>KZ061675.1:321089-433205 GCA_002091835.1 Anopheles maculatus | reverse complement strand
TATGTATGTGACCTATTCAATCGTAAGCCCTATATGTACAATCCCACAATAAACGCTCTCCATAGTACAAACACAAGTGAATAGCTGGGTGGTGACAAGTTCCTATGATGGCTGGTGGAGATTGAGAATTGTTTGCATCAGGAGAAAGTCATGGGCTAAATTATTGCATCGCAAACAATCCCCGAGGTGAGGAATCGCGTTGCGTTGGTGCGTTGTTTTGAAGAGCCTCCCGTTTTCATCGCGGACGGTGTTTGCGTTAAAGAGCACTTGTTAGGTGCAATCAAGCTATAGTCAACTTATCCAAAGCGTTCGTACCATTTTGCGCTTCAGCTTCACTAAGTGTGTTATTGGTCCAGTCTCTGAGTCATTTGGTTAGAAGCGGCAATGTGAACCAGACGGAATCGGCGAGACGCAACAAATTTGTTTACGTGAGTTTTGAGTCTCACCAACCCGAACGCATATAAAGTGCAGCAGCATTGCTGACGCTGTTTCACACGGCAACAGATCGCGCACATTGTGTACCATCGTCGGCAAGGATATATTATGGATGCTAAATGGCTAACTCCCGCAGCGAAGGCGACACGGAAATCCTGTTCTCAAGCACATTTGCATACGTCGGTTCTAATGCTAGGCATTTCGTTCGACTTAATTAATTTAAATCGACCATATTTATCGATGGAAGACATTTATTTTGCAATTTTATGAGTAACCGTCACCAATGATCGGGTTTATCATTTCGTGAAAAAAAAAACAACATACACACAAAAGATGTTCCCGTATCGTTCATGCGTGATCCAGCAATGATAACTCGGTGACGTATTATGCAACCGCCGTGGTACGGATGGTCCAAACGTGAACGGGTCGGGCTCGGTAGCAGAATTCGATATGTTCGATGGATGTTGTTGGGGCGTGATCGGGAGCTGCTTTGAACGCAACGACGAAGTTATCTCGAATAGGGTTCCGTTTTGATTAGGAGTAGCTTTGTGATGTCCAAAGCGCGGTGATAAGGATAATCGTCGGTAATAAAGGAGCTGGGTAGCAATATATACCACAACCAAGTGCATCGAAAAGTAACAATGTAAGCGGGGATAGCTTTTTAGAATAATAACATTTAACATTTGATTTGATACTTACACTGGTGGTAGTTTTTGTTAGCTCTACACACTTAGTATTTGCCATAGATTCCGATAGACAGTATGGTTTGTGGTCCCCAGCGTCTATTGGCGTGATTTCATATGAGAACGGTTCCGACGGGATTCGATATTCGTTTCTGCCATGTGACGGGCTGGTGCCGTTACCATTAGGTTACCAAACTATTCAGACGAAAAAAGAAATGCCACATCTCCTCTGTAGATGTATAGTGCTATAAAGGACGAAGAAGATCAACTAGAATAGCTTGTCTACTAAATTCTCCACAATTGAAATTCTCAGAAATTGAAAAACTTAACGTTACTTCTTGCTTACTATATTATTGATCACGTATATCTTGATGCTTTCTAACAATTTGTTCAAATAATATGTTTAATTTAATCGCCAATGGTTTTTTTCTAACCTGACTATCCTTGCTATCCTTATGCTTATTAAACATACTGGAAATTATAAAAAAGAATCAAGGAAAAACTGAGCAAAACATTATGATTCTCAAGTATTAGAATTTATTCGTTTTGTACAGTAAAAAACGAAAACAGTTTTCTTCGCTTAAATTTCAAAATAACCGTTTCATAAAATATTGCTTTTTTCAAATATCGCTTGCGAAGCAGCCCTGTTCCAAGCTGTCAAACCGATCTGTCAAATCAGCTCGTTTCACAAGGGCTGAAAAATAAGGGTGGCAGTGGGGAGAATGGGGTTTGTTTTGAAAACCACGCGATATGGAATTGGATCTTTTTTTACTCTTGTCCACCACGCGCAGACGAACAATCGGATCAGTTCTTAGTTGCGCGTTGCGTACGTACTTTCCCCTTTCTGGCTAACTACACCTAGCACCTTTCTGTTAATCCGATTATTTCTACGAACAAGTGCTGTGTACTGGCCATTGTACAAATTAATGTATTGCGCGTTGCGTGCGTAGTAGTGGCGTGAAGGGAAACGTTCCCGTGAAATGGTGCAGCAATACGTGGTGCGCGTGGAACGCATCGGCTACGAGCTAGGAGATAAAGAGCAGCAACGTTCACGACACCGGAGCCAAGCACCACGGTACACGGGCTAGTGTAGCTGCTGCACAAAGCAATGGAAAAGGGGTGGCTTTGTTTGCTTGCGGGGCGCTAGCGTTTTCCTCGTGAGATACTGCCCGTAGTGGCCACAGTACGGAAGCGGTTGTGGAAAAGCTCAATCAATAACAGGAATTATCTCTGCGTACATCCTCGCAGCATCAATCGAAACGTGAAACGTGCTAGTACAGCAGGTAGTTGTGATGTTCTTTTTAAACGAATGAAAATGATGTAGTCGAGTACCGTTCATACCTTCCGGGGAACGTTTGTCCGCTTTGTACGACACCAACGACGTACTGTAGTGACTGATATAGTGGTGGAGATAAGACAGCCGCAGATATCGCAGGCTCGAAGACATTATCATCTCGCCCCATTCTTGTGTTTGTTCCTCGCTGGGAACAAATAGAGTGAAAACGTAGAGGTGTGTTACGTTCCTGGTTCGGTGTAGTATCGTTCAGTACTGTATCGGTCGAAACGAGAAGTCAGGGAATTTCCACAATTTCTATATATACTTCATGAGTTACTGTGGAATGCAGTGCAGTGTATTTACTTATTAAATTTCGATAAGAAAAAAAAGTTTACCAAGCACAGTGAGATGCATGAATTCGGTGAGCAAAAACCCAAAAAGTGTTTTATTTAGAACTGTGTAACACCTCGTATTTAACATATGTCGCATATAATCTGATTCTGTAACAACACTTTCAAGCACGAAATAATAACGTGTGATTTTGTTGCATTAATAAGCATCATCATCATCACCATGCCGTATATCACTAGAGGGAGGAAGGAATCGATTTCATTTCATTAAACAGGTTGTGCGAGGGATGCTCAACGAACCATGTTCAAAAACGGGTGGGTTCTACGAACGACAACGATACCGAACACACATTCCCATAACAGCAGCTCGCAACCACCGTACGGGGGATGATGATGATTTTATGTGGCAACGATGCTCCACAATGAAACACTAACAAGATGCGCTCGATGATAAAAATAAACCCCCACTAAACGCTGTCTTGTCATCGTTGACTTCGCCCGCCACCCTTAACCACAAGTGTACAGCGTGGTGCGCACCGTTTCATTAGCGAGCGGTTGAGGAAATTTCGTGAACTATTATTATTGAGAAGCGTGGCCAGGTTGGTCATTGGGCGCCGTTTCATCATACAGGTCAGCTAGCTGTATTGGAATGAATTGGAATGGTCGGGAAACTTAATCGAATGAAACAATTGTTGCATTTGAATATTCTCTACACAGCGAGGACAAATTAGATCCTTAATACTCTGCTTAGCAACAGCATCCCGGATATTATGGAAGCGTGATTAACAAAACAACAATAAGATAGCGACGTAGAAAATGCGGGATTTGTTTATCCCTTACGGGAAGATAAATTAACCGTACACAGCAGCGTGCAGCCTGGGTACTGTCAGATGTTCCTAGAGAAAACATGTCAGGAAAAGAAGTAGTGGCGAATCTAGACTTAGGGCCATATGGCGTAAATTGCTCTGAGCATGACGACGAGACTGCTCCGACTTCTTCTTCTTCTTTCTTGGCCTAACGACCTCTTAGGTCATGCCTGCCATTTATGGCTTACTAGACTTATTGTTACCGCATAGTTGGATAGTCAGTCCTCACCTATGGGGGAACGGCCCAGATGAGACTTGATCCCCGGTCCTGTCGTGTGAAGACCGGCCCCGCTGTCGCATCTACCACCGGGCCGCCCCCACTGCTCCGACTACAGGATCTATTACTAGACGAAGTCCTTTTGGCCCCTTAAACACAGATATCACTTGGTAAAAGAACTGACTTACACGACGAGGACTTCGATGTCTTTTGGTAGACAAAGTTCAGATTTATGAGAAGGTTTGCTGTAAAAAAACCATCTTGGCCGATAGGGCCCTCTGGAAGATTAGGACCCTTGGAAAACGAGGCAACTGGCAGCTGCCGAACGCTATTCCGCACACAGTAAAAACCGCCCCTGTCCATATCACCATATAAACTTTCGTGGCAAGAAAATTTAATCGATGCAGGATGGGTGAGGATGGCTTTTTCCATCGACGAACAACAAACAAACCCCGTTCATCCAAAAGAGACAATGTAACGGAATGGGCTCATAATTTTGGCACACGTTCAAGCTATAAATAATAGTGCCCCTGCTTTTATGCCCATGGTCAAGGGCGCAAGTACGCAGCGATGGTGTCGGGTGATGATGTTTTTCTTTCCACGACCTTCGCGTTTGTGCTATCAAACCCGGCGTTGGAAACAGAAACTTTTGCACAAGTATGTGTATGGTACAAGTACATCACAAAGCCCTTTTCCTGGTAGAGAACTGCTGGTGAATGGGCCTTGCCGCCATGAAACCTGAGCTAGCCGTCGGTGAAGGCAGCGAGGCAAGTGTTTAACAAGCGCGTGATTGAAGTAGCATGTCGTTTCGGAAAGTAAAATGTGTAGTTTAAACATTGTATTCAACCTTCTCTGTTATGAAGCCTTTTACATAATTTCATTGGTTCATAATTTCAAAAGGTTGTCATCAATACCGGTTGGCAGGGCTTATAAGCTCTGTCTTCCGTGTTCTGCCAGCGACATATTTGTCACTTGCTGTGCTTCTTCTATGTATAAATTACGTATTTTACCAACATATGCAATCCCTGAATGGCTTTGCTTGAAGTGGGTATGAACAATAACCGCCATTGAGGGAGTAAAATACAGCACTTGTGTATTGCAATCACATAACATTGGATCCCCATGTGTGACAGACAGGTGGTTTCGTTGTGTGATAACATTCAATTAGGAGCTCTATCTCCATTCGACTGCGTAGACGGAACGAACGAGATCATTAAGCAAGAAATGATGATACATTGCTCGTGCCATCTCGCTTCCTAAAGGTGGGAACGGTTTGATCATGAACAAAGCATGCACCTCCGGCTCGCAGGAAATGGCCTGGTTGTGCTACCACGTGCGTGTTATAATGCGGTTTAAAATAACCATCACGCCTGCGGTTCAATTACTCTAACACCACCGACGTTAAAGGCTTTGGAGCAGCAGAACTCACACACACGGAATTTGATTACAGAAGATTTTCTGTGGACCATCAGGAGGCGTCATGTGATGACGCCTTTCGAAGACTGCGTTCCCGTTGGCTGTTGGTTTGCTGATCTTCTGTTGATGATAACCGCATTATATTGCCACAGTCCAAAATGAAGTCATTAGTAGATCTGTGGTCTATACCACCGACGTATATACGGGACGTTTGTCTTATCGCGCAGTTAAAAATCCATGGTGCATGATTGGGACGTGGCTTTGCTATTTGGATTTTGTTTTGATGATGGCCCAGTTTTTGTGCATCGTTCATTTTGATTTACCAGAGGGCAATAGGTTTATTTGCGTAGGAAATAACTCATTTTGCTGTAACTATTCATCCTTATTCGTCAGCGGTGGTGGTTAATGTGGAAATAAGCTTTAACTTTAGCTCGCTCGAAATATTTTTCCATCTGTATTAATGCATTTGCCTCGCTTTTTATATCCACAGAGACCAAAAGCATGCACGGCGTCAAGCGGGTGGTTGCATTCTGCATCCTGACCGCTATCCTACCGGCATCGCTAATCATTCTACCGCTCTACTTGCGACACACGGTCTTTGCGGACGTCGTGTATCCGATCGCCGAATCAGACATTATCGAAATCCGTGATGGAATCTCGTCCGTGTTCTGCCAAAAGCATACGCTACAGATGAACAGCACCTTCAATGCGTTCCAGCTGGACCATGAACCGGAAGTGTCGAAGAACAGGAAACATATTCGGTTGAAAAAATCCATGTCCCTGCCGGATGATACGCTCGAGTATTGGGGGTTCTATCTGTTGAAAGGTGCCACCGTAGCACTGAAAGTTTGCTCGCGGTACGATGGGTCCCGCATCCTGGTGGTGAAGGGTGAAAGAAACCTGCGTACCTGCGGTTTACTCGAGCACAATAGCAACAAAATCGATAACTACCTCAACAAGGAGCACGGTCAGGTGCTGGTCACTTTTGAATCGGCCGCCGAGTTTATCGAATATTCGGGTGAGCTGAAGGGATCGCCCAATTTACCCGCCCTTTCGCCGGAAGAATCTGCCTCGATGCTGCATCGTGTGCACACCTCTAAAGAAACCCGTACACAGCACGCCCGTACCACAGCCAACGAGCTGGACAAGCGGACAACTGCATCATACGATACCTCGGGAAGAAAAGCGCATCACGCCACAACCAAACGCATTGGCCGTCCGGTGTCCGTCACGATCAAAAATGTACAAACACCCGCCAGCACGACCACAACAACGACCACCACGACCACCGAAGTGCCCACCAGTACGACCGAAAATCTCGTCAAGAAGTATCGCAACTTCCGCGCAACCGAGGCAGGACCTTCGGCGGAGGAATCCGTGGACGACGGTAGTGTGCAGCATCGGAGGCGTCACAGTCACAATAAAACTGGCCATCGGCAGCAATCGGACACGGTCGCATCGAAGGACCAGGAACAGATTGTACACCCGGACAGTGTGGACCGGTCAGAACAGCAGCAGACGAACGGTAAAAGGGAAAAGCGTCGTCGCCGGAGACGTGATCTGGTGTACGATCGTGCGATCAATCATGGCGGAACGGCAGTGAACTATTCCAACAACACGTCCGACTCGGTATCGAGCTTCGAGAACAGTTTACTATCCTGCTACGATGGTGATATCTTGCTAGCGCACAGCTTCCCTCCCAGCAAATCGTGCCAGAGCGTAAAGTACCTCGAGGGTGCGTCGCATACCGTCACAAAGCATGAGGTAGTATCGGACGGGTATTACTATTACATTTTCTACAGCGATAACGACTATGTGCAGAACGACATCCATGCGATGTTTGACATCTACAAGCCGACGTTCCAGTACTCGAACATATCGGACTCGAAGGGCTGCATTAACAGTACGCACTGTTCCTTCCCGATCACCTTCTGGTCGAACGAGCGCGTGATCGTGGAGGTACCGACCCGGGACGGTATCGAGCACGAGGAGGACGATATTACGCTGCTCGTATCGACGTGCCATCCACGAATGGCCATCTACATCATCTTTCCCGTTAGCGTACTGATTCTGGTGTTGACTTGTGCTTTCCTGTAGGACCGGTGCAGTGTACGCGGTGGGCATTTGCCAGTACTCGTGGTTTGATTTGTTTACCGTTCGTGATCGACAGCGGAGATACGTTACGCACAACGTTGGACAGGTGCCATAAAATGATTCAGCCACTGTTTCCGAACCGTGGATAATTAAGCGTCGGAATGTGCAATACGACGCAGTCTAGTGCAGCGCAGTTTTATTGGCTCATTAATATTAAGTACATTTGTTGATTTTGCAACCAAACAGAGCACTTTTTATTTGTAAATGAATTGGCACACTTTTAGGTGATGTAAAATGAACACCAGTAGGATAGCCCAATACGAAATACGTGTACCATCCGGTTTTATTTTATCGAAGCGACATTTGTGCAATACGATAAGATTAATCCGCCAAGAATCTTGTTCATTAGTCGAGGAAGCGAATTGGACGGGAGGGGCCGGTATTAAAGTGAGATTATTAGGCCAAAACGGAACTACAATGAGTACAACAAACATACATAGACATATATTTTGATTATTTTTTTACGTTTTTAGAGTTTCGCTACAAACATGTGAAGCTAGTCCGACAATACAGTAGTGGCAGGAAACGGGAATTAAAAGCAGAATGGAAACATAAAACCGCGTCCGGAATCAGGGATACAATGATAAGGTGATAAAAGCAAAGACAAATGGATAGTTTGGTTTTGTGTGTGCAAAATTTTGTAAAGAAAATAGTTTAATTGGCTTCCCGTGCTAATGTTTAAACCGTGTTACCTTATGGTTGTGTGTTTATTTTGTAAAGGATAATTGTGAAGATTCATTCTTCACTTCACGTTCCAAAAGAAGTTATAGAATTCCAAGCATGTACACTTAAACTTTCAAACTTAACAACTTAAATCTACAATCTTTTTCTCGTGTAGCCTCGTTGTAATGGTTTTTATTTTCTCACAAGATAGTTTTAGAACCATGGCGCAATCTTTGAAAACACAACAAACTTAAATTGCTATTAAATCGAACACAAACACATCATATCAGTGTTGATTATATTGAAACTTTGGTAATATTGGTGCCAGAGACGGGCAAGCAGTAGGTTTACTGCGCAATTGATGATTAATGCGCTGTCGCCGTTTTATGAAAATGTGATATAAAATACATCAAATATAGAAACAACCAGCGGGTGTCCATAGTAGAAAGCTATCATTGTTCGTGCTGAGTTACCGTTGTAACCAAAGTAAGGTTTTAATTGTGCAGGTTGGCGTCCATATAGGCAAATAAGAACCGAAAGAGGCTATAGCAATAGAATGAAGTTTGTGCACCAAATTCACCAAACTGGGACTGTGAATTTGTACAATAAAGTTTAAGGAGTTTTATTTTAGTACATACGTTGTATTTGTGTTCCTTTGATTGCTTGGTGAGTAAATGAATGCGGGCAGATCTTCAACCTATGGTAATTTTTCGAGAAGATGGCGTAGCAGCTCTCTTACCATATCTTCATTGATCTTTCTGCCGTGTATGACAGCAATAGTTAGTGTGAAGCAATGTGAAGCAATAAGTTCCGGCTTACCATCTTGTTTCAATGATTTGAGGTTCTGTTTTGGACCAGAAGCTTACCAAAGGACCACTCAAGTTGTTGCACAAAGCACTTGATTGAACTGAGTTGATGAGGCCGCCTGATGGTTTATGAGAGGGCCCCATTTTTATATGACTGGATCGGTTTCAAATCCCATCCGGTAAGTTCACCCGAACGCAGGATTGGCTAATCAGTTACGGATGAATAACTAGGGCCGAGGAAGCCAGAAACACCTGCAAGGCGTGTGCTGGTCAGAAAGGTCAAAATATTGGATTGGTAGACGACTGCGCTCGATCTTAAGCGAATCCTAGATCTTATGCAGGAGACAAGAGGCCAATGAAATATATCTTGGCGGATAATCACACAAATAGAATTATGGAAGTGTGTCACATTTGAGAATCTTTATGAGAATTGATATTCTTACTTACTGGATATATCTGGTGCTACAACCACTTCGCGGTTTGCTGCAAAAAATCGTGATACCGCTCACGAATCAACGTCATCACTACAGCTCATTTTGGGCGTACCACGCCTCCTCTTCAATATGGTCGGCCCAAAAGGACTTCACGGGCTGGGTAGTGTGGTTCCAATCTCGTGACATGACCAGCCCACCGGAGCCTGGCGAGTCTACTTACACTTATCTACATTTTATAGAATTACGTGAATAACGTAATGTGTCGAATTTTTGTTTTTGTACTTTTGCTCACAGTATTTTTACTGAGTCACCCTGTGCAAAGTTTTTCTCCGCAATCCAACCCTGGCACTGACAACAAACGTCAAAACACTTGCCATTTGTCATTTTTATCAAAGCAAAACCCAAAATCGGACCAAGTTGCTTGCTCGCATCGAAGTTTTCCGGAAATAAAAATGTCCGCACCGACCGCTGCGGCACTGGCCCATACGCGACGGGTTTGCACGCTGTACAAAAAGTCGCTGCGTAATCTGGAATCGTGGTACGATAGACGGTAAGACACATCGCTCAACGCGTACACTGGTACAGCAATGTTTCTTGCAGTGCAGCTTATGTAATTGTACTGCCGTCGGCTCCTGTATACCGTGTGTGAAGTGGATTCAAAACAAACGCTCGAATGTACCTGTTTTGTTTTCGTTTACAGACACATTTTCCGCTACCAGGCAACGTTGATGCGAGCACGCTTCGATCAGCACAGGAACGAAAAGGATCCGGCAAAGGTGGCGCAACTTGTGGCCGATGGCGAGAAAGAATTGTTCGAAAAGCAGCACTACCAGCCGAAGAAGTGTACGGATGCGGTTACACGTATGGTGTGATCAGTTTCATACCTTTAACTGACGATTGTTTTTCCCATTCCTTAATTTGCAGTCCCGATGTCGCCGGGAGGTGTTGCGTTCGAACGTGAAGTGATTCCTCCGGATTGGGTTCTGGATTATTGGCACCCGTTGGAAAAGGCACAGTTCCCCGATTACTTTGCACGGCGCGAAAAACGCAAGGAAGAATACGTCGTTTGGTGGGAAAAGCAGTACGGCAAATCGTCCGCCAACGATTCCTCTTCCCATCACTAAATGCGCGAGTGATCGAAGGAACGGAACCGGTCGTTTGTGTATGAGGTAGCTTATCATGGTTTAGAGCGAGAGCGAGTGATGGAAACACGATTGTTGAAAAGGTACGACTGATTCTCGTCTTCATACCATGCGCCTTCGTGTGGTTGGTTTATTGATGATGACAACGAAAATGGTCGTGAAATTGGAAGGAAGCTTTTTTTACGTGGTGGCGAAAAGGTACAGCAAATTTTTAGCAAATTGGATTATCTCTGACCCACCAAGTTTGGACTGTCCGTAAACACGGTCCACAAACGATATAGGCACCTCTCCGATGGAGTAGTTCAGTTGGCGTGCTCGGACGATCATTTCCATCTGGAAGACGTATCCTTTCGAAGTGCAGCGAGAAATCAGCTCTTTCAGCACTTCTTTGCGGTACAGTCGGAACGATCCGGTAAGATCCGATGCATTCGGTCGCAGCAGCAATTGGGAAAGGAAATTGGCTCCACGCGAAATCAGCTTCCTTTTAAAATCCCACCCGTAAACACCACCGGAACCCTTGTACCGGGTACCCGAAACTATGTCAAAGTCACCTTTCTTTTGCAGCTCTACAAACTGTGGAATGAATTTGGGCTGGAAGTGGAAAACACGCATTAGAAACCGGTTTTCGGAAGATGAGACACACGAAACCGTTGAACGATCGCTGTCACGTCAGCGGTTCAAATACGTACGTGATGGCTCAGATCAGCATCCATGATAATGATGTAATCTCCTGTAGCGTGCTCTATGCCGTGAATGTACGCTGTTCCAAGGCCCAGCTTTGCGGCCCTCGGTCGGAGAAGGATGCGATCTTCACCGTATATTTTTTGCAGCTGTTTCGCTACCTCCAGCGTACCATCCGGGCTGCCATCATCGATGACGATCACTTCATAGTTGATTTTTCTAAAAAAAAGGTTCATAAAGCAACGTTGGCAGTTTGTATCTATTTGCAATTGGAACATTTAACAAACACTTACGCCTCTTGCATGTACTTCACGATCAGCCATATGATGAACGGAAGATTGTTCGTTGTACGTTGGAAGCAGGATAGAATACTTTTCTCCTGCCATTTTAGACCGTATGCAGCGAATGATATATTAACACTAGCTCAATAATGAATAGGAAAAAGCAAATATACAGAGCTGTTTCTGGCTTTTTTCTCAGTCGCCTTCTCGTAGAAAAGGGTGTTCGAAAGATTAACAACAAACAAAATCCACGTCAAAACACCAATGCTGGCACAGTGTGTGCTGTCAATGGGCAGTTTTCCACAAGAGGCTGTCACTTGCGAATGCTGTCTTTTGAAAACAACAGTTTACCGTTTTCAACCGTTTACAAACATTATCAGAAAGTATGCAAATTACATGCAAGTTTTTGCACCTTTTACTAACTGAAGAAAACAAAAGCGTTTTGGATTGCAGCATAAGCAATAATAAATAAGATAATTTATTTTTTCGACTGGTTTTTCAAAATTGCCTACCAAAACCAATACGGACTCATCCTTATTTACACAACTTATTAAAGCAATTTTAAGTACACAGTTTCGTCGTAGTACACTGTCAATTTACACCTCAATTCGAATAATTGGTCTACCTAGCGATGTTTCTCCCAGAGCGTCCAGTATTCGGCCGACTGCATCTCGGCCAACCGTGATACCGTACGCTCGAAAGCAAATACTTCTTCTTCACCCGTGAAAATGTTCGAGGCCGCGTCCGTCGAATCCTTGGTAATTTTGAGATCGTCCATCAGCATACGATGCTCGTCGGAGGTGTGCATATCGTCCGGTGCCTCGTTGGAGAACAGATACTTGTACGGTACGTCCGCCGATACGACCAACTAATAAATGGACATAGAAAGCATAGAAAGTCGATTGATTGTCTCACCAGTTTGGGATCGGTGGCGGCCGTACTTACCCTTACGCGACTATCGTACAGCGTGTCGATCAGCGTGATGAACCGTCTCGTTTGGGATTTTAGCTTCAGGTTAAGTTGAGGAATATCTCGTATTAGCACCGTGTGAAAGAATTGTGCTATTTGCAGGAAATCACTAGCACCGTGGGGCTGAAAGAGATCATTTTCATTTGTACTGGATATTGAAACCATATCACCATTTTCACTTACCCTATCACAGAGCTCTTCGAATGTGCTGTCCAGCACCTGGCCGCAGGTTTTCGCGAACGTTATATTCCTACCAAAGTGGGTAAACGTTTTGGGACGTATCATATCGTTCTCCTGCGAGCATAGCACCTTGAACAGCTTGTCCATTGAAGCGTTTGCATCGCCTTGGGATTTACTGCAAACCAAAAACACAACCTTTGTCTCACACGTTTTCTCGATCTTCGTCTAGCTTACGGGTAACTTACTCAAAGTAATGTTTACTTTCCCCCTTTAGCGCCGCCGTTCGGTAATCAACGCCACTGTCTAGCGTTACGATGTTGCAGTGATTCTTGAGCACCCCGATGAACGGAACAAAGTTGCTACGCTGCAGCCCATTTTTGTAGAGATCGTCGGGGGCACGGTTACTGGTGGCCACCACAATCACACCGTTATTGAAGAGATAAGTGAACAGCCGCTTCAAAATCATCGCGTCCGCGATGTCGGTAACCTTGGTGAGGAGAGGAGGAGCATGGGCGGCAAGGGGTGATTAGCACGGCAAGAAAGTGCGAATAGTGATAAGGGAGCGATTATTTACGTTCTCAGCTGACTCAGGCGATAGGTCAACTGTCTCGCAGCACCTGACAAAACCACACACATCATGCATACCTGAAACTCATCGAAGCAAATCATCCACGAGGCCTCAGTAATTAGCTCAGCAACTGGCTTAATCGGGTCGAACGGTTGTGGTTTGCTGTTGCTGGCATCCCGCACGTGCTTCGATTTGATGTCGTGTATCTTGGAGTGCACATCGGTCATGAAGGAGTTGAAGTGCACACGTCGCTTTCGATCAATCTAGAAGCAAATGGACCATATGGCGGGGTTATCCCTACTCCAATCACCGTTCACTATTCACACATGCCGAACGTGTCCACTGGCCTTCGGCAAACTCACCGCACAGCAATCGTAAAACATGTCCATGAGCATGGTTTTGCCACCGCCAACGCTGCCGTAGATGTAGAGTCCTTTGGGAGCGTCCACCGCCTTCTCGGCCTTGCCGAAGCTGAACCATTTCCCTATGCCAGTGCTCGGTTTAGGTGGGCTGTACGATTTAATACTGTCATACACTACCTGCAACGCATCGGTGACACGGGCCTGGTGCGGGTCGGGCTGGATTTCCCCCTGGTTCAGCTTTTCCTTCAGCAACTCGACGGGCGTTTTTCCGACAGCGGAAACGGGCGTAGCGGCATTGGTGGCGGTGGCGGGAGCGTTCGGACTGTACAATCGCGCACCATGTATCACGGGACACGAGCAACTACGCTTTAGCAAACAGAACGAGCTCGGTGCTTTTGTCAGGAACAACATAGCGAACGGGTAGCGCAAGTATTTGGGTCAAGTTCTTTCATATTATGTAAGGTAAAACGACTGCCTGCTAGCAGCGAGCAGAACGGTGACGGCTAACGTCAACGTTCGTCGCGTGTACTTAATTGCGCGCACACTACGAATTTCACAACGGCATGGTGCTTGTTTACCTCGCGCGATGCAGGATCATTCACAACAAACGCAGAAAAGTTAGAAAGAGAGGAGGGGGTCGTACCGTCTGTCTGTCAAGCTTCGGCAATCTTCGGGAGTGGAAACGTGCAGTGCGCAACTACCCGATATAAACGCATGTGCCGCAGTTAGAGTGCTTCTACACAGTGCGAAAAGGCAAAGAGATATCTGAACAAGCGAGAGAATTTTTGGTTGCTTATGTTGTTTTTATTCAGAATCAACGAACTGTTTGTTTCTTTTGAAGCTAAATTTATTCTATTTCTTTTTCTG
Source organism: Anopheles maculatus (assembly GCA_002091835.1). NCBI lineage: Eukaryota > Metazoa > Arthropoda > Insecta > Diptera > Culicidae > Anopheles > Anopheles maculatus. Next base: position 418,855 of record KZ061675.1, on the reverse strand, counting down.
AGCATGTTTTTCTCAAATTTTCGATTTAAACTTTACATTTTAAATTATATTTGTCGATGGAACAGCTTTTGCGTGGTTTTGTTGATGCTGTTTGTCTCCAGATATTTTAACATATTTACATATTTTTCTACTTCTTCTTCCTTGCACTACAACCTCGTGAGTTCTTGGCCTGCTATTGCTAGATCTCTATGACTTAGTTTTACCCGTAGCTGGATAGTCAGTCCTGCGTACGGGGAGGCGGTCCGCCGGGATTCGAACCCCGGTCCTGCCATGTGAAGACCGGCGCCGTTATCGTATACACCTCCGAGCCGCCCCGCCCATTTTTCTACACTTGTACATATTTTACATCCGGACGAGACAGTAACATTACGGTAGTTGCTCCGATTGCAAGTATGGATAAATCAAGGCATGGAAGTCACAAAGGTAAAATGTAGGGAATGAGATGAGGAAATGATAGTTACACATGATCTTTGCAAATGAAAGGAACATAAAGATCGGAAAGCGAGAAATCAGTCTTGTGAAATCAGAGCGTATAGCGGATGGTACTGGGAATACTGGGATTACAAACGTTCGTATACAGTCTCAGTTGCGGCCGTCACTACAGGTGTTTTGAGTGGAGAAGCTTTCTCAAGCTTTAGTATGGTCGGTTGGAAGTCAGTGCTCTTGTGTTGTTAAGATCAGCTGAATGTATCTATTATTTATACGATTTATCTTACTTTAACTAAACAAATATTGGAACCAATACTACACCTGAGCTGGTCGTTGCAATTAAAATGTACAAACACGTTTAAAAAGTGATGTGATAAAAATAAACCGAAATACGAAAAGCTACACTTTTGCTACAATTTTATTAAAACAAACCAATAACAGCTCAATAACATTTCCTTCTGGAAGTACGTAGGTAATCACAGTCTAATGTTGGTTGCTTTTGTCATGAACGTGATATTCGGTCGGCAGTGAAGAAGTTTGGTCATGAATATCGTGACGTTGCAACGCAGCCAGCAGCCTACACTAAGCCCGCGCTTCGTAGCAAAGGCGTGCGACTAAAATATTATAAATATGTTTGACAGGAAATCTACTGAACGCAAACGCTTCATCAAACGTTTTCCGTTAATTGTTACACACTAAGGGCAAAACTAGACACGGCAGGATCTTCATTGAACGAAGCCGACAGTGTCGCTTTCTGGTTGCCGAGCTTACAGCCTACTGGTTGTAGTACTGTCCGTTGTAGTCTAGCTGGGCTCGCTTGGCTTCATCCTCCGCGTACTTGGGATTGTTTTTGGCTTCCTGCTCCCGACGCTTGATACCTTCGTAGATTTCCTTTAGGCCTTCCTGGATTGCCGGCGGTACTGGGGGAGGAGTGGGCAGGCTATCGCTCTGCACACGGAATCCATTTTCATCGGCAGTGTACTGCACCTGTATGACGTCACCGTTGGGGGCTTCGTACGAGTAGGCACCTTGCTGCACCAAAATACCGTTGGGATGATCTTCCGAAGCGTCCTTCAAATATCCGGACTCTTCGTGTACGATGTTATTGCCCGTCTGGTAGCTGTTAGGGTTAGATACACGATCAAAGAAATGTTGAGAGAACGACAGGATATGGGTTGGGATTATTGTCGATCTTCTTACATTGTTCTATAGCTGCCATCTTCGCCTTGCTGTTTATCGTACTTCAGGATGGGGATGTAGGTGCTTGTCTCGTGATGTTCATGATGATCGTGATGTTCATGTTGCGGATACCCGTAGGCGGATGCCACCAGCGCTAGTACGATCTGTAGAGAGGGAAACGATGAATGAATTTTTGCATCAGTTTCACGTAAACTGTATAATGGAGTCGTCCGTTTTGTAAACGATTGTTTTCAAGCAAATGATGCAACGGATCCGTATTGTCTCGATGCAAATTTGACTTCGTTCCACATGACTTCACGAGTGCTAACATATGACACACGGCACGTTACAGTTCCACATGTTAAAGTTCACTCTTTTAATGTCCATTTTTGTTTGTATGCTGTAACACTCACCAAAAGCTTCATTTTAATCGAAACGATTCTTCAACTTAAAGCGTTCCACACAAGCTCTGCCCTTTGCACTGTGCACTGTGGCTTCTATTCAAATCACAAAAACTCCCAACACGAGTTTGTTAGTCGCACAACCGGAACACCAGACCAGCCTGTTTGTAGAAAGAAAGTGAAACATCCACTGCATACGATCCAGCCCTAGTGATAGGTCTTTATATACCATGGTGGATCTGCGCTTTTCCCTCTCCTTTCCATCCATCCGAGTTCATCCCCACGGATGCATACATTTGGGGGAATGTTTACGTTTCGATATTTCCTCTCGGCGCGGTACAGTGAACGATGAATTGTTTCTGTTGCATCTTTTGGCTGCAAAAAACACCTCCTCTCCTTCCCTACTCACTGTCTTTACTTGCGTTTGTGGAGGTTAGCGTTACTCTTCATTTGGAAGAACACCAAAACGCCCACCTGTATCACATTGCACCACCTGCACAGTAGTGTACTTCGGAAGGTGGCCGGGTCATGCGCCGATGGTTTCGCACAGATCTACAACAAACGAAACGCATCAAGCAAAACAGAGAGAGAGAGAGATGAGAAGTGTTTAGGTGATCGATACCATGCTTCTTCCGTTCTTGCAGCGTTAGCATCAAGAACTAAGGTGGAATTGGTAGAATCTGATGAGCCCTTTTTATTGCCGCTGCTGGTGCTACAACACCATCGGAACCAGGGACAGAGACCATGAGTGTTTGAAAGGTTAGATGCCCTTGGTCAAAATGTAGGTTGAGTAGTGAGGTGTTTGTTCTGCCGGTTCTTCGCCCTGCTTGTTGCCTAATTTAATTGCAATCCAATGATCTGCACATTGCTGCATATGTGAAGGTGTAAGCTCGTTTTATCATATTTCATAGATAAATTTATTCTGTAAATAAATGATCTTTTAATCTATCTTATTTTACCTCTTTTCCGTTTTTTAAACAATTTGGATGCTCACTACACAACGAGATTGCTTTGTTAAATGTCATCCAAATGGTCAGATGTGGCATTTTGTAGGACATTTCTTTTTGTAACACTCAAACAGCGTTTTATTTATAATTCGGGTCGTCTAAATATGACACAAACACGCTCATTAGGACGGTTTAGAAGCCGCAAGCCCGTCTGTATTGGTCCCTGTGATGCAATCCGTTTCCTTTCGGGTCGGGTTGCACAATTGATGATGTTTCTGGCGCGAATAGCACAAAAGAGTAGTGTGTGTGTGAACGTAGGAAAGAGAGACAAACAAAACATCACCCCCTGGCAGTGATGTTATGCTGAAAATAGTTCAACCGAACAACGCCCTCAATCCAACCGAGAGCGACTGGATGGTAAAGTTCATCCAGGCCAACAGTTTCGCCCGGTACGACTCGGTTCACGTCCGAACAAAACAAAAAAAGCGAAAGGGGACAACACATCTAACCAGCTGTACTGATCGCTCCCCAACGCTTCACCAGGCCCGTAAAAGTAAGTGTAGCATCGGGTAGTAATATTTTCATACAAATCGGAAATCGGGTTCGTCGCCGAACGGCGCATCGAGCTCTCCCGTGTTGCTTTCCTTTTCGTTTCGCTTCGCAGGGATCGTCGTCGTGCAGCATGGAAAAGTGAAACCACTAAAACCGATCACATCGCACCGGGACTAAGGCTAGGGCAATGTTTAGCCTGCTTTAACGTTACGCTCCATTAGCGGGCATTGTGCGGGTTGCACTTTTATCCATCCGGTTGGATGAAAGGTTGGGAAAGTTGGGCAGCCAAATGGATTTTCAGCCTGATCGAGCAAGCGTGTGCTATTGTTTTGATGACTGCCAGATCTAATCGAACTGATCCTATCGCTCCTTCGGTTGTGGTGTAAAAATTGAACTTGAAAGCTTTTGTTTTACCTCCAAAGCTTAGCAGCAGCCGAACCGGATAATGTTGCGTTCGTTCAACCGATCGATCAACCGATCGTTGACTTCGCGTTGCAGTTGCTAATGGACACTGTGGCGATGGTGATCCACTCCATCCCACACATTTCGGAAGTGATCGTGTCTGGGTAGCACGGATTGCATAATATCGCCGGCCGGATAGCATTCGAGACGAGACGAGTCGGCATGCTCATGGTGCCTCTCAACCCATGTACAACACATGTACGTTATCATTATGGCGTTAGATCATTTTTCGTCTGATGCAGTGGCTCGTTTGCATGGAAAAGCGGACAGTACAATGAAGCAAATGTGGAGCTTATGAGATACATCGATGGTGGGAGAAGCAATTTGTACCAGCACTTACGATCGTACAGGAATTAGATAATCGCGATCGCGATAGAATTGTTGCATACGCTTCGGACCGGAAGAGTTTTTGGAGTCGGCAGGAAATTTGGCAGCAGCAGGACCACAACTTGGACACGGGTACAAGAAGAAAACCAGTTTGTCGTATGTGTTTTGGTTTGCTTTATTATTACACCATATGGTAGCGGTGCGGTAGGTACCAGTTAGAAAGATAGTAGTCGTATGTACATGCTGGCTGTGTTGAGTATTTTACCACCGTTGTGCAGTTGGGCAGCTGGGGGAATGGTGTACGGACATTCCATTATTTAAACACTGGGACCAACCGGGAGATGGTCCGCCTGTGGCTGGAATCCATTCTCATCGGCAACGTATCTGCAAATTGGAGGTGTATTGGAGCGAATTAGCACGCATTCGTGGTGCGGTTGAACGGCTTTTGACAGATCGCCGGTTTATGTAAGCCGGGACCGGGGATTTCTCACCTTAGCGTGTAGATCTGTCCGTCCGGGGCGGTGTACTGGAAGGAGCCAGTTTGCACAGCGACTTGCACGTCCTCCTCGCCGATCTGTCGGCCGGTCTCGTCCAGCTTCGGTACCTTGATCGACTTGATCGCGCCCTGATCCTCAACCTTGATGCCATTTGACGACTCAAACCTACCGAGCAAGAGAACGAGAGAGAGAGAGAGCCCATTGTAAGCGAAAGGGTGTGTAAAAAGGGCCACCCGGCCATCCCCAACCAGTCAGTTGACATTTAAGCATAGTTGAACGATCCGTCCGGCTGCACATCGGATGTCTGGCTGACGATCGCTGCCTGCGCTTCATTATCGACCGGTGCCGCATACACGGTCGCCACCATCAGAACCACTAGAGCGAGTAGGGTATTCATTGTGCACTTGAACTATTTCACGTTTATCACTGCCGAAATACTAATAAAAAACTGACACGATCGTATGGCACTGGGCGTTTAGATGTTTTAGATAGCGAGCTGACACTGACGATTAGAGCCAGCGCCCGATAGGCTTTTATACAGCTACTAGATCATCTGATTGTGTTTACACTGACCATCTCCATAGGCGTGCAGCAAATGCTGGTCCTCGTTCCATTCAGCCTCTGGCCAGGAGAGTAGAGGACGAGCTACACCGAACGGAGGGAAAGGCCTCTGCGAGGATTTGTTTAATTTTCGTCATTTAGTACATATTTGGCAAGATCTGGCGTGTGTTTACATTGACGTTATGGTTTTTCGTAGCGTTGCGACCTCAACTCGCATACTGCACTCGCACATAAACACACTCGCACATCTACGCACACGCGCTTACTTCTCCCCACGAATAGAGTCATGACATCTTTCCCGCGTGTACTATTGATTTTCAATGGTTGAAGGGTAGGAAGAAAGAGCGGCCGGTATGACATTCCACGCATCGGAACATCGGTGCGATCGGTATGATGTTTCGGGGGAGCCGGGAGGTTTGTCTTTTTCCTTCCAACGAACACTTTGCTTTACATTTAGCATGCATCCTCGTTGACCTTCGGCTGGTCGAATTGGGTGGATGGATGCGTGAAATTTGCAGACGCATTTCGAAGCGGATCAGTTCAAGGCGAGTTGCAGTGAGAGGGGTTTTTTTATGGTTGGCCGGGAAGTTGATAATCGACCACTTTTACCGAGGTCTTAGGAGAAATAGGGAAGTGTTTCATTTCGTGATGGTCCTTAGCTGTGAGGATAATCTCTGTCTTATGATATACTTATTCATTTAACATTACAATGTAATTAGATGACTGGTCTTATTAGATTGGTCCTTCGTTCGATGAATGTACTAAATTTTTGATATCGAATGATGTCGGAATTAAGCAAAGCTGTTGAAGACGAATGTTTACGTAAGGTTAGTTGTGGATTTTTTCTAGATTTTTCCTCGTCTTCTGTATTGTTCTCCACTCTCTTCCAATGGGTATCTCTTTTAGCCCAGTTAACTCCAGTTTAATAAGCTATTTCATATTTCTTTGTACTTCTTCACGTTATATTCTATCTCTTCAATCCTAAGAGACTGAAAGTTTCTTGGATTCAGCAGAAGAACTATAATTTTCAGAATGCAAGGCTTAGTACTCATATGAATTGATTCGGGAATTTTTTTCAGGGTTCGTACTCGTGGAAGCTGTTGATGTCAATGCAAGATCACTTTACACGCACTTTTATACAGGATCACTATACTGTTTTTTCGTAATACAACCTCGAGGAGAACTTGGCCTGCCATTTCTGGGTTCTTTGACATAATTTGTCCTTATCTGGATATGCCTCCATGTGTATGAAGTGAATATTCGATCAGCATTAGACACAGGTGGGTTGGTGTGTGAAACTGGAGCTACTAGACAACGATGACGTTAGGCCTGACCTATGTAGGCAAACAGTAGATTTGAAATAATTAAACCATTTAATCCATAATTAAAACTGAGGTTGCATGAAAATTTATATTTGAAAGAGTACATAGATTAGGTAGTTAATAAGGCAAACAGGTCTCTTAGTTTTATTACCAGAATGGCTTCAAAAATTTGCGATCCTATATGCCTGAAGGCACTGTACCGTTGTTTTGATCGTTCAGTCTTGGATTATGCTAGTAATGTCCGGCTCGAGTGGCACAGAATTGAGACAGTTCGGAGGAAGTTTACGCGTCTCGCTATCCGTAGAATTCTACTCGACTACTCTGCTCCTGTGCCCTTTTATGCTCTACGCTGTCAATTGCTGGGACTATCCGAAATGAAGTCCTGCCATTCGCATGCGCAGTCTTACTTCATCGCCTGATTGCTTACTTTCGAGATATATGTCCCTTTTCTTCTTTTTTCATTTCCCCTTGAAGTTCCATCACGGAAAATTCGTAATTGACCTAATCTACATCCCCACCCCGGCGTTCGGTTTTCGGTCAGAATGATCTAGGCTAAGAGGATGCTCGGAATTTAACCGCGTACACCACCTGTTTGATTACAACCTCCTAGTGTCATTCTTTAGGTTCCGACTTTATGACTTCTATTGAGCCCCATTCATTTTCATACCTATATTTCCCTTTTTCTCCCTTCTGCGCTGTATCGAGAATGATTTTCATTGTTAAACCCATAGTAGCTCAATGGCACACCCAATCTGTCGTGTAGTTCACTGAACGTTACTACCCCACCATTATAAACATTCACTGAAAACGTTATCTAATTGTGACATCCTACCGAAATAAACTGATGCTGTTGCTTTAAGATGCGCTGCCGTTTCATGTTGGTGTTCTTGTGATATCTTCTGAAAACTCCTGTACGACTTATTGAAACACACAAAGTACCACTAGTGCATGTATTTAGGCTTTAGTAACATTCGTTTGAAAATGATAATGAAATTGTAAATACACAACAAACAGAAAAAAACTAACTTCAATTGAATATGTAATTTCAAAAAGTGTTTTTTCATAACAAACAGTAGGAAAGTAGTAGATTTTTTTTATAAAGCAGTATGTGCTAAGTAGAGACTGACGTATAAGGAGCACTGACGTATTGAAGGCACTGTTCACAAGATACAATAGAAAAAAATAAATTTTTTGAATGGATAAAAAAATTTTTTTTACAAAAACAGACTTTTTTACAATAGGTAAAATAAGATCTGTAAACCATCCATGAACACATCATACACCTACTTTAACTGCGGCACAGTTTGCTGGACGTAGGCTGGAAACATCTACCTTTTGTTCGCTGCACTTTACCCTTCGGTCAGTGCTTTATTCTTGCGGCAGCCAAACCTCTAAGCACTAGAGGTCCCATTGTGATCTTACCGTTCGTTGTGCTGTTGCGAAAGCTTTTTTCACCCTTCCCCAGTGTGCTACGGCCGGGATTGGCCAAAAAGTCGGCTGTGGTTCGTGCAGTGTGCACTGTGGCGCGCGTGAATCTGCGAAGTGAATCTCTACAACTGAGCCCTTCGAATGTGTGCCGATGTGCGGGCTGGTGGTGGAATGCCGGTCTGCGGTTTTCGGTAGGAAAGTCGAGCAGTTTTCGGGGTGGCCCACTGAAGACAAACAAACTAAGCAGCCGAGCGAACATGGGGACTATTAATTGGGTTTAGGGTTGGATCACGCTCTCGCCCGGCGACTGGCCGCGGATTGAGTTTCCGATGACGAAGTATGTTTGGCAGACACGAGAGCAGCTCCAACAACAACAAAAAAAGCGAAATAAACCGGGCACCTTATGAGAATCCACTGCACTAGCCCAGCTCTCGAGCCAAAGAGGTCGAAGAGAACAAGAAGACTAGCCCATTGCGCACACGAGCACGCCATTTAGACTGCGAGGGGCTGGCTGCCCCATCCTGGTGCAGTGAAGGAAGGGCGTTACTAGAGGGCGCTTGGATGTCTGCGTCTAATTTGGGTTCCCCGCTCATTTGAGTGGGATCGTGGGTCTCGGCGTTGGGATTCTATTGCATTGCGCCACGCTTTCGCCAGAGCCCCGAGAGCACCGTGTACTGAGCGTTTTGGGGGCTATAAAAGTCCCATGTCTGCCCGTTCTTAGGTGCAGTCCCAGTGGTCCTTTTGATCGGTCGTCATAAATCGAGCGTTGTAGCAGCTGTCGTGAAGCCGTGCAGAGTGCCGCCGACGTTTGTCATCATGTTGAAGCTAGTGGTGCTATTGGCCGTGTGTAGTGTGATCGGTGCTCAAAAGCAGCATCAGCAGCATCAGCAATCGCATCAGCAGCAACAGCAGCTCCAGCAACAGTCGTTGCCACGCTACAAGGAAATTCCGATTGTGAATTTGGAGAATGTGCTCGAAGTTGACGGCAAGTTCCGGTACAGTTACGAGGGTGGTGATGGCACACGTGCTGCCCAGGATGGACAGCAGATTGTGGTAAACAATCAGGTCGGGACGGCTTCCCAGGGCCAGTACACGTATCAGGTAGGAATAGAGTGATTCATCTCGTTTGCTCTGGACCATTCCCATAAATTAACCTCACTTCTCTGCAGGGCGATGACGGTAAAACGTACTCCATCTCGTACATAGCGGATGAGAATGGGTACCGGCCGGTGGGAGATCATCTGCCCACGCCACCACCAGTTCCTGCACCGATCGCTCGCGCCCTGGCACATCTGGCAACGTTGCCACCGAGCAAGGAAGGGCCGGGCCGGAAGTTCTAGGCGTAAGGTGGTTTGTTTTATGTGTGGTTGCAGTGAGAAGTTGTGCGATAAACTGGCGAGAAATAAAACTACTTGTTTTATTAGCTAAATACAGCAAGATGTGCTTTATATTAATTATGCTTTATTAATTGTACATGTTTGGTAATTGTTTGTAGCGTTGCTCCCTAACCTCATTTACAATTTAAGCATTTTATTGTAAACAAGTTGCATTTCGAAACCCAAATTCAAGCATGTACCAGTGAAGTACCAGTATTCCTTTTCGGATCATCTCTCAGTATGCAGGACTACCAGAGTAAATTTAATCAACGAATGACAGGCTTTAACCTCCAGAGACTGTAGTGCCGAAGAAGAAAATGAAGACCAGTTTAAATATGTCTAACAAGGGAAGGAACGAGTAACTCAAATTAATCTCGATCCCACGCCAAGGGTGTGTTACACCGATCGGCTTAGTTCACTAAGGCCTCACCTTGCTCGGTATAACTGTTCTAACCACATGACATTCCGAGTTCTGAGAACTAGGTTACAGGATGTTATTTTCTATGCTCCTCTTATATCAAGCGGGTGGGTAACTACTGAATTCTTATCTAGCGTCTCAGCCGTATAATGCATCGTAGTGTCGTGGCTAAGTCTCACGTCATGTTAGAATGGGCTATAGATAGTTATGGAGCTATGCTATGGAGCTAAACATGAGCACAACACGTCAAGCAAATTACCATAACTACGTTCGAAGATGACTTGGATTTTAAGAGAGTTATGCGAAAAAAAAAACATACCCGAACTTTCCTTCTCGGTTTGTTTTGACTCAAAGTTGCTGCTTCTAATAGATCGTAATATTCTTAGTTAAATGATAAAAATAATACACGCCTTTTTTTGGTCTTTAAATCAAATAATACTGGAGAGTGGTGCTAGTGGTGCCCAGTACAGGAGACCCGGTACCCGAGGTCCCTGCAAATGTCAGGTCATTGGTAATCAGAAGGCCCCTTTCACACTGCTTCTCCCAAAGAACGTGAGCGCGGGGAGCTTCGTTTTTCGGGGCCTGCGTTTGATCCGCCACTAGTAATCTGAACGAGTACCAAGTATTATAGAGCTCGTAAGCCATTACAGTTACTAAAGGTGGACAAGAGTGTTGGAAGATTCCTGGAAGAATTTAGTTCGTGAAGTGACAGATCAAAATCTGTAGACATTAAAAAGATCTCGAAACATCATGATGCCATGATCAGGATTGCTGTTCTTGAGCGACAGTGGAGTTTGTTACCATCTTTCGGATAATGAATCGTCATCATGTCTCGTGTAAAAATCGTCTCGTTGCTGTTTTTTTTTAATGTGCGTGCTTTATTACGCGTTTGATACTCATTTGCCCTTAGCCTAGGTGTGATGTGTGAAAAAGATTTCGCCGTTTTGTCTTAGTGTGTGTTTGTGTTTCGAGGATTGTGAGTGTCTAGACCGGTAAGTGGTTTTGGGTTTGCGCTGAGTATTGGCCGGTTTCGGGTGACAAGCTAGAACCATCGCTGACGCTTAGCGCCGCCGGTTGGACGGTGGCAAGCTGGCCAAATAGTCCAGCGCTTTCTGGATCTGGGGCGGAATGGGTGGTGGCGTGGGAAGGTGCGTGCCGGACGGCTGGAATCCATTCTCATCGTCGGCGGTGTAGCTCAGCTCGACCAGGCTGCCATCGGGTGCGGTGTAGCTGATAGAACCGGCCGACACAATTACATCACTCGTGTCGGGACCGCTGGCACGCTTGAGCGTTCCCGTTTCCTGACCTCGGATACCGTTGGCCGTTTCGTAACTGTGTGAGTGTGTGCGAAAGGGAGAGTGGGTGGGTGAGAAGTTGAAGATGAAAACGAAAAAGAAGCACGGGAGCGAAAGAAAAGCGAGAGTGATCAGACATTGTTGCATCGGTTGCGATCGTGACGCATGCAGCGGATGGAGTAGACAGCAACAACAAAAAACAGAAACGGCCAGAGACGAGTGTGCGCTATGGGCCAACTTTGCGCCATTGAAACGTGCTAATATCTTTTGCCGGATGGATGCTGGATGGATCGGTCGGTTGTGCTGTGGCTTGTTTCACACCATTTTCACACCACTTGAGCGGTTGCGAAGCATCACCTCCAGAATCAGCAAAGGTAAATGCAGAAACAAAAAACGTTGCTGGACGTATCGGAAGTGTTGGCCACGAACGGAACACAACCCCATAGAAACACACACACACACACACACACACAAAGCGCTTCTCCCAATTATCGTAATCAAATCTTTCATTATCGGGTTAATTGTTGCCCCTTTACCACTGGCGGACAAACGAAGAATAGCGCAATTACGCGGCTCAATTGCAATCGCTAAAGCGTGGCCATTTTTTTTTTGCTGCTGCTGCTGCTGTTGTTGATGGAATTGTTAGTGAACCACGAGTGCCATTTTCACACGTTTTGTGTGTTCGTGTTTGATATGCAAATTTTGGTGACTTGCTGTGTTGCTGTTGCGATGCGTTGTTATTACATTGTGCGGAAAAGGAAGACCCAACTGCGTGCGTATGTGTTTGTGTGTTACCTGTATTGATACTCCCCGTCCGGTTCGATGTTGTTTTCTTGCTGGAGGATTTCTGCTTCAGCGTCTGACCTTTGCGGTGCGGCCAGGGCGAGAGATGCACATGCAAACAGAAGAATAATTTCCTGGAAAAAAGAAACGGTTTCAGATAGATTATATGAATCGCTTTAAACTGAGATTATCGGTCATTATTTCCCCCCCCCAACAAAAACATTAAAATCAGCTATGAAAAACAACTTTTGCGCAGGCTTGAAGACTGGTAAATAATTCATTTAAACAGCAATAAAGCTAATGCATGCATGCAACTGCGATTTCGCTTTCCTTTCGCTTGGCGTGCTCGTGTTCGTTGACTTACTACAACAAACAATCGGCCCGTACAAACACGCCGGACACATAACGAAACATCCCACCCTGCAGGTGGTAAAATCAATTCATCAGTGATGCAAAATGTGTGTGTGTGTGTGTGTTTTTTTTTGGCAATTTGTTTTCTGCACTTCACTTCCTTCCGGTTGGTGTCGTAATTACGTGCCAGCTGGTGGAGGTGATCAGTAATTTTCTTTCTAAAATATCACTTGATGTAACCTTACTCTTAACACACACACACATACACACATACACACAAAACGCACGCAAACACACGCTGAGCGTAAAAGGTACAATTTGACGGGATAATTACACTTCCCACAAAAAGAGGTTGTCAAAGTTGGGATTATAACACGCACTTGTCAAATAAAGCTTGCACACCATACTTACACACTTCATGATGGTTGAGTAGCTTCCAAAACTAGCAAACACTGGGCCGCTGGATGCTGGCGGAGAACTAACTGGTGGACGGTAGCTGATAGTGGATGCTAATGAAAGAATAGAACCACCGGGTACTGTATTTATAGATGCGTTTGCATCGGCCAGCGTGTTGCATTCTTGTGCGTTACTTGTGCAGCTAGTACGACGCCTCCCGCTTGCCTCCGTTCAACCTGCCCTACAGTTATGGCAATTATGGCGATTGGAGATTGGTGAGACATTGGCCATACATCAAACAATATAATATACAAATGCAGTCGGCTGCATGGAAAGGGAAAGAATTTTCAGTGAAAAAGGCAGATTAAGGTGAATGATTGAACACCTTGCTCGGTGAGTTAAATGTGAACTCTCTGTGATGTGTCACGAACGAAAACTGTCTAATCAAATCTATTACATTGTAACGATAGCGATAGTGAGCTTTTCGTAGCGTCAGTAAGCCTAGTCGGATTTACAATAATTATTCAACTGCTTCTGGTGTTGTAATTGTCCATCAAATGTATACTAAAGGAAGCTAGACATCTATGTCGATCACACGTAACAATCATTTAAAGATGAATAAATGATCTAGTTTACGTGCTTCACCCGCTCTGAATGATGTTACTCACATTCACTCTCACTTAATAATATGCAAAAAATGTAGAACTATCTTCGCGTCTCGCATCGAAGCTGCACCTTAGCGTAAAAGAAGTCTCCGTGAACTGTGTGCACAGCTATCGGTAATAAATTTGCATCTTCCATTCACTCTACCAACACCGTAGCAGAAGAATACGCATCACCATCATCATCATTATCATCATCATCAAATGCATCAGTGCGGTCCATGCATCACGTGACACTTCATACCAAAGGTACGCAGCGAGAAAAGGCTGCTAAGCTTTCAATCGGTGCACGGATCAGTGGATGCTGTTGAATGGCCCACGGGTTGGGTCGTTTGCGTGGAGGAAATGCATGATTAATTCCTAGACTAACGCAACGCGGTGACAATTTGTTCGGGTGAAGACGTACAATCTGGTCGGGCGCAGACGTGACATTTAAATATCGGCCGTTGCAAAAGTGCAACGGTGTGTCGTCGGGTTGACGGTTTATATCTTAAACGTCCATGCATTGACGGAAAGGAAAGCGAAATGCATTCCATTGGATGGATGGGTAGGAAGATCAACAGTACGTGTTAGAGGTGGCTGGAATAGGGGAATTTATTGGATATTGTCACCGCGCTGATCGTGTCTTATTTACAGAATTCAATTTTAACTCTACCAACAGTAATTTATTTATTATTTATTTATTTTTTTAAGTTTTCTTTTTTCTGAGACTGTGTAGAAATTAGTTTCAGTAATTATATACGCCTCTGAGGCATGGGTTATGTCCAAAATTGAGGAAACACGGTTAGGCGAATTCGAGAGAAAGATGCTAAGAACGGTTTTTTTGCCCTGTATGTGTGGAAGGACAATGGAGGAGTCGCTACAATGTTGAACTCTACGAACTATGATCTCATTCGCTTCGGAGTCACTTATGTAGGGTATTATTGTAGGACTTATTTTTTTTAAATTAAATTTACAAACTAACTTATTAATTTAAAAACCATTAAACAAATATTAAACCATTAAAAACCATTTAACAAATATACAAATATAACATAGTATTTATAGCATCAACAGTTTTTTTATCTATTTTATCTCTCTAGTTCATTCTCTTTATTATATCTTTTAAGTTTCAACAGGGTTAAAATTTAGTGATCGATTTAGTGATTGCAATTGTGACACAGATTCTTCGTTAAATCATTCTCTTACGATTTTCGGCACTAGCTAACGGTCGTAATTGCATTCATATGTCTATTTTAGCGGTATATTTGACATGTCCATAATTTCGTTTATTCGGTAGATGAGACTAATTTCATGCCCATGCCTGTTTTTAATCCTGTTAGGCTTTAATTTGCCATTTAATTGCCACTGGACTCCTTAATAGCTTAATCGATTGCCCAACGCTCCTGTCGTCGGTATCATTGTATGTCCCTGCCAGGGCGCTCCGATCCCGCGCATTACTGGCAATCACGGAACCCCGAACTACCTTTGGTTCTCGTAATCCCCTGGTTCAGATGTTCCGATCGCTCAATGCAGCCAGCGAGGAGTTTGAGCCCGGTTTGTCAGCGGCGGATATCCTCCATGAGCGAGCTATGAGAACGAGGCGGTGGGAGTAAATAATTGTAATTTTGTAATAATTGTAACGATATTAAGTGGGCTACTTGAAAGTCCGTTAATAAATAATATATTAAACAATTAAACAATAACATTCCTTTCCATCTCTTCTTACACCAAGAAGCGTTAGACATCGCAAAATTGGATCGTTTTTTCCGCTTTCTATGTGATATCAGGGATTCAGCCGCTGACTTTTGGAAGTTCATCGTTTCTCGGTGATCTTTTGTCAGATAATCATTAACTTTTATTGTAGATATTTTTTATATTATCAAATGATTCTTCTCGTCGATTCGTCCGAAAAACTGTGGATGGTTCTATGGATGGTTCTTTCTGTGCAAGTGAAAAATAATAATATCTACATTGAGGAAAAAAAATCTGAATTTTGAATCAGGAGAATCAGGAGCAGTGATTAAGATGGCAGCTTGTAACATAATGAAATAAATAAAGTTGAGTGAAATAAATAAAGTATGATACTTCTAAATAAATGTTCTAACTGCAAAATCGTTATGAATTTTTGTATCGAATTGTTATTGAAGATAAAAAGTGAGTCCGTTAACGCAAAACGTCGTGCAACATATGGATGTCCCGGCTATTTCATTAGCGGCATCAAGGCCTGTTATTTACGGTGTAGAGATCATGTTGCGCATCTGGTGGGATCAGCTAGGTGTGGTGTATTATGAGTTGCTACAGCTAAACAAAACGATAAAAGAGGAGTTTGCAAACAAAGTAGTTTGCTACATGATAATGCTCAGCCACACGTGACATCTCCAGTGAAAACGTATGTAAAAAGTTGAAATAGGAAGTTCTAATTCATGCTTCGTACAGCCCTGACATTGCTTCGTCTGATTTTCATCAATTCTGTCTATTCACCAATTACCGAAAAAGTAAAAAAAAGTATTGATGTAGGGTTAGCTATCAAAGAGGCAGCCTTTTTAGGTGACCAGATCCTTAACCTGCCGAAGTAGTAATAAGCGGTTGAATTTACGCTGTACACTGAATGCATAACCAATATCCCAATTTAAAGTTTTATTTTGCCGAAAAACCAATCACTCGAACTTATAGTCTTGATACAATAACAGGTTAAGATCTGTTCTTCTTAGCATAATATCTTAATTCTTATGTGCTTGCTAAAAAAGTCAGAAAGAACGTTTATTATGAAAAAATCACATTAACCTTTAAAAACTCACCCCATTCACAACAGCTTGCACACAATCACCAGTAAGCTTATGCGCCTTTGCATACAATTCAAAAGCTCTCCTAGCTCCTAACCGTATACGAAAGCTTTCATCGTCAATCGAACAGTGCGATGATTTTTCCGCGTCTCCATCAGTTCTCCTGCACACCACCTTCCACCGTCTTTTTCTATGCGATCTTTTATGCTAATCACAATGGATCATATATAATCGAATTAGCATTCTACACTAGTAGAGCCCGCAGCATAGCAGCAGCCCTAGAAGATTACGCATCGTCCGGAGGGTAAAAAAGGGGTTGGGTCACGAGAATGGTTAACGGTACGATATTTTAGCATTAGATGCTTCATAACAGCAAATCATAGCTGAGAGGCAAATCGAAAGGAGATGCCTATTACAACGAGCTTAAATGGAACATATCCATTAGTGGTGTGGGGTGGGATGGGTCTTCTCCGTTCAGCAAGAACATAAAGACGAACAAAAGAGCGTTTCTAGATTTGTGCTCTATGCTTTCAATCGAGAATGGTGGCATTCTTTAACCAAGTTGCAAACACATTATCACCAGCACAGGGCAAAGTGTATGCTAATTTGTCTTTTGCGTCAAGGAAACCATGTTCATGTTCCTTACCTTCGATTACTATCACCATTCTGCACGGTCTACCAGCTGCTGGATGATGCACACTCCTTCCGAGGCCGTGCATTACCTCATCCTCGCTAACGCCGGATGACATTTTCGCTGCAATCGTATGCCGTAAAAATGTGTTGCCAGTGACAGACGGCTCGAGCCCGCCCCGATTGGTGAGATGCATCGGGTGACGAACGATTTCGGGGTGACATCGGCGAACCCATAAAATTCCATTCATTTCGATTGTGGCAGCCATAAAGCTCTCGATAAGGCGGCGTGGAATATGCAGTTCGTCCTTTTTTTTTGTCTCCCCCCGATGCAGACAGGGCATTGCTTTCGAGCTGCTCACGACCCTGCGGCCGTTTCAATCGTGATGAAAATGAAAGCATTAAAATGAGAACATTTTAAATGATCGAGGACAGTTGAGTGATACGCTGAAAGGGAAAACAGTGCGGCAGTTGGGAGTTGTTTTTCGCGCTCACGATCGCATCCTGTTGCCCGAACTGGACCGCGACTTGTAGACGCGTCTGATCTATTTTCAGCAGAACCGGTAGAACGGCGACACCCGACACGGTCTGTTCGGCGTTCTGCCGGCTGAAACTGGTTTCCGGAAGCGATCGTCTTACCGGGCGAACCGGACCCGGACTGCTTGCCGCGCCCGGGATGCTGAAATATGAGAGACGCCGACCGTGGTGAGATCTTCTGCCTGGCGTCGTCATCGATCGTGGGCAGCCAGCAGCGCACCACGCTACTATCGCGGACGCAGTGAAGCGTCTGTTAATACTTTGAATTTTATCGCTATTCCCACGCTACTATCGCGGACGCAGTGAAGCGTCTGTTAATACTTTGAATTTTATCGCTATTCCGATATTTGAATACCGATCCGGTGTAGTCCATCCATCCGATCGGCTGCCGATACCAACTGGTGCTGGAGGCGCTTGATATTTGCCTGTCAACTGGGCAAACGAAGTTTTGCTGAAGATTAAAGGTTGGGTGACAAGAATTGGTTCAAAGGCGCACGATTGCGCCACGCTCTTTCACCGCCATTTCGGACTTCTTGGTACATCTACCCCCTTTGCCAACACCTCATGCATACCTTCCTTCACATCGCCCACGATAACAGGGGGGATGGACTGGTGTAAAGCCATCTAAAACAAAGCATCGATCGAGCTGGGGAGTAGAAACGAGTTCAGAGCATACTGGCGTTTATGGCATGGGAAGATTTGCATATTTGCCTTCAGTGGAATTCCTACGACTGGAGCTCCACCGCCAGCCGCACCCCTCTACGCCTGCGTGCTGAATCCCGTGGCTGTTGTATCGAAAGTGAAGATAATGTTTCTACCGAAGCCAGCCATTTCTGCGTTTAGAACGGATGGAAAAGAAAGACCAAACAAGCAGGAAAAAAAAACGACAGCGAATCTTCACATTGGAAGATGCGGCCCCGAGCCGGGCTCAATTTGCATACGGAACTGCACAAATTTCGCGACACAGCGACCTCTGCGAACTGAACCGTATCTCTATGTCCACCGTGGACTAGTTGGCCGGGGGAATCGATTTTATTTTGATCGGTTCACTAGATGCTTCGGATCTTCGCCAGTTAAATTTGTCCAGTTTTTCCAGTTTCCGTACGTCTTTATTCTTGTTGGCCTTTTTTTGCTTTGCTTTTTGCCCGGTCTTGACGGGCTGTAACCTTCGGCGCTTTTGGGACATCAGCCGAACTGCTTGGGACATCGGCAGCGTCGCTAATGCCATCGTGGCATTCCGTGGTCGCGCTGAGAAGTGTGTGTAATTAACAGATTGATGACGGATTCTATCGCCAGCCGTGTGTGGACCTGTTGGGTGTGATTGGCAAACTTTTCTCCACTCCGAGGTGGACGTTGTCGACGTGCGTTGAATTTGAGCGACGGCACACCATTTCGTCACCTGGCGGGAGGTCGCTCAAATGCAGGATGTAGAGAATTAATTGTAACTTACTGATTAAATTTCGCCGTCCGCATCGTCAGCACGGCTGAAGCAGATGAGCCTCCGGGTAATTTATATTGTTTTGACAGAATGCATAAATTAAATTTGTGCGAATGTGTGAAAACTGCTGGCCAATATTTAGCATCATTTGAATTACATAAAATATTTTTAATTATTTTTGACATACATTAAAATGCTTTTATAAGGTGACATCATTCCCGATTGCTGATGTGCTGAGGCGGTAGGGATACGACTAGCTATGAGTCACGTAAATATGATTGTCGGTTGATCGAGAGATGATATGAGTGAAGAAAAACGCTTCAATTTGCTTTCATTTTTGGTGTTGGTTATAAAAGTTGGGAAAAATTGCCCCCAATGTTATTGTAACGATGCTCCACTTTGTGCTATAATCATCAATCGCGTATTGTGCTGATCAAACAAATCCAATAAATGTAAATCGATAAACCCATTCGGTGAATGTCTCTGGCATGTTTTTTTTTTCTCCACTAATGTATCACAGCTCCTATCTTATCTTGTGTTGTGCGAGTGTGTTATTTGAATAACGTTTCATCATTCGATTTTCATCATTTATGACCAGCGGTTCGTGTGTAGGACTCGATTCTAGGATGGGTCTCTAAGCAACCCGCAATAAATGAGGCGTGTTCGGCCACTGGCTACGATCACAAGTAGATGTCTCTAAACCTTTGTCCCCGAGGACAGCGATCGCGAGCAAAGCGGTCTGCCGTCCATCTTCCAATTATCAGAGGTCATGGAAGTCCTGGACGAAAAATTCAACAGATCAATGTCACCGATTAGCCGTCCACGCCGTCCGGTCTGATATTGTACACCCGCACCCGGAAACTGCACTAAAACACCTCGAAACCCATGCCACGAGCGTAACGCTTCGATAAGTTTCTACACGAGTCTGCGAATGTTTTGCAAAACAAGCTTCGGCATCGGTGTGGAAATTAGCAATACCACCCAATTCCGGTCACCGGCCTACCGGGTGCGTATCAAGGCGAGGGACACAAGACGACGGTTGTCCCGATGCAAATAATCGGCGAAACTAGTTGGATATTTTAGTGCTCAAAATGAAATGATTTAACTTTGATGTTAATGGACGAACTGGCGCCTGAATGAAGAGAACAATATCGGTAATTCTTTGCAGTGGTAACAGCTTCTCAAGAATCTGGTGGTAGAAATATGCTTCACCACCCAAGCTGATGCAACATGCAACAGAACTAATAACAGGATTAAGTATAGATTAAGTACCGGGCGGCCCGGTGGTAGATGCGACAGTGGCGCCGGGCTTCACACGGCAGGACTGGGGTTCAAGTCTCATCTGGGCCGTTCCCCCCATAGTGAGGACTGACTATCCAATTATGCGGTAACAATAAGTCTAGTAAGCCAGAAATGGCAGGCATGCCCTAAGAGGTCGTTAGGCCAAGAAAGAAGAAGAAGAAGTATAGATTAAAGAAGTTAGGAGTACTTAAATATTTTCACATATTGTGCAATAAGTGATTAGTTTATAAATCCAAAAATAACAGAACATTAAATTACTCCAATTTTCGAACTCCTAGGCTGTATGAAAATAGATAACACAGCAAATTGTCATTAATAGACCATCTAAAATGAATGCTAATAGGATATTTTTAACGTTTCTTCGCGAATTGCAGCATGACTTCGTGACGCTCAGTCAAAGCTTTTGTTATGTTGGAACGGTTAATCAAAATGATTACACGCAGAAGAGTTCAAACTTCTCCATCGTGAATCTAGGGAGCTAAAAATGGGTGAAACTATTAGAAATCGTGATGAGAGAATAAAAGTGTTGCCAATCATTACAACCAGTGAGAAAGTTACAGATGTTTCAGACGTTTACGACATTTCAGAAACCGGTAAGTGATCTTGATAATAATGGATGATTTGAACATCTCCCTATGTGGAATACTTAACTAAGCTTTACATACTAGGTCATCCAGCCTAAAGAATTAGTGTGCGTTTTTTTTTTTTCGTTGTGCAATCTTGATATATCTGCCCAACATATCGAGCGTCTATTTGTAATTAACCATGTGATAGTCTTCTTTACATTCAGGTTAGAAGATACTTTCTTCCATCTTTCTCTGAATCGATGACTAATAATGTTTTTTTTTATATTAACAGAACATTTTGATAATTGGGCTGTATTTCAATTATGCATTAAAAATTGGTTTCAACGATTTTTTGTTCGATGTGTCCTAGCGATTCAACCAATAATTTATCGTCTTTTGTCACGTTTGTTGTATAGAGACAAAATATTACAGTGTAATAAATTGATTTGAACCAGCTACAGCTAAATCAGTTGTAGCAATCCAATCGAAATTTTGTTCGTAGTATGAGGATCCTGACAACCGAGCACACCCGGGATAAGGCGCACTTTCACGGAGAAGGAAACATCTCCCAATCAATGTGAATTGTACAATTATTGTAAATTAGCCATAGCAAATCTGGAAAAACTGAGGTACAATCTCAAGGTACCGATCAACTATTAGTACTTCAAGATTTAAAGCATCTTCAAACTTCAGGAGAAAGACTAAAATGTCTAATGGGGGACATTCGGTTACACCTCATTGTATTACTGAAGGGTATCCTGGACAAGAGAGATTTTGTTTTACAAAGTTCTATATTTTTTTGACAGTGAACGCTTCGTCGATTAAAAATACTTTTAACTAACCTCAGCAGCTACCTATGGATTTTTTCATTTCTATCGGTGAAACTTATCGAATGAGTAGCAAGTTAAAGTCAATGCCCAAAAAGAGATAAATACTACGAACAGTCCAGACTAAGTTCAATGCTAGTTTCCTAAGCAGAATGCTTCTTGGATGTCAGTTATTATGAAAACCAAGAAAGCCGGTAATGACAGGACAACACCTGTCTTGTGTATTGTGCCTGTCACGCCTTCTCTGTCCATGTGGATGGTCTAAAAAGATTTTATGGACCTGGTCGTCCAGTCCATTTTCATGACATGACCAGACAAACGGAATCTGACGAGTCAAGTTCGCTGCGGTCGCTGTATCGACTCCTCAATTGACGTTCCACATCTACTGTGCTTAAGACTTTATGCACTAGGATGTGAGTCCTACGACTTTGAATGTTCTATGCAGTCCCGGCTTAAATCGTTGCGATGTAAGGTGTTTTGAGTGGAGAAACTGGAGAACTAGTTATCTAGAGAATTATTATCTATATTGCTATCCGTATACTAACCTCACTTGATTGCTTGACACAGTCAACTGATACTCAATAAGCGTTTTGAGACTATAATTTTTTTTTATAGAAAAATTTATAGTTTTAACAATTGTTTAAACTACTCGAAGAAAACGTAAACAATTCTCCCAAGAACGAAGTGGCTTCAAAAGGGTCATACAGACTTATTTTTCTGATTTTACGACATGGCTGGTGGACTTAAGGTTAGACCATAACTTACACTATGGTCTTCCTAGACATTCCAGATGCGTATCTTGTAACCGAATATTCAGTCTTTATTATTCGGGTGTGCCAGATGTGGTGTGAATCGATCCACGACATTCTGTGTGGTAGGTCAAACGGCGAAGCATGGAATCGAGAGAATCGCCTATCAACAAATAACACAGGAAGCATAAATTATTCTTAAACTGAAGCAGTACAGTAAAAGCGTTGTTTTGTGTTCAATGTAGGTCGTTACTTGTGCCTAAATAAATAATAACATAAGAATGATAACAGAATCTTCCTGCAAAAAGTAATAAATCGATAAATGTCAATTAATTTAATTTTCCTAAAACAAAACTCTAGGACTTGAACAAAGCTCTTGATAATAAAGCTTTACAATACAGTTATACGTTCCGGAGAAACCTGAAGGTCAAATTTTGAGCAATATTAACGTCATTTTTGACGACGTTATTAACACGTTATTCCTCGTCTTAGAATCGGTTCAACATCCAGCATCGGTGTCTATCGTGTTGCGTTACATCATATCATCATCATCAACATCACCATGTGTGAAGTTGCAGCGAGTTCCTCCCGGCCAGATGAATGAAATCGATGATAAACGCACGCTAAAATACTACGAACAGCCCAGACTAAGTTCAAGTAGTTCCCTGAGTAGACAAAAAGTAATAAATCGATAAATGTCAATTAATTTAATTTTCCTAAAACAAAACTCTAGGACTTGAACAAAGCTCTTGATAATAAAGCTTTACAATACAGTTATACGTTCCGGAGAAACCTGAAGGTCAAATTTTGAGCAATATTAACGTCATTTTTGACGACGTTATTAACACGTTATTCCTCGTCTTAGAATCGGTTCAACATCCAGCATCGGTGTCTATCGTGTTGCGTTACATCATATCATCATCATCAACATCACCATGTGTGAAGTTGCAGCGAGTCCCTCCCGGCCAGATGAATGAAATCGATGATAAACGCACGCTAAAATGCAAAAGCCGTGTACCGTAAAGTTCAATGAAGCCAAACACCCACTGGAACCGCCTGTACGGTTGAACGTGTGTGTTTGAAGCTTTTTGTGATCGCTTTTATCTTTTAGCACACCCGTTCCCGTCGAAGATTCCCGACCGTTCGCAGAAGATCAAGATCAACTCGCCCTGGCACAGTGCGGTTTGATGGCATACGGCAAAAACAGCAGCCCCGTAGTTCAAGGACTTGACCGTGGAACGGGCCGGTGGACGTTCCGGAGCATCCTTGCTGATGACGCGAATAGGCTGCAACATTCCCGAACGCTGCGCCATCTTGCCGAAATGCCTATCGGCGTGTAGAATCCGCGAGCAAAGCGCGTGAAGTTGGACTTAGCTATTTTATTTTTTAAGTTTGGCCGTTCTTTTGGTCCAGTTCCCTTCCCACTCTCGCTTTCGTTCGGAGCGGGTGGCGCGACTGGACGAGATATAATATATTATAATTGATATTATATGTAGATCAGGTGGCTTCTTCGCGTGCGATCCTGTGGAGCGGTGGTGGTAGCGGCTTGTCATGGAGTCATTTTTTTTCCCATTCCGAACGATCGCGAGCAGACGACTCCACACGAAAAAAGGGATGGTGTGTGTGTGTGTGCGAGAGAAAGAAAGAGAGAAAGAGACAAGGAGCGCGAGAGCAAGATGTACCATTTGGCTAAGATAGCGCTATGGCATACGATAGTGGGGCTAAGTTCGAACCATCATCCCATATGGATTTGGCTGCTAAACGATCCAAAAAGTGTAGATATGTGTGGATCGCTTTTTTGTTTTGTTTGGTTCTTGTGCTGGTGGTGTGGTTGTTTGGTTGCCATGGTTTTTGGTCATTTTATCTGGTTTGACGTGTGACGGCGCGTGTGTATATTGGAGACGGCGGGGGGACGAATCCACGGCTGTGGAAGGATGTATGAGGAGGGGGTAGGAAGACGCCGAACTGGACGCAGAATCTTCGTCCACCTTTTCGGAGCACATTTCGGCTAAATCGTACTATAAAAGCTACGCGTGCGCGAAGATGCTACAACATTAGTTCTTCTGCTTTCGGCACAGTCTAAGCCTAAGGGAGAAGGAGCAGTGAAAGTGCAACTAGATTTGTCCAACAACCATCAAACAATTTTAGCAAGATGAAGTGTGTTGCATTGGTAAGTGTTTTTGGCGCGTTTGCAGCGCTGGTGTTGGAGACAGAAAAAAAGTGTTTGAAGCGCCGTTCGATGTCGTGAGGGTGCTGGTTGCCGCTGTACTCCACTAATCGGTGTGCATTGTTTCTCCGTTGTGCAGTTGGCTTTGGCCATGTTTGGCTGCGTTATGGCCCAGGGCCAGGCCCCCGTCCCGAACGATGGCCGTTACTATCCGGAATACTACGAGACCAAGTGGGATGATGGTCGCTGGCGTCCCGATGGTCGCGGAAAGTACGACGATGGCAAGTACCGTCCGGGTAGCCCCGGTAAGGTAGCCATGTTTGGCTGCGTTATGGCCCAGGGCCAGGCCCCCGTCCCGAACGATGGCCGTTACTATCCGGAATACTACGAGACCAAGTGGGATGATGGTCGCTGGCGTCCCGACGGTCGCGGCAAGTACGACGATGGCAAGTACCGTCCGGGTAGCCCCGGTAAGGTAGGAGGATCGGGCGGTTTCGGCGGTGCTGGAGGTGCCGGTGGATTCGGTGGTGCTGGCGGTGCTGGTGGATTCGGCGGTGCTGGCGGTGCTGGTGGATTCGGTGGTGCTGGTGCTGGTAAGTGGTGGCTAGGAGAGCTGTCGTGGACATGGTTTGATTGTATGGCTCGTCTCTTGCCCATCTAGCTGGTGCTGGAGGTAGCCGATTCGGCAGCGGATCTGGAAGTGGCAACGCTGGAGCTGGTGGATTCGGTGCTTCGGGCTTCGGAGGCGATAGCGGCAGCTCGTTCTCGGCCGGTGCATTCAACGATGGCGGTGCCGGAGGTGCTTCTGCCTCTGCTGGATTCGGAGCGGGCGGTGCCGGTGGTGCTGGATCTGGATTTGGAGCTGGTTTCGGTGCTGGCGGTGCTGGCGGTGCTGGTGGAGCCGGTGGCGCAGGATCGGGATCTCGCTTCGGTTCGGGCTCGGGCTCTGGATCGGGTACTGCCTCTCGCTTCGGCAACAACGGTGGCGATGCCGGATACGAGGGCTCGGGCTCTGGATCGGGTACTGCCTCTCGCTTCGGCAACAACGGTGGCGATGCCGGTTACGAAAAGATCAAGGAGCAGGTGAAGCAGTTCAACGATGATGGATACTACTACAAGTACGCCAACGAGAACAACATTGAGGCCGCCGAATCTGGCAAGATCGATGACCGCAACACTGAGAACGAGACGCTGCGCGCCAAGGGTTACTACGAGTACGTCGGCGATGATGGCCAGAAGTACCGCGTGGACTACGTTGCCGATGAGAACGGATTCCAGCCGACTGGTGACCATCTGCCGACGCCACCACCGACGCCCGAGCCGATCGCTCGTGCTCTGGAGTACATTGCGAGCCAGCAGCGAAAGTAAGAAGCTCCCGAAAAGTAGCGGGGAAAGCCATGGCAGCAGTCAGGTTGAGAAACAGTCAAAGTCAGTCAACGGGAAACACGCAAGGGTTCCCGCAAGGGGTGCAACAAATTTTCCAACGATCGCACGATCGATCCTCCCACAAATGAACTGTGTTCTATTGTAAATTATTAGTTTTCGACATCGAATAAACGACCGTTAAGTGAATTTTTTAACTACTTTTTTTGTTCCTTTACTGTTGTTCAATAACATACCCAAGAACGATTAGGCCGGGATATGCTGCAGTTCGGGACTCGGATCGTCTAGAACCATCGACAATAACCAGTTTGTGGTTCCTTGCCATTTTAGAACGTGTGCTATAAACGCTACACATCTTTTATGACACATTGCATCATGTTTTGCGACCAATTATCATTGTGATACATCACAATCAAATGGTCACGATACATGCACCAAACTGTTCTTCTCATCAAAAGTGAATGTTTTAAACCATAAATTGGTGAATCTATGACCAAAAGTTTGGATGGAAAATGGAACATTTCTTAAGATGTCTCCGCACGGCCCGCTCGAACTAGCTGAAAAAAAAACAGAAGGAAGAAAGAAATCACCACACATTAGTAAGCAACAAAATGTATCAAAATTTGCATTTATCGATCGATCGAATGATGTTTTCCGCATTGATTCGTATGCATTGATTCGCCAAAATAAAAAAAAAACCCACGACGACGATTTGTGGCGGTGATTAAACACAACGATATATTTCCGACCGAGCATCTCGAGCGACGTCGGTGTTATCGGCATTTGATGTGCGGAGGTGGCAGGTTGTGTTGTGATGGGATCGATTTAAAAGCACTCAGGTGGTGTGGAACGGACCGTGGAACAGCAGACATGCGAAAAATTGAGTTGAAAACAAAAAAGGGGGAAAAAAAATGGTGACACGTTCCGTCCCGAACCGAGCGGCGTGAAACCGCCGTGAAACGAAATGATAATCAATTTATGCGTCTTTGTCTATGGCTCATCCTTGTTCAACGTCTTCTTCTTCTTCTCGTACTTCTACCAGATGACCTTGGAAAATAGAGCCTGGAGGTACCTGCCGCCTGTGTCTTTCGTGGGATGCGCTGAACGAACAAGCTTACCGCTCCGAACGATATCATAATTAGCAGGTATGTTTGCATACAGATCGAGCTTAGCCGATGTTTGTCGCTGTTGTTTTGCTTAAGACGAGCCCTTCGGCAGTGGCGAAAGCGAAAGGGTCGCACGTTGATGCACCGCATCCAACCAACTTGATAAGTAATGAACCACGAACCGTTGCGTAGCGCTGTTAGCGAGTGGACGAAAATATCGAACCTGGCCGAAAGATAGCCTATCCTAATAATCCCGAACTCGTTTCGATCCAAGGTCGACGTGCTCGTATATCCCTTTCGGTAAGAAAAATAGCAACTATGTCATACAGAGTCCCTGCCGTGCTGAACGAGAACTAGCACAATGGAGATGAGAATTCTCGAGACACCGATATTCTCATTTTTTGTCTTAATGAGGAAATTATTAAAATCGTCCATATTCTTGGCCGTAGCGAATTCCGGCAGCTATTTTAATAGGATCGAATGGTGATCGAATTTCAGACCCACCGTCCAGGTCGTCGGTAGGGCTATAATTTACGAGTCCGAAAATGAAACCTTCCCCATGCCCATGTGAACCGGTAACGGCGGTTCGTGACGATATGATAATGTGACATCGTATTTTATTGAACCATTTTGTCCGACGGTGCCGAGGAGATCGATTCATCTGTCTCGCTTCTGCACTGATTGGACGATCTGAAAAGGGCTTCCACCCTTTCGAGATGGATTTATAAGCGTATGGTCGAATTCCGGTAAACCGATCTAGTTCAGTCAGCAGTCAAGCTTGTCAGACGGTGGTGGTAGCTTGTTGCCGGTACGTGGCCACTGAGGACAGATGTAAGCTGTAGCTGTGGCTGATAGGTGTTTGTGCATGCATTAGCGACGTTGCTTTCGCGAGGCCACGACCACGAGCGGTACGGCCCGGGCCGGGCTGCTGCTCGTTGACATTGAGCTGTTATTTATGGCAGTGGCCAACCCGCAACACGGGTCACCCATGGTTGGCGCATCGTTTTTAAGCGGGATTTTATTTATGGCGTCCAGTTTGGTACCATCCAACACCGAATCGCTCGCTGCCTCCCTCACATCGGTCTCGGTCGATAGAGTTCCGGAACGAAAACAAGTGACGAGGGAGCAATGGAGCAGTTAAAGTTTAAAAACGCTATGATTTTTCCTTTTTTAAAGACCGCATTTCGATGGGTTGGGTGGGTCGAAGAAAATTAGTACGGCAGCACATACATCATCGGAATGCTGGTCGGGGTATGGGCACGTTTTTACTACTTAATAGATTACATGACAGCACGGAAATGGGATTAGTGCGCTGCTTGAAATTTAGTAGATCGTTTATGCGAAGGGTGTGATCTTTAAATTGAACACTATTTTTCATCATTTGACATCGCTCGGAGCTGTTGATGGTGCGTTTATTTATTATCTTTTGATGCGGTTAGATAATAAAGGTGTATGGGAATGATGGTTCTTGTGAGCTGAATGTTGAAGGTCACGGTAAACTATTGATAGAGGAGCTGATTCGCATTAAATCGTATCGTTTTCTAGGAAATTAAATTATAGCATGAATTATTAGGCCGAATGAATAATTAGTAATGAAAAATTTTGTTTTGATTTAAAGTTGCTTGCTACAGTAAGAATTCAGGATGCTCGATACGCTCTATCCTGACTCTGATCATGTCATTACAACGTGCTCAACCCTGGGCGGGACCAAGCCAAAGAAGACCCTGTCTCAATTGCCAATCAGCTAGTCCGATGCGAAACGTTTATCGGATCCTTACAGTATCTGATATTGTAGGACTAGTAAGTATATTCTTGGTATTATAGCTAGATCATGTGTGAAATGTGTTTTAGGGGTTTCCAGATCGTGGTAAATAATTTAAAACCAATCTCAATTTTAACCAGACATCCGCTTTTTTTAATTTAATATTTGAAATATTTGAAGTTTTAGTTGATTCTAAGGCTTGATCTAGCCAACCCATTTCTCCAGATGGATTTATTTTACGATACATTTTTTATCTTCATGAAAAATGGACATATTCGCAGAGTACAAGCGATCCCAGATTGTTTGCATCTTGGACAAGGTTTTCCCATTAGACTTTTATTCAACAATGTTTTTAAAGAGCTTTCACGCTTTAGATATCTCAATCCTGGAAGCTATTTGTAATTCTAGGAGTTCATTCGTAACAGTATAAGAGTTAGAAATTTATTTATACCAGTCTGTTATGGAGGACACATCAACGGCATCGTTACATGTTCAATTTTTGCAAAGCAGATAGATCTATAGTAGAATTATGTCTCTCATAGAAAGCAATTTTACATTTGATCGTAGAATAGAATGTCAACAACTTAATCATGAATAATTTTCAAGATACTATAGTACGCACGTACAAGTTTCAATTGCGATCGTTTGGCTGTCATGACACCGGAGCGACTTCGTATGTTAATTAGTTTTATTGTTGAAGATTGTTTTATTTATTTTTACTACGAATTTTAATTCGCAGTACCCAAAACATTAGTTTTGTGGGATTTCCCATCCACTCATTTCAAATTAGAGTTAATCAAATCAAATGGAAAGCCATTGTTACCGGGAATTATCTTTTAGGTAAATAAGCAATAATTCTTTATATAGTCATAAATATTAGTGATTCTCACAGGATTTCCGTCTCGAGGGTTCCTAAATTTGTTTTATACAAGTCTAGTCTAGTCTTTAGTCGATTTAGTACAATTGAGGAAGTTATAACAAGATAAAGATTAGATTTTTCTTTGCTTTCTGCACCACTTTATTTTGAACATTT
Source organism: Anopheles maculatus (assembly GCA_002091835.1). Classification (NCBI taxonomy): domain Eukaryota; kingdom Metazoa; phylum Arthropoda; class Insecta; order Diptera; family Culicidae; genus Anopheles; species Anopheles maculatus. The sequence continues at coordinate 389,204 of KZ061675.1, read as the reverse complement.
GAAAGATATTAACGTTTATAACTTAAACTAGCAAAACAAATTCAAATGAGCCTTTCAAGATTACCATATTTTACGAAAATTAGTTAAGCAATTCGAAGAATGGAAATACTAAAGTAATACCAAATAAAACATAAAAACTTAAGATAAGAGCGAAACCGTTTTTGTTTTTGATTTCATCCTGACCTTATTATATTGCTTAATTAATCCTAAAATAAAAAGCTCCTTTCGAGCGTTGTTATCAACCGGCGTTAAAGGTTGCGTAAAAATAGAGCAAAACAAAATGCAAATAAACCACTAAAAATGGTACTATCAATAAGCGCTAATGATGGACGAGCGGGCGGAACAGGATTCTGGATGTTCGAGAAAAGGTGAAACCATCCTTACCGATACGGACAAAGAAACAGAATGCCGAACGCGGTGCGGAAACATAGATAACGGCCTCCAGGTAAAGGAATTCTAACGTTCTGCATAAAGACGATCTTGTTTTTCGACCTTTGCTTCGATGATCTTTTCACATTTTCGGCAGCACACGCGAAATGCGAAACAGACGTGGGAGGATGGTAGGCTGGAGGATGGTAGGAAATGCTCCTCTCCGTAAAGGTCAGGTGTCGAGACCTGGGCGAGAAGGTGGAACTCCAAAAGTGTGTGTGTGTGGCTAAATATGTGTGCATTCTTAAAATAGGTACCTACGGGTGATATTTACGATACGAGCGTTAGAATTCTTTCGAGAATACATTGACTAAATTATCGCGATTGATTAAAATAAGGAACCGAAAAGGTTGCATAACCAATAGAATTTAGAGAGGCAGACGATTGCTTTCACGCGATCTTCCTTGTGCGATGATGATCTAGTTTAGATTGGAGGTAATTTGGAGAAAAACTAATGCCACCAGACGGAGTGTGCTCTGGGGTGATCTTGACATTTACCCATGCTTAAGGCACGCTTGCCGAATCATCGATCGCTTCCTGGGCTTTTGGCTGGTTATGAGCGCTCTTCTTCATGCGCTGTGGCATGCAGAAAACATGCAAATCAGCCATATTAACCATAATGATGTAGGCGTATTGTTTGTGACAAGACGGGCAGACGAGCGAGGATCACCGTCGCAAAAGCCACAGCCCGCACAACACCTCATCAACTACATCGTTTCGAGCAGATCCTTCGGTCTGCGGTCTGCGGATAAGCGTGTGGTTCACTGTTGTGCTCCACCATCGCACAATCGGAGGCACTTCGGATGGATTTGCATAAATCAGCCCTCCAGTCAAATGCGACACCGTTTATCTTGTTGGCCAGTGTTACTCAACTCATTAGCCCACCACCGGAAGCAGTTAATTTGTCACCGTACTTTACGATGCCCAGGTGGCCTTTCCCTCGATACTTGCGCCCATCGCACCACTTTCAAACGGGGTGCATCTTCACGAGGTGGAATGTTTGCTTTCATCTAAACAAGATCACCTCCCGCAGAGGTGTGGAGTAGTGGCTCGTGGCGTCAAGGTCGGATCGATCTTTCATCATCGTCGTTAAGTTGGAGTTTGTGTGTGTGTGTGTGTGTGGATGTGTTTATGTGGGGCAACAACTTTCAAAATACAGATCGTTTGCTTATCAACTAACAAAGTGGATCATAGCGGCACCGTCGGCATGCGATAATCCGGAAAGCTCGCCAAAGCTTCCATTCACACGTCACGTCGCTTTAGCTACGAGCTTGAGCGGGCCGCTAGTGGCGATGCAGGGATGGTTGTGAAGCGATTCGTCGGTCGGTCCGTCTGTTCGATCGGTGCCTATATTAGGGGCGGTGGTCGTCTCGATCGAAGGCTGTATCGTTGTGGCACGCGCCGAGTTATCATGGCTTGCCGTCGTCGTCAGGTGATCGACTCCATCGATGCTGTTGGGATGGGGAAGAACTTTGGAACGCTTTTCGGACAATCCGATGGCGAGACCTTGTTCCTGGGGCGTTAGGACGGGAAGATATCCCGTTCCGAGCCCGGGTAGAAGCGATTTGCGGACGTCCAGTTCGTCAGATTCTGGCACTGGTAGGTAGGCCGTGCCCGGACCAGGCAGCAACGACTTCCGGACATCGACAACACTGGATGCGGTGTTAGTCTCCGACACGGAGGGAACACCGTACTCGAGGTAGATAGAAGGCTTCTTAATGTCGTACGAATTCGCTCTAAACGGATCGTACGAATATTTGTTGATTTGTTCACTGTAACGAAGATAAAGCGCTGTTTAGAATCGCGTACAACACTAGAAAAATCGATGTCCTTCTACCATCGATCAACTTACGCATACTCTCCCGCCGGGTCGTACGGTGGAAAACGGTAAGGTTCGTGTCCTCCCTCGTAGTTACCGTATCCTCCATCGTAGGGTATGTGTATGTGGAAGTACCTTCCCCGATCGCCATCGTCATAATGCACGTACCGGTACCGGTTCAGATCCTCCACGTAATCTCCTGTCCCGAATGGAAGAAAGACATCATTTGCGCTCGTTAAACACATGTCCACACTAAATTACACGATTATGGATGAATCGTAATTCACCTCCATCATATATTAATGCGATACGATTTAATTCAATTTTTGGCATTACAATTAACATTAACAACGTATGCTACAGCCACCGGCCAGCCACGGTCCCTCTCTGTTGTGTGCCGTGCCGCTGGAAGCACTGCGGGAAAAATCCTGTAAACATAAATGTTTATGATGTCCAATCAGAAACTAATTATGCAAATTTCAATAGTCGACAGCCGTCGTCCGCTCCTACCAGTGTTCACCGTGCAGAAACATCTTCAAAAAAGGGTTGCGGACTGGTCGGCGATCACATTATCTTGATTTGATACGCTCGCCCGACAGCATGACGGGTAGGTTTCACATCAAATAAATTCGACGTTTTTCTGTCTTGTTGGTTTTGCGGAAAATTGGATTGTCTGCGGATTTCCTACGTAAGCACGGTTGAGGAGGTTGGAGCGATCGGGCCGGCTAACTAAGTTATGGTTAATAATTTGGAACAAAATATTACTGCATGATTTAGCAGGGGACGAGTTCTTTTCGTAGTTTATTGCATGAGTAAAGCATAGTGTCAGGTTTTTGTAGTCTGAATGGAGATCGCAATCACAAACACAATCTCGAAATGTGTGGTGGTGTTTAATGGTTACTGAAGAATATAAATTAATGGCCAAAGTTTTAATTGAATTCAAATGTCACCTGTTGCGATGTAAATCGTCGTATTATATACATATGTATATTTTAAGATTTGATTGTAATAATTGCTGGACTCATTTTTTTTTCGTATCCTGTATTGAACCGTTTTACTAAATTGGGCTAGAAAAGTGTTTGTTATCGAAAGAGTTTCTGCAACTTGGCATCTGTTATTGCTGTAAGTGCATGGTACGAGATACAATTCAATCGAGTGGTTCACATGGTATGAGATAGTTTTGCAGCCAGTAGCAGTCTCGGTGTGTCATTTCTGGCTTCATTGTCTTAATTTATTCGCAGCTGGAAGGTCAGTCTTGCGTACGAAGGAACGATCCGGATGGGAATTGATACCCGTCCTTTCGAGTTAATACGAAAAAAGCTATGCATATATCATTCTCGTTGGTTTTTTTCATTCCACCAAAATGAATGACACTGAATGTAAACGAATGTATTTATGTGAATATTGGTATATATAAGTCCTAAGGATAATGATATGAGAAATATGTTACTATTTGCAACGAAAGCTAAGAAAGGGCTCAAAGTAATAATATCAGTAACGCGACGATAGATGATGGACATGGAATATAATTTGTGAAACATGATCACATGATGATGTCCTAGCGCAGTAATCAAAACAATGTTGGCTCTCCAAATCTGTGGTTTGAGGTTAATTGGCTAATTTGGACTAATTAAAAGCCCATAAACAAATTTTTAGCAACGTTATGTTGCACAAACTTGACGCTATGTTGCTATCGCCTCTTTGCGAGACAACTATAACCACGGGTAAGCGAAATCTCATAGAAACTCATAGAAAATATGTATCTACTTGTGAGTGTCTCGCTACACAATCTTGTTGGACCAAGCTATAGTCCCCATCTTTTTCGCAAAGTCTGGGTCACTAGATATTTTGATAAATGACCTGTTAACTTATTCGATCAGGAACACCATTGTTTGTTGACGAGCCAACCTCAAAATGGATACCAAATGGTGACTTTCTGTGATGTTGCATAGTGGCTTGGTGGATTTCTTCTTCTTAGTATTATCTCAAATGCGACAGTTGTTTGCTTGGTACTAACCTTTTTATCAAGAAATTGGGCTCATCACTAAAGTCTAGTAATTTGGAATCTTTTCCTAACTGCTTCAAAATCTTATCGTCAGAGTGCAAGCTAGTAAGTTGAGCGCCTGGGTAAACTATTGCGGCGATACCAGTGGCGGATCTATTCTTGTGAGCATTTAGTGGATGAATTGTTTCGGTGATTTCGATCGATTGTCTCAACATTTCTCTACGGGCCGAATCGTAAGGATAAGAAGATCATATATTTTTCATCTCTGGACTAACGTGTACGGGTGTTTCTATATCTATCTCCTATTTAGGGTACGCAGAACTGACTATTCAGCTACGGGTAAAACCCAAGTCATAGAAAGCTAGAAATAGCAGGCCAAGACCTACAGAGGTTGTAGAGCCCGAGAAGAAGAAGAAGAAGATTTATGTCTCCGTAAATATCCGAAATTGGCTGTGGGTACTGAGAAATCTCAAAGCATTGATTTTTTTTTAATTTATCAAACGAGATAATTACTTCGTGGAATACGCTTGGTGTGTCGTTTATCGATAAAAATTCTTGACACTCTAAACTTCTTTCTTTAACTAATTATTTAAAGGTAATTGTAGAGAATTGTAGAAATTGAGGCGGCCCGGTGGTGTATCCGATAGCGGCGCCGGTCTTCACACGGCAGGACCGGGGTTCGAATCCCGGCGGACCGCCTCCCCGTACGCAGGACTGACTATCCAGCTACGGGTATAACTAAGTCACAGAGAGCTAGCAATTGCTAGCAGGCCAAGACCTACAGAGGTTGTAGTGCCAGAGAAGAAGAAGAAGAATTGTAGAGAATATTTAAAACATGTACAAGAACCGCAGCAAGGGAAAGTTTAAGAAATTGTATTGGGAATGAGTGTATTCGTGTTTTCAATACGAAAGGACCACCTGCAATGTTTTTAACCAACTTCTCAACAATTGCGGTCTAAAACCTCAATGAGCAATGCAGGATTTGCTGTAACAAAGAACACTGAGGAAAAAAATAATGTTGAATTTTAGAAAATGTCTAACAGTAAGGTCAAATCAGTCTTCATGAATTTATCATTTACACCTTCATAGCTATGATCACATTCTTCTGAGTTTATTTAAATATTTACTCACTTAAACGTAAGGGCATAAACGAAGCTACTTTTTGAAATCATGATGACAAAAGTCAAATCTCATTTTCCTGTTTAGAGATTTAAACATCAGTCCAGTAAGATATGATTAATAAAAAAGAAAAAAAGGGCTTCTGAGGCGACATAACCTGAATATCTCATCTACTGACATGTCGATTTATGTCCACTAACAGTCATTGATCTCAATTTTCCTTACGGAGGAACAAAGTAATACTACAAGTTTCAACAATAATTTTCAAACACTATAATGTATTTTTTACAATATAGGATGGATTCCGTTGGTTTCTTCACGCTAAGGGCACTAATAATATTAAACAATACTCACCTTCTCCTCTGTGCACATATTTTCCATTTTTGCTGTATTTTCTGGGGTTATATTTTCCATCGTTTGGTGCACCACGCACGACACTGTACACCAAAATGAGGTAAACCTGTAAAACGAAACCGAAAGCGAAAAAAAAAGAACATCCTTCAACACTTATACATTCCGGGAAGAAATTCCACACATTCTTGGACACTGATCGAACGCATGGTTGACATGCAACGTTCTAACGCATGGCGAGTTCATCAATTCCGGAGCCACATTCAGTCAGTCAGTCACACACAACACTCTTTACGTAAATCATTGCGCCACTACGGTAACGCCACAAGGTCGCTGACGGCGATGAGCTTGATCGGTTTCCGGCTAGTTCCCCGGGAGCTGACGTGCCCTATTAGCCGGCGACGGGTGGGAAAAAGTTTTCACCATCCCACGCGCATCCCACCACGTTGATTGACATTCTCCACGCCCTACCGTCCGGGACGAAAGATGATCGTAAACTATCCCGCATTATTAGAGTGCACAATCCCCGATGACTCACTAAGATGGACGCTGGACTGCGGTACTGCATTGTGGCTGGAACGAACGATTTGCTCAGTGACACGAACTCGCCGGCGAGCGCGTACTTGCGGTGTCCGTAATTGATTAAATCAAACTAAACTGAAGCTGCGGCAAAATTCCTATTAAATACAACCATCCCTGCCCTGTTGTTGCCCTGTGCAAGTGTGTGTTGTGGGGTGACGGTGTGGTCGCAATGTTTTGATGTCGCCTAGCCATCCACCGTACCGGGAGAATGCCAATGCGAAATGGTGTACGGCCTTCCCGTCGTGTGTGGTGTGGTGTGAGAGGCGCGAAAAAATATGACAGTAAAAAGTTTATGTTTATTGCCCTCCGAAGACCATCGATCGAGAGGGAGCGACACATCTCCACACATCTCGGACGACCCTTGCATTGACAGTTCCCAGGCGCCCGCGATGCTTTTCGCGTACAGCGCGTAGACTTAAGCATTAAGGATAATTGCGCTCAATCGTTTCTGCCCAAAACTGGTCTGGCCCGGGCACCGGTGGTCCGGTTGGCGCTTCCTTCCGTTCGAACCTCTCGACTCGACGAAAGTGAGCGTGACCGGTGGGCCAAATTTTTCGGTGCTCAGGAAGATCGGAGGGAACGGTAGTTGAAGCTTACCGATAAACCACTTGCAAGGCCACGCAAGGCCGTCAAAGTGAACGACGGTCAAGGTTGAAGTCGGCAGGTCGGCCACGAACGCAGGCAACTAGAAAGTAGTGCCCCTTCACGGGCACCATATCCGGCACCACCACCGGGAATGTCTGCATGCCGTTTCGGTGCACACTCTACATCACAAACCGGTGCCGAACAAATGCAGAAGTCGCGTGTATTTAACACTTTTTTATAGCTTTATTTACATATAAGGCAAATGAGCGGAAGAATAAGACGTGTACAGATTTTATGGGTCATAAAATCGTTCAGAATCATCTCGGACACCCTGCGGCATCCCACATCAGTGGAGTTTAAGCGAAAGTATTCATTTATTAGATGCCCGGTAGCATTGGTGATCTTTTGCCTAGCGCTTAGATGACAAATCATTGAGATGCATTCGCATGAATGGGTTTGGTTTGTGTGAAAAGCCGAATCAAACTCCACTTTTTTCAGGAAGAATATGATCGACCTTAACTGCTAAAAGATGAGTTCGTTGAATTTCGTACACGACGAGTTGAAGCATCGTTTACTGCCTACCTACCGATCGTTGAGTTGTGGGACGAGCGGTATTACATACGCTTCTGAATGGATGGCTGTAAATGGAGGAACATTACAATTGTGCAGAATTTATCTCCGATCTGGAGGTGGTCTTCGATGGATGCGTACATCAATCGGCAATCCTTGAGCCGTATTTCATTTTCGATGCGACTGTCGTGTTTTGAAAGTTGCGTGTCCCCAAAAAGCTTCAGCGAGCCTGTGTTTGTGCTGGTGATACGGAGCACTCAACGCTGTACGGTTGATGAGTGGCTTTGGGTTCCGTTGTTGGACTTTTATTACGAAGAGTAATACGTATTGCATTCGTTGGCGAAAATATGTAACCTTGCAAATGTTTTGCTAGGCTTTCACAGTGGAATCACTTGTTTTGGGGGAAATAATTAGTACCTTGAATTATTGGACGTTTAAAATGTATGTTTTATTATTTGTATGAAAAGAACACAGTCTTTCCATTAGTGAAAGAACGTTGGAGGGGAGTTTCACGATTCCCTGTTAATCAATACACGTTTGTTTTCCAATCAATACATTTAAGAAAAAATAAATTTTAAGTGAACAGTCAAGTCATCTTTAAAGACTTGCTTTTGGTTATTTAATATGAAGTAATATTAATTCTGTAAAATAAAAACGTTAAAATGAATTGCAGTCACATTTTTTTCAAACACGAGTTTGAGATCCTGCCCAGTACAGATATGAGTATGCAATTCACAGCATACATTTAGGCGCAGCAAGATTGGTGTCTCAGTGGCAGGCAACCACTTCGCGAAGCTTGTGTGTTATGCATAAAATATTAAAAACAAGTCAATGAATCATCTGTACGTATAATCAGAATGCGTTTTGTTTAGTTTAAAATAGTCCATAAGAATCAGGACGAATTAACAGATGAGTGAAAAATGGATGTCATTTACACAGTGTATAAAAAGGCTTTACGGGTTTTAGGACCAGATCCTACCCTGAATACTTTTCTGTAGAAGTACACCTCTTACTACGGAGTTCTTCGGAAGCTGCAAAGCTGTATTTGTTGGAAATAAATCGATAATCGATCAAATATTTACTCTATGGCAGAACCTCCAGAGCAGCCGAGAGCATTAGATTCCTACACACCATCTGTTAAATGATTTAGCTTGGAAGCTAGTACGGATGTTATAGACTGTGTGAGGCGTACACGCTACTGACGAAGATAAAGTAATTGCCGGATGCTTGATTGTATTCGGAAGTTGATATTATTAGCGTATTAGTTGACGGCTTCGATTTCGAGGTGGTAAAGGAGTTATGCTACCTCGAGACGACTGTAACTTCAGATAACAAAGTAAGTAGGGAAACCTTCCATGGGCTCCACAAACTCCTGCGATCCAGAAGACTTCAACAACACACAAAATGGATACTGTATTGCACATTGATACGTCAGGTAGACCTCTGCGGGTATGAGTCCTGGCATATTCTGGTGCAAGCCTTGTGGAGAAGAAGAATGAACTTTTTGACGGTGCTAATGTTCTTACGGTGGTCAAAGACGGAAGAATACTATGGCTGGTGCACATGGTGCAAGAGTGCAAGCCTTGATCAAGTTTCTTGGAAAAGGATTGGCGACCTGACCATGTCTAGTAGACTCACACTTGCCACCATAATTTCTATGTTACATTCTTACTACTTACTTATTTATTTATCAGGCGGTTGGCCGTATTAGAAAGCCTAACATCCTGTCTTTGTAGGCGGCACTAAAGGACTTTATGGACTGATTCGTCCGGTGCCATTCCCATGACCTGACCACCTCATCAGAGGTTTGTTTCCTCAGCCTGTAGTATGACTGGTTGGCTGCTAGCATGCTAGCGTATAACTCAACGTCTATATTGTTGCCAGTGTTGACTTTTGATTCCGGACAGGTAAAGTTTTGGACGACTGTAAAGGGGGTAATCTCATATCTATACAATACAGGAATATAGGATAATAGAACAGGGTCAATTTATTTAATAAACTTGTGAAATTGCCGAGTTTTATTTACTATCGTTTATTGACTTTTGTAGTTGTTGGAAAACTTTGTTAAAGATCGAGGAAAACCAGGATACAATTCAATTACATCGATAATGGATGATTATTGATGCATATTTTGAAAGTCTTTTATCTTTTTATTTAGACACTTTTTATTCAGTATTTTTAACAAACTCAAAAACAAAACAAAAATACAAATCATTTCATCCTGTGTTTACTTTGGCTGTGCGGCTAAATACTTCAGCAGTTTCTCGATCGCTGGTGGCACCTTCGGTATATGGTCACCCTGTGCGAAGCGGCAAAGCGGAAACAATTAATCATTTATCATTGATAATCAACGGCATTCATTTGTCATGGAGAATTGCAAAGCAGATTGACTCATCGTACCTGGGGCAGGAAACCATTCCCATCGGCGACATAATCGACACGATAGACGACTCCATCGTCACCGACGTACTGGTAGAAACCTTGCGAACGAAGTCCTTCCGTGGCTGTGCCCTTGTCTTCGACACGTCCCGCCTCTTCGGCGAGGATACCGTTTTCGGTTTCAAATCTGTGCAGTTGGGTGAGAAAAACAAAACTTTTATTGTTGAAATACTTCCCAATCGAATAATTTGTTCGCACTCACACATAGTGGTAGCCATCTTTTTCAACTTGATTTTCCAGTCGAATTATTTTCCAACCATCGGGAGCATAGGCTGGCTTGGGAGCGACCTTGATCTGGGCAATACGGGCCAGTGTAGGTACTGGGGTCGGTGGTGATGTAGATGGCGAAGATGTAGATGGCGGTGCAGTTGTTACCGGTTTCGGTGGATTAGAGTCAGCTCCAGTGGCGCCCGCTCCGGAAGCACCTGTTCCACCGCCGGCACCACCTGACGCTCCTGGACGACCCGCTCCACTACCGCTAGGCCCTTCAATGTGTTTGTAGCGGTTGTCAACGTGCACGTAACGTCCATCATTCCTTGGAACGTATTTGCCGTCGTTACCCGGATTGTATCGGCCATCATTTCGGTTGTAATAGCGACGATCGTTCGCGTAACGATAAGTATTGTAAGGATATTGAAGGTATCTGCTATCAGCGTACGGTCGATAACGAGGCCGTTGAGTAGTTAGCTCGCTGGGCGATGGCCTATATTTACCATCATCTTGTGCAGCAACATACGCAAGTACACTTCCTAGAAGAAAAATGCTCTATCAGGAAAGTTAAATAATTAGTCCGATCGGCAACATTCAAAACGAACCTTCAAAACTTACCAGATGGAGACGCATTATGCTTGCAGTTTGTTTTGAACAACGATGTGCAACCGTTAGCACAAGAGTACTACGTTGCTCTATTAGCAGGGTGAGTTTAATTTCCGTTCCATATGATCATCTTTTTATATACCCATGAGCTTAACGCCTGTGAACATTATCTTTTCTTACTTGTAGAATGTAATCGGAAAATGTCATATTTTCCCGAGCTGATGAATTTATTTCATTTGATATTGATGCAAATCTGTTCGATGTCAAGGTGTCGGTTCTTCCCGGTATTCGATAAATACGAACAGGATCGTTCAATCCATTTGGTGTAATCGTACTATAGCTACATTCCAGCTGTTGACCATACCGGTCACTTAGCTAGGTAAAGGACGTTAAATTTATTACAAAAATGCTCGATATTTTTCACCTTTTCGCTCGTGCCCTCTGGTGTGAGTTATTATCCTGCCACCGAATGTCAAATGATAAACCAGACTGACCTGTTACTGGCGATGGCAGGTAAAGCCTGTTTTTCGTCTCGTAAAGTGTGCTAAATTAGTGATGATTGAGTTGAGTTGCATCGTAGATAGGTGTGTACGAAAGGCGTTTGTAGAGTGTATGTTGAGAACCATTGTGGCTTAGTTTCGTTGGAGACTTGAGTGTGAACGTTCGTGTTATGAACATTGTTCATTTATCCTAAGTGCTAGAATTAACGTAACAAGTTAGAAGTGTTAAAGTGTTTTATATTTATTTTATTTATTCAGTTGGTGCATCGTTCTGTTTGTGAAATAATATTCGGTTTAAACAAATCATTGTTGGTAGGTTAGAGGATAGAGTACAGTTGAAAGGTTCGGATAAGGAAAAGATTTTAAATAGATCGACACGTGGCGGTGAAGATTCAGTATGTCGTTAAAACAAACATTTGGAAAGAACAAATATTTAAAAAAGAACTTTAATCCTGTATAGAAACTGTCCAATTTATGATAAAGTAAATATGGCATTCAAGCAGAGATTTAATGAATAGGACATGTTTCATGTGTTATACTTATGTATAACGTTAAACTAAAACTACTACAGATCGAATTCAACATAAATTCTTCAAGAAGCATTCATCAAAAATAGTTTTACGTCCTTGGTAGTATTTTGACGATCTTGGACGATTATCTAAATTAGGCAATCCTGAATATGTTGTAGATCCAGTGAACATTTAAGGGCGGGCTTGTAGTTAAGACCTGCATCATTCGAAGGTTTAGTTCTTTCTTCATGTCCTTGACAATCAGTTGCAGCTCTGTCTAGGCTATAAAAGGATAGAAGAAGATCTTCCATTAGAGGTTAGTCAAAAAATTCTATCATTTCTGGTTGTCATTCTTGTGAGTCTCTATAATAAACAACGTTGTAAATTAAGAGCAAATCGTATGTTAGGAGGAGTAAATCTGTATGTTTCCCAAAATCAAAAAGTTAAAAAAAGCTCAGAAATCAATCAAATTCTTAAAGCAACACTAAATATTTTTCTGATTTGTTTGAAGTAGTTGTACGATCTTCTACGATCTTGGTAGACTAACTGCTAATACAGTTGTTAAATGCTCTTCAATGATTGTATTATTTATCTTTTACACATTTGGTGTTCAGTCATCGCAGGCATAAACTGCTAAAAATTGTTGAGAAAAATCAAGGCCTGTCTGGGAATTTGATATTATTTTACTAAGATACTAAGATCGGTCACTATCAATTCTTCTATTTCTTAGCTGCGTGACGACCGGCGTCAGTATCGCTTCGGACATCGAACCGCTCTAAACACCAACTAGAAAAACATTACAAAACTGATCAGTGTTTTTTGATTACCAAACCACAACACAAAAGGATTGTTTTGGGTCACCGATGTTTGACTGTGCCAGATACTTCAAAATAGTGTCTTAATTTTACGGATAACTAGATGCGAAAATTTTTAGTTCTGTTTGTGCCTTTAATTCAAATGGTTAATGAACATATAATATATATTAAAAAAATATCGCTAGATTTTACATTGTGAGAGACAGATTGAAGTGGCAAATGTAAAAATATGAACGTCATGGTGCCATGTCTTGACAGGTGCGTGTTGCAATACTCAAATGATCTCATAACGCATCCTCCACCGAATGTGTCTGCCAATTCACCCAGAAGCACACTTTTCGCAACCACAAAAACCAGTCAGAATTAAAAATAATTTTACGCTACACAACTCACTTTCTCTCCATCTCCCTCTACCACTCCCGCTCTGAAAATACGGCTCAGGGTCTATTTTTAAATCTCACCGGGATCTTCTCCATCGGTGCTGTGTACGATGGCCGCCCACGAAAACACAAAACTAAACAAAGCCTAACCTAACGTGATCGTCGGCGGTCCTCGCTTGTCGCGCACTTCCTCACGCACCATCATCACAGACCGGATCTTGGGATGAAATTCAAGGTTGGGCAAGATTTCACGGCCTCGCCGCAGTCTCCGTCCATGTGGTCCGGTTCGTGGCTCATCTTCGGCCATTCGGTTTAGCATACGGCTGATACGTGTCGATATGCGGGACCGGAAAATCGAAGGCCATTCATTTCGTCATCATCATGGTGCGCTTTATTATTACTATCATACGGTGGATTCTTTTTTCTGTTTTCGGATGCTGTGAATATAAATCTTTGTGGGTCAGTATCGGATGGGCAGCATAAAATTAAAGTCCGATACGCGCAAGGTCGTGCCGGATTGCATCGCCCCCATCGGGCTAGAGATGGGGATGGTTTTAAATTCAAGTCTCATCTGCATCGAAAACGAAAAACATAACACAACAACCACGTCATGAAGCCATATGTTTGCATAAGCGATCGCCATCTTAAGCGATACTCAATGTCAAGTTCAGGCGGGCGGGTGGACAGGGATTGATTTTTTTGTTGTTGGTCGGTGTAGGTTTTTTGTTTGTTTTGGGTGAAAAACAAAGCTACAAACTTCTTACTAACCAAATTAAACAAACGTCGAAAGAAGCAAGGCATTGCTTTCACCCAATGACTGTGTGGGGGTACGAACGAGTTCAACGAACGAACAAGTGACGAACCCGGCAGATGTTTGTGGGGCAGTCGAGTAAGGCTTTGCAGTAAAACTTGTGCAAGATTTTCTTGTACGAATATTGGTGCGTCAGCACATCATTACGAGAATGGTGGTTTTTATTTCCTTGTCACTTTACGCTTCAGAAACATGACTAGTTGCTGCCAAGTGCCCGGGACCTGTATCACTAACCTAATTCACTATTTACGGTTTGCGGTGCGTGATTGTTGCGCGCTACACTACACAGAACCACGCTTGTTCCGGCTCAGATTTGCCAACAGTCGCAGGGCACGCTCGATGGCCTCCGGGATGGGTGGTGGCGTTGGCAGATGATCACCCTGCGGCTGGAATCCATTTTCATCCGCGATGTATTGCAGCGAGATACGGTTGCCCTCTGGATCGGTGTACGAGTACTGTCCTTGGGCCACCTTTCGGGGGAATTTTCGTGAAAATAAAATAAAACGCAAAACGATAAGTGAGTGTTCCAGTTTCAGCTTATTCTATACACGTCGAGATAGCTACCTGAGCTTGTTCTTCGCCGAGATTCTTCAGTGTGCCCTGTTCCTCTGCCACAATACCATTAGATGTTTCGTACGCGTACTGATACGATCCGTCCGGGTTAACTTCCGAGTCCTGTCTCAGTACGGTGGCATCCTTATCTGCGGTCACGGATGCAATCAATGCAAGCACGAGCACATAGACGAGCTAAAACACACAACCAAAAGCAAACAGTCACACAATTAGTATCTTTGTTTTATCGCATACCGTACTGACACGTGAATTCTTTGATGAGACATCACCCGCACTCACTACACTACACACCTTGTTCATTTTGTTCACACTGTAAAGATGGTACGCGGAAGCTGATTCTACGCTTTACGTCACGCTAGAAGAGCTCCAGCACAAATAGCACTACTGTTGATCGTCTCGGTTGGTACAGAAATCTGGCGGCGGCCGCAGCAAGGCGTTGGCTATTTATATCGGTTCGTACGACAACGGTGTGTCGTGTTTCTTTTGTTTTTTTTTCGGTCTTGTGTTTCGTCCACCTTTCGGACTTCGGCTTCGGGTTTGGAGTTGGAATCGGTTTCGGAAAGCGAACCAGCGTCCGGTTGTGTGTCCTAGCAAATCACCATAAGACGCAACTAGCGTCCTCCTACTCCCATGACCGCCAATCTTCTGCCATGCTGCTCCAATAGAAGCGATCGAACAGAAAAGCAAGAAGAAAAACATGGCACACGGTGGGGCCTAGAAACAAGTTGTTCGTTAGACAAAATTTGCATAAGTTTCAACGACACCCTCCACAGTCGGAAGATTTGATTACCACCGGATCAATGGCAGATGGACCATCACCGTCAGGGGCTATTGCATCATTGACAGGTAGTTGTAGTAGCAGCAACGGCAGCAGCAGCAGACTGTAGAAACGACAATAGCGCTGATAGAAGAAGATCACACAAGAAGCAAGCCGCTAATCGTTATGATCTGGCACACGAGCGTCGGAGTGGATATGGCAGGGTCAAACTCTCTTCAGCTGGAACGTGGCGTTCGAGTGTTATGCTCTCAGGAATGCAGTTTTCTTCGCTCGAATACACAAACAAATAAACACCTTTTCGGTCTACCTTGGGACACTAATTTCAGTCTTCTAAATGCATCCATTCAAGGGTACACACGCGGATAAAATATGCGTACCGGTGCCATTTCTTTTTTTTCCCCCCCTGAACGATACCCGATCGGACGGACGCGATAGCGCCAGGATGAAGCCGTGTTGAAGTCAATTAAGTTAAACGATGTAAAATATTTGCCGATTAGCGGGTGGGTAGAGAGGGGAGCGATTGTCGGGAGGTGGACATATCCTGGACGAGCCACTCGTTAAACTGAGCCCAGCGCAGGATTACTGGGCGGAAACTTGCACGGTAACGCTCAGCCGTAAATATTCTTTAGGGCTCATGAATATTCATACCGAACGCGCCAAATGCGGCGGATGTACCGTCGTTCTCGTGGGCATAATCAAAACAATTAATAAACACCGAATCGATCGGTGCCGCTAAATCCATCACGCTTCCAAGAAATTTAACCCTAAAGCGGGGGAACGAGACGGGATGGGTTGGCTGGAAGGTGAAGAGTTGGATGTTGGCAAGCTAAATTTGGTGAAGAAATATTTCTCTCTGTATGATTCTATGTTCATGCGATGCTGTTGGGGGCACTGTGGGATGAGCTTGCTCTGTATTGTGTGTAGTTTTATATTATTGATTGGAGATTGAAGATGAACATGAGGTTTGAATGTATTCGCTCGTCTTGTGTCATAATTCCTATAGTTATTGAAACATTAAGACTGTAAGTTAGAAGAAAATTACATGCGTAACAGTAACTATTAATTACTATCCTTATGACGTCTCAAGTAATTTCTCGTCTAGGTTGATGCTAAAACCACCAGGAGGTGTTGTCTAAGCTTTACAAATTATCAAATTCACATGCGATAAAATACCATCGCACTTCAACCATTTATTCAAGGGGTCCTTATGTGCCACATCTGTTAATATGGACGGTTTTGAAAGATTTTTCAGCTTAATTTCTATCGATTATCTTTCTACGTATAATTGAACGACGCGTACACAATTAAAAGGTGTATCGTACTTCAAATAATGCCTTAACCAGTACTCTGATTACTTTGACATCCTGAATGCAGTGGTGCTGGTCTTGTTGATGGTGGTACCAGTTACAAGCATGAAGGGATCATCTACCTTATGCAGGACAGAGGTATTAAGTTTAGGAATCTAGAAATGGTATTCCTACACCTCATAGGATAACATGGATAACTCTTTTATCAGTACTCTGTTATAACATTGGGGGTGGCCCGGTGGTGTATTCGATAGCGGCGCCGGTCTTCACACGGCAGGACCGAGGTTCGAATCCCGGCGGACCGCCTCCCCGTACGCAGGGCTGACTATCCAGCTACGGGTGCAACTTAGTCACAGAAAGCTAGCAATAGCTGGCAGGCCAAGACCTCACGAGGTTGTAGTGCCAAGGAAGTTATAACATTGATCTTCATAAAAATGGATTTTCTACAGTTTCAGCATGATTCAGACGAGTATGGACATATTTTGAAGCAGCAATTGATTTTTTCTTTCAAGTCTCAAATTCGTCTGCAATGGTGAGAGATATTTTAAGTAGAGAACTTTCATGACAGGACCATTCAAAACTTTGACTGTCAGCGAAGACTACTGTTGAGATAGAGTTACATGAATAAATTTTAGACACCATTCTAACAAAAGAAATGCTTAAGTAATTAAATTTTTCATACTGAAATTTGAAATATAACAAAATTTTCAATATTAATAAGCAAATCATATTTCCATTTCCATAGATATAGTTTGCAAAATACAAATAGCTACAAAAACAAGACTTAGCAAAGCATTTGCTTTAATTCATAGCGGTAATGAACATATTTTGTGGTCAGGGAGGCAAAATGCATTTTGATTCTGCTTCTCCTTTGGTAAGGTACTTTAAATCGTGTAATTCTTGAGATGTCTGCTTTAAATAAATTAAGAATATAGATGAAATTTAGTAATTGCTTGTAGAAAGTTACAGATACAGATATTGATAACTGGTTTAGCTGTATGCTACAAAATAGGTACACATGGTTTTGTCTATGTTTCAGATTGGTCATGCGACTAACTTACTTCCATCAAGCGTTACAATTGATTCGTGTTGTTGATCTGCTACAGTAATCTCCAATACCGTTCACGGTCTAGCGCCCTCGTCTGGCAATCTCGGCCATTCTGGCTGACGCATCAACGTCATTACTTAATCTCAATTTAAGTGAACATTTTTAATTTTGTTCATATGTGATCGGGGTTGTATTGCATTCTTTCTATTTTTCCTATTAGCGTCTACTGTTTTAGTAATAAATCACTAGGCATCCAAGTATATTTGGTCATTTACACCATTCATTTCTATATGAATATATGTACGACCTGGCCATCACTGTGAGAAATTAAAAAATCAATAAGAAAAACGGGTGCTTCATTTAGGTCATAATTTCCTTCTGCAAAGTGTCTTTCCCATAGTGCATCGTAGCAGGTTGTATGACTAAGAGGGCGCCACACGAGAATACTTTTGCTAAACCTCTCCCAAAAAACAACAACAAAATCTGCGATACACGAAAACCGATACGTTATACCTAGCAGCAATAAAAAGAGCGAGCCAAAAAATCATAATCTTACCATACATAGGTTCATTCATCCACCGATCCGCGAGCTACTTGCCTTGAGATTAAAATGTTCCTTTTCGCCTCGCTTTGGTTTATGGTGCGATCGACTGATCGGTGGATTTTACGAGCAGACTGTTCACGTTGGGGAGGGAAACGAAGAGGAAAACGAGGGGCAGATGGTGTTCGGGGTGCGAGAACGCGGTTAGAAGCATAAGCGAGCGAGCACGCGCGCTCACACACGCGCATCGCATAAAGGATGCTTCAGCGTGATTAGTTTGATGGGTAGGCCCGAGAGCCTATCGGACTGTCAGGGGATTAGTTAAAAGCTTGGCACGGTGAAGGATAACGTTGCGGCCAAGCCAGAGACATTATTGTGATACCAAGCGTTCGATAATGATGGAGCCATTTGTTTTGGGGCTCGATCATTAGCAGTTTGTGTTTTGCAGTGTGTATAACATTTGATGTGAAGATGCGCCGTTGAGCGAATAAAATTATATGATTATTGGGTTTTAAATAAAAAAACGTTATGATTTATTTACATACCTAGCTGTATGTGAATGTGGCTGTACAATCTGTATGTATATGGGTGAGTTTTGCTTACAATTTCTCAATCCTTATCTCAACTGTACCGTAGCAGTAACACTAAATAGGCGATTGATGAGTCTTGTTTTACGTGCTAGTTGTGTTGGCGTCCGCGCTCAGTACCTCCGCGAAGCGTCATCGCTCGGGGGTAGACTGGCCAGATACTCGAGCGCACGCTGGATGGCCGGTGGGATGGGTGGTGGTGTGGGCAGATGGTCACCAAGCGGCTGGAAACCGTTCTCGTCCGCAATGTACTGCACCCGTATGAGCTGTCCGTCCGGTGCCGTGTAAGAATACTCTCCTTGAGCGACCTGCACAGTACGAAGAAGCTGGTTAGTGGTACGGCGACGAACCCTTCTTGCCTTTTAACCTTCCAGGCCCAGGACTAGGCGTGTGCACGATCGAAGGACGAGACTGGTACGATCGAGTGGACACCCGCCAGCCGACAAAGTATCAATTAATTACTCATCCTCGCTCGTTGAGCCGCACGCATCGAAACGGTCAAGAGGGTTGTTCTCTTCGCGATACGCCACGCAATTGCAATCGATCTTTGGCGAAGTGTTTGGTTTTTGCGTGCGTTCATATCTTTGGTGATCGTGATGCGCGCGCGTGTGTGTGTGTATGTGGGATAACAAGGAGGCAAAGTAACTGATGACGACGTGCAAACGATCTTTCGCAATATACCGGCAGCGATAAATGCCGTCCGCTTCAGTTGGCAACTGTTTCATTTGCGCCGGTGAGATTGTGCAATTGAAGATCAGCTTACAGTTTGAGCTATCGACTTGATGCCGCGTGTGAGATTAATTCTGCTAACGGATGGGACGGTGTGTTGATAATGGTGTCAGCATCAAGCATGAGAATCGAGATGATTAAAATTAGTAATAGCTGGCTGAACAAACCAAAAAGAAGAATTCGCTGTAAACAGCTTTGCCTCAACTGGCCACCGAGCTGGTTGCACTAAATTTGCAACATCACTTTTATTGGCGGGTTTCCACCAGATGAAATCATAACCAGATTGAACTATATTGCTTCACCACCCCGGGGGGCATAGATTGGATTGGATCATCAAAAAGGTTTTCGCCAAACATTGACCACCGAAGTGACAGCAAACCGTTACACAAAACCAAAATAAAAGCACCCGCACCCAGCACCAGGGCAAACTCTCTCACCAGCAACACTTTGCAGAAGGAAGCCAATTAACCTTTTCCGAAGTGCTGCCGTTTATTTCGTTTATTTTTGCACCAACCTCCAACACCTCCCAGCACCATCCACATTGGCGGGACATGCAACACAACAAAAAAATCCACCACTGTTGCGCAACCAGAAGCAGTCCCGCTAATCCGTGTGACCATTCGGATCTGGATCCTGTTCGATTGCGATGCGACGATGCACGATCGAAAACTGAATCGAGAAGCCATAAGGCAACAACTCCACCATTGCATGCCAGCTCGTCAAAAGCATGTCAGCCCTCGATGGGATCGTGTCACCGGTGATCAGCGTCACCGTCACAGTCCCGGGCGGCAGTGACATCCGTGACCTAGGGACGCGCCTCACTGGCTAGAAATTCCAAACGGCTCAAACGAGAGGAGTAACGAGAGGGGAGTGCGGGAGGGAATTAGAAAGAAAAGCTCACCTCGTTGATGAACTGCTCTTTGGCCAGGTCACAGGGCAACTAGGGAGTTGGGGCAATGCTCAGAAGAAGCTATAAATATTTGCTTCGTAAAGCGGTTTTGATTAATGGACGACAGCAATTGAGGGTGGATTGCCGCATCGGGAGCGTTTTGGGTTGGGTTTGGCGGTGAGCGAGCGCTTTAATCGATGCAATCAGTGGTGCGTTTCAAATTTCCGATAACTCTTACATAAACGCACTGTTTTTGGTTACACACCGAAAGGGAACTGGGTCGTGCAAAAGTTTGTCTGCTATTGTCCGCTTAAGGGCATGCAGTGAGGAGGAATTTTAAATGGAAAAAATATTTCTTCACGGATGAGTGATAAATGTAATTCTAAGTGGTATTTGGTGCTACACAAATTTTTTAAAAAGGTGCTAAATGAAAAATAAATCGATTAATATAGCCGTTTTTAGCCAAAAACAGTGTTATTCTTAAATTTCCTTCTTAGTGTTTCTTGTAACAGTTTGCTGCAATGTCAGAATAAAGCAAATAAAGTTCCATTTTTTTACAGGTTTATGATAAACAAGGATAATTTCGTATTTGTGGATATCGAACTTCAATTACTGAAGCTTCTTCTTCTTTGTTGGTACTACAACCTCGAGAGATCTAAGCCTGCCATTTCTGACTTGCTATTATATAGTTTTATCAGTAGCCAGATATTCAGTGCTTCGAGTACTCTATTTTAGCGTCCTGCTGATACCTATACCATCAAATCAAAATTGTCTGCACAATTGGACCATATTGCACAGAAATAAATTAATCAAAGTCTTTAGCTACTTCATTGCAACTTAAGAACTCAAAGTTCAGCGACAGAAACTTTTTAGCTGTTTAAGTGTGAGATTAAACACTCTTAGAACTTCTACGCAATTCAATCCGCTTACACCACTGGAAGTAACTTTGTGACTTTTGTACTAGAAGTGCCATAGTTCATTAAAGAATTAAATGGCAGATAAAAGAATATCTGAAACTCAAAGAAATTCCATTAACTTCACATTACATAGTTAAATTGTTCATACAGATTTCAATTTGCTTTTAATTAAATCTATGACCTTGAATATAAATAGATTGAAATGACTTTATCAAAAAAAACCTACATTATTCAACACCACAATCCTTTCAACAGCCACATTCTATGTCCTTTGCATAGTCTCTTCTGAATTCTACACCATTTTGGGTACCATTTTGCATCATCTCACCTGTGCTTCCTGCTCGGTACCGGCATTCTTCAAGAAGCCCTGCTCTTCCGCCACAATACCATTACCCGTCTCATAGCTCCAGCTGTAACTACCATCCGGATTCATCTCCTGCTCCTGGCGGATGATGGGGATTGGCTCAGTGACTGGTCCTTGTGGTGCACATTCCACAACACCCAATGCCACCAACAGCACACAGACACCGACGACAATCTATCCGCAGGAAAAGTGTACAAACATGAAAACATTAAGCACTTTGAAACAGTTCAGCTCTTGGTGGTATTTCTAGCACAACACTTACAATCACTTTCATTCTAGAATTTCTCTTGCTTATCCTTGTATTCTCACACTCACACACTTTTGGCGCCGCTAATATCACACTCCGTATTTGACGAGTTACGCTGAGAAGGCGTCGAAGCCTGCGATCCTGCTCGGACGTGGTGACGTTTCGTTCTGTCGATGGGAGGCTTCTTCGTGGGAGATATTTATATCCGTACGGTGTGCGCCTCGAGGATCGTTGCCGAATATCGCACGTTCGTGTAGTGAGTCGGTGCGGTGTCGCTGATGTACCTCCACTCCAAGTGTGCAATGGCTGTGCAAGGGCAGGGATGCCGTTGGAGCCGTCCAACCGATGTCCCTTTTGCAGTGACTTCGGGGGTGATCTTACAACGACAGCGGTCCCCTACCTCGTCCAACTGACCACGAAACCTACCGACCCCAACCTACTCACGCATACAATATGCTCTTCCCCACCTGCAGCCACACACAAACACACACCTCGTCTGGTCGCACGCGAACTGGGAGGTACTTGATTATTGTTATTATTACTATAGTCGCACCAAACCTCATGAAGAAGCCGGTCGCAAACGCGCCACACTGAAGCTGGACAGACGGTGAAGATGATCTTTCCCACCCCGATTACTGCGTTTTTTCTGCCTCTTCTGTGCGGTTTAAATGCTTGCTGGGCTGGTCGTGGCATTTCGGCGTCATCGTTTGGGGTCTTTTGGAGTATGTACGCTCAAGAAAAGAGGGCGCTACCCGATGCCATCTACACCAGGCTCTACACAGTCCCACCGGGCGACATGGCGCTTCGGTCGGACGTTGAGAGGCGCATGCACCAGGGGACAGATTCAACGATACGAACGAATGCTTGGCGGGTGGACGAGGTAAGTACGAGGTAGGGCACTGGTAACTGGTAAGCCACTTTTATTTTCATTTTGGATGATCTCGACTGGTTTTGGGGCCGTGAAATGATAACGGTTTCGTGGAGGGGATCGTATTTGCCGGTGCAGTTAGGCAGTGGGAGACAGAAACTGTAACCATGATCGATTTTATTTTATTATTTTGATTACATTATTACAATAACCTTTCAGTAGATGTGTCCATACCGGTGGCAGTGTAATAAAAACATGCATAAAAATTAGGTTACGGGTGGGTAAATTATTATAATTAACAATTGGGGGAAGTACTTTCGGTTGTTTATTATTATTTTATTATGTGAATACTTTGTTTATGATAGTGGCTCAAATTAATGGAAATTTTACAAGATTACGTTAGCCTGAAGCTGTCCCCTACCTCGTCCAACTGACCACGAAACCTACCGACCCCAACCTACTCACGCATACAATATGCTCTTCCCCACCTGCAGCCACACACAAACACACACCTCGTCTGGTCGCACGCGAACTGGGAGGTACTTGATTATTGTTATTATTACTATAGTCGCACCAAACCTCATGAAGAAGCCGGTCGCAAACGCGCCACACTGAAGCTGGACAGACGGTGAAGATGATCTTTCCCACCCCGATTGCTGCGTTTTTTCTGCCTCTTCTGTGCGGTTTAAATGCTTGCTGGGCTGGTCGTGGCATTTCGGCGTCATCGTTTGGGGTCTTTTGGAGTATGTACGCTCAAGAAAAGAGGGCGCTACCCGATGCCATCTACACCAGGCTCTACACAGTCCCACCGGGCGACATGGCGCTTCGGTCGGACGTTGAGAGGCGCATGCACCAGGGGACAGATTCAACGATACGAACGAATGCTAGGGGCGGGTGAACGAGGTAAGTACGAGGTAGGGCACTGGTAACTGGTAAGCCACTTTTATTTTCATTTTGGATGATCTCGACTGGTTTTGGGGCCGTGAAATGATAACGGTTTCGTGGAGGGGATCGTATTTGCCGGTGCAGTTAGGCAGTGGGAGACAGAAACTGTAACCATGATCGATTTTATTTTATTATTTTGATTACATTATTACAATAACCTTTCAGTAGATGTGTCCATACCGGTGGCAGTGTAATAAAAACATGCATAAAAATTAGGTTACGGGTGGGTAAATTATTATAATTAACAATTGGGGGAAGTACTTTCGGTTGTTTATTATTATTTTATTATGTGAATACTTTGTTTATGATAGTGGCTCAAATTAATGGAAATTTTACAAGAGGACGTTAGCCTGAAGCTAGCTTATAACACTTATTTCTGAGGCAGCTAAGTATATGCGTTTTGATAGCTAGTTTTAAGAAATCAAAATTTCCAGTTTGTATTAGGAATGTTGATCACTTCATAATAAAAATAATTATTATAAATAATGAAATATTTGACAGTACGGTGTCCAACCGTCATATATTGTATAAAAATAAATTAATTACAAAGTTGTAGTACAAACATTTGAAAACTAATAAGCTCATCGATAAATACCAATTTGCAAATGATAAAATAATGATTAAATCTATCATTTGATATTAAATATACAAATAATAAAACAAGAATTAAAAGTAAATATCATAAAGTAAAAAAAGAATTTGTAATATAATAAATTTATGTATCACAGAACTAATAATTCATTAAACAAAATCAAATAAGACGACTTTTTAAAGCTCATAAGATCACGTTATTTTATGCAGATAGTGAAAAACGAAATGTTGTTTAAAACATTTTAAACAAAAATAAATAATAAACAAAACTATAAAAATTAAATAAGAATCAGCTTCAAGCAAAATTTCTTCATAAATGAGAATAAAATGAAAAAAATGCATGACTCGATGTACTAAATATAATCATCTATACAAATAGTAATTGCTTGCAAGTGAATTAAATAATAAATAATATAGTAAATGGTCATGAAACACCTAACCAAATTTCTTAATAAAGAAACAAACCTATTAATAAAAAGACTATTTTATTTAAAAAATCAACATTCGATAAAATAGGAATACGGAAAATAAAAGTCATATCATATCGCACAAAAATACAATCAAATCTAAATATTTGATGTGTTCTAATGAATGTTTTCCAACGATTCCTTATTTGTCCTTCCTCGTTTGGGCACAACTCAGTCCATTCATGGGGAAATACCAACGACTCACTACCATCATCCTCATCACCATCATCAGCATCGTACGACAATTATTGCCTTCCGTTCGTTCGGTTGGGGAATTCTAATGCCAAAAAGGTGTTTCCTTTTGCGACTAATAGACTCACCCTCGGTATGCTTGAAACCAATGCCCCTAACGGTAGCACCAATCGGGCGGATTCAACGGTGTGCGATCGCAAGAATCTTCCATCGAAAAAACGGATGCTGCTTGTAGCCGGGCCAGAAATCAAGTTATCAATTACGGCCGTTCGGTTGAAACGGTGAGTGAGCGAAACAGCACGACTCCCGCACGACTGACGCGTCTTGGGCCGAGATGTCAAGGAAGATGCCGTTTGGGACGGCCGTTTGGTGAAACCAGTTTCACCTTTTCCAATCTGCCAACGGAGTAAGTCGGCTTGATCACTTTGCACAGAACGGGCGGTGTAAAGATGCGTGAAGATGCTCCGGACATCGGCGAACTTCGAACTCGTACCGATCGGCCAGCACCAGACTGACCTTATGAAGTTGTGACTCAAAGAAGAGATATAAAAATCCCACATGACTCTGTCAGACACACACACACGTACATGTAAGACAGTTCGGTGAAGAAAAAAAAACACCAACTAAAGGATGTCATCTTGCGGGCTGCACGGAGGCCGCACAGTTCTGGAAGGCGTGTGTTTTGCCGACTTCATATTCCAGGGTCAGCAGAAAATGATCATCATTGTTGCTTGGCTCCGTCGACTACCGATCGGTGGATGCGTTCCTGGTTCTCCTTCGATGTCGCAGGAATGTCCACCATTCCTCCCATCTCGAATGCGACTATACGACTATACCCATTCAACGCTAAACGCTGCAACAATGAAGGATTGATTTATTATCTTCAACATAATTGACACCTTCAAAGGCGTTTGGCTGATAAACACGTTGCTCTTCCTCGCTGTAACATGCAACCGGAGAGGCCAAACACACGTATGGTTCGAGGTGTCGGAACAAACGAAACGTACACGGTATGAATGAAATTGTTCGCACCGGTGCTTGCAATGGCACCGGCACAACAACGGCGGATAAGCCTGTTGGGCGATGGTAAAGGTCTTCATAATACTCGCAATAGAGCAGACGGGTCGTAAAACGGATTGAAGCTGAGTATAAAAAAAAACTAAAAATACGACACAATGTCAAAAGTTTCGGCAACTGGATTAACAGTCCTCGCAGTGATGACCTATGTTGGGTTTGGATGCGAATGATGCGTTTGGAGAGTATGTGCTGTCGTCAAAGAAAGATTAGGCAGGGTAATTATGCGAAATGAGGTGAATGTTACACCCGTGAACTTAGCATATTTTAAAGCGAACGGTCAAAATGAAGAGTAAATGAATGAGGCGCCTTACCAGTTCATGCAATGTTGCGGTGGAAGCAATGAAGATAAGTGTAATACGTTTTCGAAGAAGCTATTAATGTTGCGAGCGTGCTTGAACAATAACGTACTTTACATCACATACACACATAACTCAAAATGTTGCCTACCTTCAGGCGTTCGCTATCAGGATTAATGCACGGTACAACGGGAAACAATCGATAGCAGCTGCTGTATTGATTCGAATTAGTGGCAATGATTTGGATAATAATATCAAACATAGGTGGTTAAAAAGTTTGTACTCTTAACTTATAATTAATTGCTTCAGTTAGCTAACAGGGGTGTATTATCATTTATCTATTTCCCATGGAGATTTAAAAATTTTCTACATAATTGACACTCTTTAGCTAAATGAGAAGAAGGGCCAGAAATGAAGGCCAGAAATCGCTACTCCAAAAAAAAATCATAGTTATTATTGTATTTCTGCTGATTCAGAAATGTTGTAATATTCCAGCTTATGACAGTTGCTTTTTCTAGCACTCTAAATAATCTATGATGTAATTAATTATCATAAATGTAGTAGATTTCTCCATGGAAACAACTGCGGCTGTTATATTAATCTAGTGTAACTTTTGAACTGAATCATCTACAGATAATATGAGTGTTCGAGATTTTGCTACGAATTGAGAAATTCATGACAGACCACTTTATTTAAAATGTCTGCCTGAAAGGATTAAGAATGTACCTTACATCTAACATGAAAGGAAAGATAAGGAAGAGAAAACACGAATTTGGGGAACGAAAGTTCATAACGTGACATGATGATCACAAAGATGCTGAGAGTTGTTGAATGCTACTAACGCCGTGACGAGGATTATCTTTAACGTTCCTGGAGATAAAAGGCAAACGGCAAAGTAGGACGCTGTAGCAGTAGGACAGCAATAAGATTCATCATATTTCTGAGTTTCAGTGAGAATGAATCTTCAGTAACATGTTCGAATTTAAGCAATACGACCAGGCCATTCTAAAAAAAACATATTTGAATTAAATGGGCAGTAGAGAGTTTAGCACTATGCAAGTCCGAATCGATCGGCTAAGGATTCGTCCTTCGGGTTTTCGTCGTTTTTAAGGACTCGTCGAATAAATGGACGTCTTCATCATCTTTGTTGTTGTGTTATTCATAGAAAAACCCTAGCGACCTCGTCGTCCGAAGTACCTTACCGTTCAAGGGACTCCGTTTACTTAGTGACTTTGTCGTCCAGCATATCCAGGTTGAGGATAGTGCTTTCTAAAATTAAATAGACAATCGCTCTAATACCTAAAGATTAACTTTAAAATGCTACTCAAAAGTCTAGTCTCTTGTGTTCTTTATTTACTGAGGAGCAAGAATGTATGCAAGAATACAAGCAACCACCTACAAACATACCAAGGTAAACACTTCGAGAGTAATAATTGGCAACACATGACAATGTATTATACAAAAAGGGCATTCGCGCCCATGGCAGGATCGGTATAAATTCCATTCGATCCGTTCGCCCATAGTATGATCACGGATTAATTGGTCTAAAAATCATCATCATGTAAATCATGTTATTGTAATCAAGATGTGTTCCGATGGCAAAATCTTCTACACGCAGCATAATATCCTCATACTCATCTAGCTTTTATCGCAAGTTAAACGGTACTGTAAAGAAAATTATTAGAGCATCATTAACGACAGAGCTTCATTTAATAAAAATTGATGTACTAGGAACACATGAAAACACTTTGCGCCTGGGTGTATGCAAGTATTCGTTAGTCAATATGTAACCTTGCAAGGATTTAGGGATAAGGGATGTTCTTGCCAACATAAAAACGAAACATATAAACGACCCCAACAACATATAAACGATAATAAATCTGAAGGATTAAGAAAAATTTGTCTGTTTACCATAAAACAAGCGTCTTGCATGTATGGTTAGTAGTACTGGACTGTTGTATAAATAAATTGTATACAGATTTGTACCATGACACACACTATAATCAATAAATTTGTGGTTTGCTACCAACTGTAAGTCATATTTACAGCAACAAACGATTCGTACGAATACCTTATCTGGACAACATGTGTCACAGTAAGCCACTTAGAGTAAATCTATCTTCCTACATATGGATGCCCATTAAACAGAAGATATTGCTATCGAATTGGCAACAGTGAGCCACAGTGAGCAAGCGGCAATGAATGCCTAATAAATATCGTTCAATGCTAGCTTCCGCCACCGAGCGTCGATGAGAGTGATGAGCGAGCTTTAGCGGGTTCCTTTTGTAGAGAGACCTACCCTGAATTTTCTTGGCACAGTATTGTGTCACGATCGATTCGCGACCCGGGAGGTAATCTCGCTGGGCAATTGAGTCCGATCGCACACACACACACACATACTATCCTCCA
Organism: Anopheles maculatus; assembly: GCA_002091835.1. Classification (NCBI taxonomy): domain Eukaryota; kingdom Metazoa; phylum Arthropoda; class Insecta; order Diptera; family Culicidae; genus Anopheles; species Anopheles maculatus. The sequence continues at coordinate 360,649 of KZ061675.1, read as the reverse complement.
CATAGGGATGACATTTCAAAGTGTAGTTAGGATCATGAATAATGTTCGATGAGCTGCAAGAAGTCATGGGATTCGAGGGTCAACCGAGTGTCTTCCTTTTTCGAGCACTATATGGTTCATTCGGTGTACAAAGTGTACTTGCCGCATGCTTGGCAGGCGATCGAACCGCCAAAGTCACGACTATTTCGACTGATCCATCGGATTAGATGTGATGTGCGCGGTTGATCCGACTGATGGTGCTTCAAATTGACTTGTACAAATTATGCTCATCGCGTCACATAATGTGTGTCCGTGCGCCGTGAAGTGAAGTGAGCTTCTATTCCGATACTTTATCATCACGCCTTCTTCGGCTGGTTCTGAGTTTTTTTCGCTTTCGATAGAGTCTAGTAGCATTGAACATAAATCAATCGGTATGGCTGGTAGAAACGTGGTAGGGTAATTATGAACGCGGCGATGACATTAAATAGACATGTCGTTAATTTATGGTTCGGTTTGATCGACATTATAAGGGAGAGGAAAAAGTGGATTCAAACAGTGTGTAATAAATCATTCGAAGAGAATTAGAACGTAGAGAAGGTTTACCATGCCTAAATGCTTGCTGTAATTGTTATTATTGAAATTGAATGTAATAAGGTCACCGTTTTATCAACAGCTGGTTTTATTTTTCGGGCAAGCGCAACTCTCAGTGAGCTTTTTTCGAAGCGATAGGGAGAGCTTTTGAATCATAGCTTTGCAGTCATCTTCGAATTCTCCGCCAAAGCTTTTTTTCTGTTCATTCATCTCAACGAGAAAGACTCGACGACCTTCATCTTTCCCGTCAGTTCAAGATCAAGTTCAAACCAGTTCTTCTCTCGCAACGCTGCATCCATTCATCCAGCTGTTAGCTTACATCAGAAGAGACTTACTTGAGACGTCTGGTTTTAAGTTTTCACTTTTCTCTTTTTATTACAACCGTTCACCATTTCACCTTATTTACAGCGAGTGAACCTCTTTTCGTTTTGCTTTCGTTCGTTTCCTGTTTTTTTTTTTGTTTCTTTTCTCTTTAAATGCACTTGTGCATCTGATGTTTGCGGGCTTAATGTGATAATGGTGGCATTTTAATACTGGTAACCGGACTGCGGATTAAACGATCCATTGCCCGATGGTCTTCCGGGTGCGCTGGGACGAGGGGCTGCAGGTGCTCCGGGACCACCGGAAGGATAACCAGCGGAACCGCCGGGTGCGGCAGGACCACCAGCGGCTGGGTAGCCAGCAGCTCCACCAGACGGTCCACTCGGATAGCCTCCCTGGCCTGGACGAGCGCCTGGTCCGGATGCGCCTGGTGCACCAGCTCCTGAAGGATAGCCACCCGATCCAGTTACCGAACCAGGATAGCCCTGGGATGGTTGGCCACCAGCTCCAGGATATCCTCCAGCGCTGCCTGGACCTCCTGGACCGCCAGCTGCACCACCACCGGCAGCCTGAGCAGCAGCGATCGCGTCTAGTCCCTTTTGGATCTCTTCCGGAATTGGTGGTGGCGTTGGAAGGTGGTCACCCTGAGGCTGGAATCCGTTCTCGTCAGCGATGTATGTTACGGTGATGACCTGTCCGTCCGGGGCCGTGTACGAGTAGGAACCGGTCACGCTGGGGATCTGGTTCTCGGAGCCCTTGTTCTTGATCTCTCCCTGTTCCTGTACCTTGATACCGTTGGCCGTTTCGTAACTTAAAATAAAAGCATTACATTCAGTCATCTTGGACATCACAAGCAGTGCCATATTCCACATTCACCTGTATTTGTACGTTCCATCGCCATTGTTCATGTTCTCATAGGAGATGATCTCGATCGGTGGTTGACTTGGGCCGGCTGGTGCAGCGCCTGGAGACCCTCCTCCAAATCCACTTCCTCCTGACGAGAAGCCACCCGAGGGAGCTCCAGCACTGCCGCCAAAGGCCGATGGAGCACCACCACCGAATCCACCGGACGGAGGACCATAAGCTGGAGCAGGCGTTCCTGGACGACCTGCCGCTGGGCCACCGCCTGTAATAGACGATCAGATGAATAAGACAAATGTCTCCATATCATCACAAGTCAGCTCACAACTTACCAACTCCACCCGGTCGCTGAGCCTGACCACCGAAACCTCCAGCGCTGGGTCCTGCTCCACCGAATCCTGCTCCGGACGGTGCACTACCTCCAAATCCGCCACCACCACCCGGTGCCGTACCGGGACCACCGAAGCCTCCCGCTCCACCCGGTCCACCAGCTGCACCGCCCGGTCGGCCACCACCGCCCGGCGATGGAGCCGTCAGTCCCGGACCACCTCCAGCAGAAGCCGCTCCCGGCGGGGGCAGGTAGTTGTTGTCCAGACGGGCGCACGAGCACGCCGCCACCAACGTCGCCAGCAGGATCTACAATTGAATGAGCGGTGTGAGATGAAGATACAATCGACCGTAACCTTAGTACCGGCACGCTTTCGTAATGCGGCCGAAGAAATCGAATCGAGCCAGCAAGAGTGACCCATTAAAACCGGAGCATCTGTGCCGCGAACTCACGGTTGAGTGGTCACGAAATTATCATAAAAGCATCTCGACCAGACAAAAACCGAGCACCGGGGGCCGAGGTCTTGGAGTGTCTTTCAATGCAAACATTGTTGTGCATCAAGCGAACGGTTCGCATTCGCATTCGTCCGCCGGATTAGAGCTTTCTTATCGAACCACAAGAATGGCTGCCTTCCCGGCCGAAGTATTGCAGCGTCAATCGTCAATTGCACAAGTAGAGAAGCACCAGCATTTGGGCACCAAGTGTCTAAGTAAGTCATGCATCTACATTGTGCTCGGTCGTTGCGGATGCAGAACTCGAACACACATACATAGCGGCCCACCGGGGACAGCGATCAAAACGAAACCATGAGCAACCGGGGCAGAAATGGCAGTGCAGAGTATCCACAGCGACCATTCTACCATTCCGAACGATTCGATTGAATTGAGAAATGAAGACGCGCGAGAAATCCAGTTTGTTTGTCTCCTCTGCTTCACTGTTGTGATGCTGGCAGTCACGCTCGGTGACGAAATGGTACGGTGCTCTACGAACAGTACACAACATAATTACGGGCGACCTTACCCCCTAAGGATGGGACGGAAGGATTGGCTGTGCGGGTCCCTTAACTGATAAACCTTTCATGTTTTTCCATTTGATTTCCACTTGTTTTCTTGCGGTGGTGCTGAGAATCACGGCTGCAAAAAGGGATAAGCTTGGGAACAGAACATCCAAAAACCGGCACAAGAAAAACAAATATTTCTTATTTATGCTCCACTGACTTGTTTCACTGCAACAGTGTGTACTTGCTTCAGATAAAGAAGCAGACTGACTGTTTTCGTAACAGTTTTATGCATTCTATTGTACGTGGAAATTCAGATTAACGTCCTAGATCGTTTGCTGGAAACCAGATACAGAAAAAGCTCAATTCAAATCGGACCATTTACACGGCAAGCGTGAACCACTTTGGACGGATGAGCTTAGGTGTTGCAAATACCTCATAAAAGAGTATTATTTTCACATCATCATAACGATCGTTGCTTCTGCGACCGGTGAAGCGTAACTGCAACATAAAAGCAGATATGCTTCCCCTGTTTTGTGTGCAGATCACCATAGCCGATCTGGTATTGTTCTCGTGTGCAATTTCGGTTGTTTTGCTAGGTCTATTAAACAGTGAAGCTTCTCTTGAAGAAGAACTACAGCAGCTTTTATTATTAGCCAAGCATTGCTGATGATATTAGTGCATAATTTTTATAATTAATTTTAAATGCTAAATGTTTTTTAAACTGTGACTCCAGATAAATGAATAGTGGTATAATAGTAAGTAAGTAAGTAAGTAAGTAAGGTATAATAGTATAATAACTAACCAAGGTTTTTAGTCTGATGTATTATGGACTTAATAAGTGAAATAAAACATATATCTCAAATAGAGGATGTAAGTAATATAAATGGTACTACTGACATCAATTATTGACATGTGTTTTTGATGAATAATTTCAATGAATTTTAAGGAAAGTCGACATATCAACGAGAAGGGTGCTTGGCTTCATTTACACATACAAACGAGAAATAAAAACATAAGTTTGTTATTTACTTATTTTTATTATGAAGTATGAAGGCTCGATGTCACTAAAATGAATTTAAGATTTAAATAAAAACTGAAAAAATAAGAACCTTTAAAATATTCGGTAGTGTAAAATTTTATTTTTTTTTCACTTAATTTAACCTTGTAGATGAGATATGTTAATAGCATCAAAATAAAACATGATGATTCTTAACATCGTCTTCTTATTCTAAACTTCATCAGCTAAGTTTTAAAAGTAAGCAATGTCAGTAAATACCATAGTTCTCTGTAGGGCATACATACCGACTAGACACACCTTACCACACAAAACCACAGTAGCTACAGAAGCTTGCTTTTGGCGTTGTGTTGACCTCTCGCTCGAGAACCTCGCTACTGCAACACACATTCGGAGGGCTTTTCGTGAAGATTCTCCCGCAAACTAACCACCAACACTCAGAAACGGCTACACCGATCGTGCCGGAAAAAAAGCGGCACATATCGAAAAATGTATGACCTTTTGCAATACTTACATTAGCAGTACACTTGCGCTAGTGTTTATAGAAATTGGCAAAAGAAAAAGAGGCAAAAAGGGAGGATCACCCTACAAGGCTGAGATGGAAATCATCTGTTTAATCAACAATTTTACAGCTTAATATCCCCGTTGCCCAATAACGATTGGAGAGCGTTTCGTAGCAAAAAAAGAGAGAAAAACGAAAACCAGAGGTACAAATTTAATAACATTACCTGGTTCGATCGAGTCGAACAACCGAACGTTAAAAGCCGCAAGACAATCGGATTATGTGTGCCTTTCACCACCCGCTGGTTTTGCACGAGGGTTTCTTGTCGAAACCGCTGTTGGTTGGTTGGTTGGTTATGACTGTGTTTTTTTGCTTTATCAACAGCTTCAAGCTGCATCACTGCACAGCTGCACCGGGATGCATTTGACCCCCGAGGATGGGCAATCGAGGCAAATCGCGCACCAAACCTAATCAGTGTGTTTAATCGCAAACGCCTGGGCGAAGGCAGATATCTTCATAAACCGCACTTGACAGACTTATACAATCGTCCCAATCGTGTGGCTGTTGAGTTTGAGGAGTTATTCTATCGAAATATTTAAACATTCGATACGAGACGGGATGACCTTTCCGGCCTAGCTTTGGTCGTTGAGCATCGTCAAGGATGATTATTTGCTATCATTACAATCAATTAAATATAAACACCCCCAACACAACCGATCGGCCTCGCGTTTTCGGACTCATTCAAGAGCGTAAACGTGATCCGTGAAGCTTGCGTGGGGATAATAAGGAGTACTCCGGGAGAAGGACACGGGCAAAGTGCTATTGTGCCGCGAATCTTCGACACCCTTTTTGGGGACGCAGCATACACAGCCACACGAACTGTTTCCCAATCCCAGGGCAACAATCATAATTGCGACGGTACTGGCGAGCTGCAAACAAGCACAATTAGGTGGCCACACCGTGTGTCACGCCGTGACCGGGGCAGGTGAGAACGATTCTCGTCCCCACAGTCGAACCGGGTTGCAGGGTTGCTCATTAGCTCGGGATTACGGTAATCAACGCCTCGGTATGGTACGATTAGCATAAATGACATGATGAGTAGCTTCTGTAGCAATTGATCGTACATAATTTTATGGCGGCAGGAAAAGCGATCCCGAAGCTGTCAAGGCAATCGATATGCTGGCTTCTGGGTGGTTGTATGCTCGTGATCGTGTTGGAGGTATCGCGTTAAAGCGAAAAATTATGTAAATTAAAGGGACTGCGCAGAAATTTTCGTCAACAGACATCAGAAATCAGATTGACGCACTGTTTGCACGAGGGTTTCTTGTCGAAACCGCTGTTGGTTGGTTGGTTGGTTATGACTGTGTTTTTTTGCTTTATCAACAGCTTCAAGCTGCATCACTGCACAGCTGCACCGGGATGCATTTGACCCCCGAGGATGGGCAATCGAGGCAAATCGCGCACCAAACCTAATCAGTGTGTTTAATCGCAAACGCCTGGGCGAAGGCAGATATCTTCATAAACCGCACTTGACAGACTTATACAATCGTCCCAATCGTGTGGCTGTTGAGTTTGAGGAGTTATTCTATCGAAATATTTAAACATTCGATACGAGACGGGATGACCTTTCCGGCCTAGCTTTGGTCGTTGAGCATCGTCAAGGATGATTATTTGCTATCATTACAATCAATTAAATATAAACACCCCCAACACAACCGATCGGCCTCGCGTTTTCGGACTCATTCAAGAGCGTAAACGTGATCCGTGAAGCTTGCGTGGGGATAATAAGGAGTACTCCGGGAGAAGGACACGGGCAAAGTGCTATTGTGCCGCGAATCTTCGACACCCTTTTTGGGGACGCAGCATACACAGCCACACGAACTGTTTCCCAATCCCAGGGCAACAATCATAATTGCGACGGTACTGGCGAGCTGCAAACAAGCACAATTAGGTGGCCACACCGTGTGTCACGCCGTGACCGGGGCAGGTGAGAACGATTCTCGTCCCCACAGTCGAACCGGGTTGCAGGGTTGCTCATTAGCTCGGGATTACGGTAATCAACGCCTCGGTATGGTACGATTAGCATAAATGACATGATGAGTAGCTTCTGTAGCAATTGATCGTACATAATTTTATGGCGGCAGGAAAAGCGATCCCGAAGCTGTCAAGGCAATCGATATGCTGGCTTCTGGGTGGTTGTATGCTCGTGATCGTGTTGGAGGTATCGCGTTAAAGCGAAAAATTATGTAAATTAAAGGGACTGCGCAGAAATTTTCGTCAACAGACATCAGAAATCAGATTGACGCACTGTTTGTGTTTGTTTGTGAGTATGTTGGTTTTTCATGCGAATTTTAAAACAATTTTAATATTTTTAACAAACTGCTGTAAAGCTATTAATGCACCATTTTGTACGAAGAATTGACTGTTAAGTTTTAGTTTGTATGATAAACGAGTTTAAAATTGTTTGAATAAACTTGAAAAATGGCTAAAATAATTATGCAATTATTAATATTTCAATCATCAATAAAAATTGAAATTCAATACCATAACTATTTTGTTAAAATCGCATAACAAATGATCAATAAAATACAATAAATATCAATGAACAATAAATATGTACAGCACATCGATCAAAAATTTTCATTGTTTTTTTTAGTTTAATGTAAAACTAAATTACAATGTGGTTTGAATTTAAGCACTTATTAACCAAATTTAAAATTGTTTGCTTTTTAAAGTAGTTACCATAATAAATAAAATAATTTTGCAAATTGCTACATCCTGTGTAGATACACGTTTTCTGATACTTTTTACTAGAAATGAATTGCATATTTTCGAAGTTAAAACTTCACTAACTGCACAAAGCGCTTCAAACATATCTTTCATAGTTTATTTTAAAATAAAAGAATATCAGTTAACACCTTGTATAATACCACAATAAGCCATTAAGCCAAAAAGCTGTACAATATTCACTAAAAACAACCAAAAAATGATGCGAAACACTTCATAACGCTAGAACGAAGCAGAATTATTTCACTTACAATTTTCATGATGAACACAAAATGATGATTGATTTACACAAAATCACACACACACGCCTTCCGTTTGTTTACTAAAAAAAACACCTAAAATGTGTATCACAGCTACGGCACTATGTTGCACTTGCACATGCAAAGGGTCGAAGGCGAACTGCACGCGGCTGCAGTTGTCAAGTAGTAGCACCAAACGCAGCACAGACACCGAGCACCGAGCACTTGTACGGGATGACACTCCACAGTAGGAAGAGGCACAGATCCGAATGTGTTGCTGTCGAGCGGTACGTTCTGCTTTATATATAATCCTCTTCACTGTGCGCGACCCGGCGTACAATGGTTTCGCCGATTGTTTAATGCATTCGGGTCTTGGCCGGAGCATCCCAAACCGTTCCTCCATCGTTGGTGGGGTACGGCCCGAGAATCTGCGCGGTTCTCCTCCACCCTGCCCTGTCTCCTGCCAGTTCATTGATATCGTGCCGGGCGTTTGGTGGAGGATTGTGATGAACTCCGGTGCATCATCGGTTTGTTCGGGGCGAAAAATGAAATGAAATCGAGAGTAATCGGATCGGAAAGCGAAAGGAAAGGGTGGACGACTAATCGATCGGTGGGTGATGAAGGTGCGTATGGCACTGGAGCCGAGAGGTATGCAACAGCGAAGAAAGAATGGAAATGTGTCAGAGATGGACCCAAAATTATTTCCTTTTTTGGGACGATTTGAAGAGATGGGAAGATAATTGATTAACAAAAATAGACTTATGATAGCGAGACATGCTGTATTGAGTTGAATGAATTCTTATTTTATTAAATTTTACATCCCGCATTAATATGGAACCATGGAACCATGGAAGACAAGTCTAATAATTAGAAACAATAAAATGAAGCATAGAATAACACATAAAATGATTATGCGTCATCATTAAACACGGTAAAGAAAAACATTACAAAAACTATACACATTATAAAGAAACACAAATTTAAAAAGTGAAAGTAACAATATCATTGTATTGTACAATATCAATTCAACTTTAATAACAAAATCATAAAGCACAGATATTGTTAAATGAAATAAAGCTTTTGCAAATCGTGACAAGTTTGCCTGAATTTTTTTATGAACTCTATCTATAAATATTTAACCTGCCATACCTGTTTTCGATAACTTTGACTTTTCTATTTAAATTGCTCCTGGTAGAACAGTCAATTCAGCAAACTGAAGAATGGTCTGGGTGGGATTTGATACCATACCTGTTGCGGTTAACTCCGGTGTCGATATCTCTTTAACTTTTCACAATGAATTGAAAATTTTCATGTAAGTTTTATTTAAAGCGGCTTTTTATGTAACACAATGAATATGTTAAATCTAAAATCAAAAGTTTATCTAACAAATTTAATAAAAAAACATAATTATTAGGTAAACAGAAGCCAGAAATTGATGTTATGAAATTAGGATTAAAAAGAAAACAGGAGTGAACAGAACATTGTCTTCCTAACGATCTGTTAGCGTGTAGTATTAGTAGAATGATACACGTGTGCTTAGAACAATTGAACACAATGTGCACAACAACAGCGACCAGCCATCAATTTAACCACTGCGCATCCCATTTGTTTCGCTCGATCGATTGGCGATCATTAAATAAATAACGTTTCGGATTTACGACCCTCGATAGAGTGTTTGCTTCCTTCCGTTCCGTCTAAGCCCGAGTACACATCAAACACGTCAAATCGAAGCAATCATGGATGGATGTGTAAGTCCTTCCGCAGACATGTCACTACGGTTTAATCTACCGGGTTGATGGATCCATCTCGTTTGATAGTGACCGAACGCAACTAGTATACACAGTGTTTTGTTTTTATTTTTAATTGTAAATCCGTGTGCGCGTGTGTGTGTGTGTGTGTGTGTGGTTCTATTGAAGTTCAAGAATACAGTTTGCACTAGCTAATGTGATTTTTGCCGTTCGAGATAGACGGTTGGATCCCGTTCAGGGTTATGTGGGTGAGCGAAAACCGAACGCTAATCATAATTCCCTTTTCGGTTGGGTAAGGTTCTTAAAAGGGCAGCGTGTTGTTTTTTTTGTGCGCAACGATGATGGAACGATCGGTACGCTGATTTAGTTATGGAAATGAGCCACACAGCCTCATTGTGTCGCAGCGATAGTGTGCGGCACAATATTGTTCCGAAAGAAGGCTGTCCTTTGACAGCTGCGTGACGTGCGGCAACAATTCACTCCCGAGGACACATTGATCCTTGGTGGGCGATAAGCGAAAAGATGATTGTTAGACATTTTGCTCGCTGTTAAACTGCGCTGCGCAGAAAACGTTCCGATGAAAGGGAAAGAAAAAGGGCATCTAGCATGCACCTGAGCGAAGGAGATTCCCATGGGAATTAAACAGTAATGGTAGATGGATTCTACGTTGCTTGATGTATTTTGCACGAGAATTTCCTCTTCGAGAACCAATAATTTTATTTTTTTAAGCAACTCAAGACTCAAATTTTCATGCTCGGTAAAGCACCGAACTGTAACGCTTCTCGTGAGGGTGAAAACAATCGACCGACGGCCGCGTTGCACCGTAATGCGCAACCTCGGCGATACGTGCGATGCAGATACTATTGATCAGTTGTCGATTTCCTGCCGATATTGGTTCAATTTCGGTGTTGAAACGATTTCGCCTATGTTCGCTCCATTTCCCGAGCTCAACCTGCAAACAGCAAGTGCCACCGGAGACATCTGGCTGCCTCTTTGGCACCATCACCGTGTTGCTTCTTCGAAACGATATGCAAACGAAACGGAACGCTTTTCCGACCACTCGGGCAGATTGCCCAATCGTACGTTCGTTCCCATTCTCGATCGATGTTTCGGTGCAAGCTTGTTGCAACTTTGGTCTTATTGGAACGAAATTGTTGTGTGTGAAATGGAGCACAGAGGGATCGGTGCGATCGATCGACCGTGCACTATGCATACGGTGTGTTGGTACGGTGCATCACGATCGCGCTGATCCGATTGCGCAGCCCGAGTCCAAATTTATCGCTCCCGGTATCGTATCAGGTGGCGCTACCCAATCCTGCCACAGATCGTTATCAATGGCGATTATCGTCGATCTCTTGCCACCTTCGCTATGTTAGACGTTCTTTACCGATGATTGCGATCTTGTCGCACCCTGTAGATGCTTGTTTTTTTTCACTCCTTCTTCTTCGCCTTAAAGACCCTCTTTTTATCGACACATCCAAACCAGCTTGATTCGTCGCACGTGATTTGAAGAAGATTCGTGTACCGTCGTGCTTTGTTTCGTTCCGATTGATCGAGCGTGCGCGCGCGCAATGTGTCGATGATGACCTACATTTTTGGCACCGCAGTCGTCAGCGATGCATTCCAAAACGCCAGCCCAGCATGCCCAGGATGTGGATGCGCCAAATTAAGAACCAAGTTCGGGAGAGAGCGCGAGCTTGCGAATCGAGCGAACAGCGCCACATGCCGACAGCACATTTGACATTTGCACCCAGCGCACGGTGCCGATGCGAAAGGTTGCGGATTGATGCAATAATTACTCCCCGTACTGCTGGGGACTGCGCCGGGTTTGCCGCTGGGCTGGGGATGGTGGATTTGATAGGATAATGATTTAATTGATTTCGCATCAGGATCAGTGAGCTGAGGTAGGCAAGTCAAGGAAAGCGACCGTTTGCCAACGGCATGATGGTACCGTCTGACATTCGATGCTCCATTTCCGTCAGGTGTGCTTAATGTTTCGTTAGCCGTGGTGGGCATGCTGCTTGTGTGTAGGGTAGGAAATAAAGACGCACATGGACCGACGGATATCCTTGTGCCGTGTGGTCGAAGTTGATGCTGATTGAAGCACCCGTAGGGGATATATTAGCGATTACATTGATGATCCTTAGTCGAGCGATCCAAACGGTACGGTGAAGAATTACTGAACATTATAGAAGGGAGTCTACGAAACGGTCCATTGTATTGTGTCCTTATGTAGTGTATGTCTTATTTTAAATATCGACAAGTTATTAATATTTTAGTAAAGGCTCTACATGTGCATCATCCACATCATCTTGAGCACTGTCGAGAAAGTGCGAAAGAGTTCAAGTTCCTTTGTAAAGTTTATCTTGATCAGAGTGCAGATAAAACATCCCTACTAGTTTATATCAGAAATCTTGAAATTTGGAATTACGTATGCTGTGGAACAGATGAAATGTAGACGATTCAATTTTTTCGTTTTTATGATTTTCTTCCACTGTTTTTATTAATTCTCATTTTTATTAGCTTCTTAATTTTTTCCTGCTTTATTTATTCCTTTTTTGGTTTCTCATTTTTAAACAAGTTTTGCTGTACAATTTTATTTGTACACAGCAAGAACAGTGAGTATAAACAGTACGGTCAACAATAAACTTACAAATACCGATTTACGCAGGATATCCTGACACATCCCGTTCCCGGGCGGCCCGTTGGTAGATGCGACAGCGGCGCCGGTCTTCACACGGCAGGACCGGGGTTCAAGTCTCATCTAGGCCGTTCCCCCATAGTGAGGACTGACTGTCTAACTATGCGGTAACGATAAGTCTAGTAAGCCAGAAATGGCAGGCATGACCTTAGAGGTCGTTAGGCCAAGAACGAAGAAGATCCACACATAGCTGACATGAGCAGACGTCTTCAAAATCTTCCAAAACTTTACATATCTTTAGTCAAAAGTAAGCACTGACAACAATATAGTATTAGATACACGTTTATTGTTGCTATAAGGGTACTGACTGCCAACCGATCAAACAACAGCATGAAGAAAGTTCTTCACCAAAAATACATATCCTGACGGGCGAAGATCGGAACATTTACTCATAGAACATTTACAGTCACATACGCCTCAGATGGGTTTTTGACCCTGTATTGCTGACAATGAGACTTGCACCGGACAGCCAGCCCACAAAGTCCTTTTGAGTATTCCTCGTAGACAGAGGAGATATGGTTGGATGAGATTGAGAAAGAATGATGATGTCGATGTGTCCACCAGCAAGACTAGGATATTGGTGCGATAGACGGTGGCGTTGAAACCTGAGCTATATGTGGAGGTTTGTAGCATCCGATAAGTAAGAAATTAATTTGTTTAAAAACATTCATCTAATATTCTACCCGTACGCATCTTATTCTGAGACAAATGTATTTCAAAAGACCCTTTTCATTATTTGTTTATCTAACCATATTCATCGTTTGGTGTCCAAGTTTTAACATCAACCAAACTGATATTTGTTTTCAGAAACAGAAAACAGAAAACTTATTTACATCGATCATCCCTACCAACAGAACAATTACATTCGCATCGAATCTACACCTCATAAGTGTTACCTTACTGCAAAATAACCTTTTGCATACCTCATTTACATTGCCAAGCGTGAAACTTAAACCTATTATTTCCGTTGCAGGAAGCATGCACACCACACAACATTAATGGTGCTTATTTTGGGAATCGATCACAGACTGGGTGAAGGCCGTGGGTAAAGAAGTTCCGTTTTGGTCTTCTTCTGTTTTTTTTTTTGGTGCTTTGCTTCAGCTATTTACCGCTGCCAGTGTTGGGGGTTTGTAGCGCGCATGTGTGACCCGATATGCGATGCGGATATGTTTGGGTAAGATTTTCACGTGCAGTTCCGTACCTTGGTAAAGCAGCACACGTTCAAAACCCGCTATGAAAGCTCAGTTTAGAAAGCTACTGGCTGAAGCTTAAGACACAGAACGGCGGCAATGCTGTTGGGCAGCACTTGCGTAGCAAATAAATCAATTCATCAACTCATCAAACTCATTTACTAATTAAAGGCCCATTCAAACAGACTATTAACGTGCACCAGTATGTGTGTGTGTGCGTGTCTGCATGAGTGGGGGTTGTGCAGAGAACAAAACATGGGCAGACAAATAATTTCCACAATTAAAAGATTCCAACGTCCTGCGGCACGCACGTGACTATGTGTGTATGTGTGTGTTGTGATGGAGCACTGATGTTGTATGGAATGTGTTAAACAATCAATGCCATCCTCCAACATCGGACACTGCATTGGATGCTGGTAGTATGACAGTGTGGAGAACCAGTGAGGAGCGATCATTAGATTTGACGTTACACGATCGCTACCGATGATGAGCAGCATGCTGATGATGACCGGTATCGTTTAGCTCGCTTAATCACGATCGCGATTGCTCATCCGGTCCCGTTGGTTCGCAGTAAGTGCATGTGGTGCACTATCTCGCGCGATCCCATCAAGGATGCACACTTGACGCCGGCCCTATGAAGAGGGAAAGGATCTTGCGATCGGTTACCCAGTGATGGCACGAGTGTATGATACTGACACCTCTTACCGATTCCAAGGCTCGTACGCATTCAGGTCTGCTGCTTTGTGCGCTCTTCAACACTGCTTGCCTTGAATGTGATCGGGTGTTTTAGGTCTTGCAGGAAGAGTGCACCCTTTAACCAATAAATAAAAGCGTGCAGATTTTAAACTACCGATCAGTATTAGAACGCAAAATTTTGTACATTACCGCCGATCGGTTAGCGGAGTACACACGTTCGACAGATTCGTACGATGGCAAGTGACTGTCTTTACCCTTGGAGATGCGTTCCGTTGGCAAACAAATCGACCCGGTCGGTTCTCGGCCTGCCATTCTGTGGTCTAGCATTTTGCACAGCATCATCATCGTTCCTTTCCGCTCTGTCTTCTTTCCTCACCTTCGGCACCGGCTCGAAAGAGCATCCCCCGCAATTGCACCCCATTCCGTGCGTAGTAGCCTTCACCCGCTAAAGGGATGTTTTGTTTCGTGCGATTCTGTTCGACAAGCATTAATAAGATCACCTTGGCGATCTCGGTGTCAGCGCGCATGTGTGCACGTTATTATTACTGCAGGCCCGTCAGTGTTCCGAGAGCCGGCCGGGAGACGGGTGGAAATGGGTGGGAAAAAGGGGACTCCAACTCCAGGTGCACTACTGTCACTTTAGTAAGTGAATCGCGCGATGCTTTGGTGCGCGGACGCGTATGACCTTGGCTCTGAAAACACACAGAAAAGACCAAAGGTTGGTGAGATTATAGGGTTGGCTGGCTGGCTGGCTGGTTGGCTGTGCTTCTTTAAACAGCTGCAGTATGCACTAATATAGCATCGCGCATCGTTCTGCCAAAGTTCAGTGCTAGATCGACGAAAGGGAGCAATAATGGCACGAAGCAGGGCTAAACATAGCAACATCGAGCGACACCAAGCGACAAAGGTGCATCCGTAGCTCATCTGCTTTGGGGCGGAACTGGAGCGCTGAAGATGGCGATAGAACTAATTTTAGCAAATTGAAGCAAATCAGTTTCGTGCTTTGGCGGATCATCAAAACGAATGATTTGACATTTGGGGTGGCTTTTGGAGCATTTTTTTTGTGTGTGGAGGGATTTGCCTGTCAGTGCACGTTGCCGGCTAGTGTGTGTGTGAATGTGATTGGCTTTCCAGCATAAAAAGGTCGACATTTGATTGATCTGTAGCTGTCACGGATGCGTTTGATGGTATGCTGGAATCCTTTCGCACGATCTGTGATTTGTGGTATGCACTTGAGCAAACTTATTCAGTGCAAACACGATTTACCTGTGGGGTCGGATATGGAAATGGATGGTTTTTCCTCTAAAAGAAACGAATGGATTCCCTTTTTTCAACTTTAATTTTATTTAAATCGCCAAAATGACCTATTTTTTTTTTTGTTTGATTTTCAAAGTGTGACGTGGAAACACCAAACGTTCATTTCTTTTTTATTATTTTTTTAACAAAATTTTACTATCCACCGTGTTTTAGATACGGGTAAGTATTTGGATAGGCAACAAGGCAATAAGAAATGAGTTGTTTATATTGATGCCATGATATCCTCTTTTACCCACGATGTTCAACAAAGTTAAGGTGATTGTGAGGTCTTACTGTAATGTTCAACAATGTACAATTTTTAAGCTGTATATTTTAAGGGCAAATAATTTAAAAAAAGAATTTTAAACAGGGTCGGATAGTGGTATAATTAAGCTAAGCAAATGCTTGAAGCTTTCGAGGGCCCAGTACAGAGATTAGGATAAGCCTTATTAGTGTTGTGGGGTCCTGAAGGCCACGTGCATTTAGGCGGCCTCAAACTCCATAAAGGGTTCTCCTATACAGGTATACGTATGTAGGTTCTCGTATCATTTGTATTTGTATTTGTATTTGTTTATTCAAAATGTCCGCCACTATGGGTTTAACAATGTAATTTCTTATTTACTAAGGAAGGAGGAACTCCAGTGGGATGGGACAGAGATTAGGTAGATACGAGGAGTTGTACAACAGAGATCGGAAGCGGGAAACAGGGAAATTGAAGTCAAACAGATGGTGTACGCGGTTAAATGCATTGCATGCTCGCAACCAGGGATCATTCTGGCCATAGACCGCATGCCGAGAGGGAATAAAGATAGGAGGTCTATCACGAAGACGACGTGAAGGAACAAATATGGGTAAAGAGGAAAGAAGAGAAGGAACGTCGAATTTAGAGGACAGGATACAGGCAATGAAGTAGGATTGCGCTTGCGAATGACGGGAACTGATTTCCGTCAGACCTAGCATTCGGCAGCGGAGGGAATAAGAGGGCACAGGAGCAGAGTAGCCATGAAGAAATCTACGCACCACAAGGCGCGTGAACCTCCTCTGTATCCTCTCTATTCTCTGCATAGCGGTCACTCCAGATGGGGTCCAGACAACGCTAGCATAGTCCAAGACGGAACGAACCCAGCAGCAATACAATGCCTTCAAGCAGAGGGGATCTCTGATTTCAGAGGACATTCTGATAATTAAGCCCAGAGTCTTGTTAGATTTATTTACAACATAATTAATGTGTTCGTTAAAGGATAATTCGTTATCCAACAAAACACCCAAATCCTTCACGGAAGACACTCTATCTATTATTACACCACGTAGCGAATAATTCCACGCAATCTTTCTCGGGGAGCGTCCAAATCCCGATGTCTCGACTTGGTTTCTGGCTTTAGTCCTGTCAACAAATTCGATGGCCCCATACTTCCATTCTGCTTAGAGTTTCCAGAATGTTTGATCCTTCCTTACTCAAATTACAAATTATATACTGCATAAAGCTTGGTGTTACGTGGATGACTATCATTTATTCATGTTACTTAGTCTCTTAAGAAAATTCACCCCCTTTCGAGTTAATTTCTTTAAGGTTTAACGATTATAATTATCAGTTAGCTAGCGAAGTAGGAAAATGGTATAGATATACATGTTTGAAGGAGGGCCTTGGTATAGTCAAGATGCCTTCCTTGGTAGAAGGTTCAAAGGGATAAAGATTGGGAATTTTCACAAAGTTGACAGTAAAGAACATAAAGCGATATAGAAGAGAGAAAAGATGAAACGTCGAGTTCAGAGCAAAGCAATGAAGTAGGAGCTGGGGTCCAGATTACTCTGGTGTAATCCTAAGTGGAGTGAAACAAGCAAGTACACAGTTTCTTTAGGCACAATGGGTCTCGTATTTCAGATGTCATACGAGTAATGAGGCCTAGTGCTCTGTTAAAAACATGGTTAATATGCTCAGAAAAAGAAACGAAAAATACTAGGATACACTACTTTTGAATACGACGCAGAAGGCGTAATTCCAAGCCAATCATTCAATATATGGTCTCCCGAAAGAGATAATACAGCATTTCGGGAAATAGTCTTTTCTGGATGATGGACACTGGGGGTTAGTGGTTGACATCTGCATTTAAGTATATTCTCACAAACATGACACGCAAAATCGCAGGAGAGGATTGCCTTTGGGATAGAAAAGTTACAATGAACATCATCCAACAATATTATCTGAGGATCCTGGTACGGATAAGGTTCATGCTTGTGGTAGTATCATTCCATAGTTTTCTTTCTTATAAGACTCAATAATAGCACTGGAAAGCCACTGCTGTAACATGATCTCAAAACAGAATGATGTCAAAAAATTTACTTTGGACGTTCGTCGCTTAACTGATGTTGAAGTCTCCGACCTTTAAACGGACAAAATTGCAAACACATTGCGTGTTTCATCCACATCCAGTTCAATTTTTGTTTTCCTTTTTGCTCTTTTATAATACTGGTTGAGTTAGCTAAGTTTTAGGTAGAATTTTGAATATTTAAATGCATGTCTTTATTATACTTTTATCAGTGTTGGAAAACCATTCAATCAAGAATTTCAATAGTTTATTAAAAAATAAATGATAGAGAAAGAATATTGATAATTTACCCGCACTAGGTATGCTTTAATTCAACAAACTGCTAAAAAATATTTTCTCAACATTGCATCTACTGTGTAAACAACATAGTTAAAACATTAATGATCTTGCTACACACGTAAAGCAAAGAAGTAATTTTAAGTAGAAAAAAATTAATTTGGATTTAAATTCGCAAACGCTACTTTTTCTTAAGTTATTTATACAACTTTGCGCATTTTTTAAACTATGTTCACCATTTTAAAACAGAATGAAACAATTTTTCACCTATCTCATAGCTATGATTTGCATTCCCATGCCTGGTGACATTATTCTTCCCTTCATAATTCATCAAAATAATGCTCCCTTTCCAATAGAAAGATAAAATGTCAATTGAACCTCGCGAATCGCTTCCCAATTTCCCTGCCTCCAATGGATTTTCGGCGATTGAGCAACGCGCAACGAGTGAAACTGAAGCTCGCGCCATTGCCTTTACACTATCTCTTTTTATTTCATAGCACCAATTGAACCGAAGTGCCATTTGTCAGCAATTCCCTGTGCGATTGTGCCGTTGGCGCGTAAAACTGATTTCACTGCGGTGAAACAAATTAAGCAAGCTTCTTGAACGCACCGAACTGCATTCACCGACCGTTGCAGCCATCATCTTCCCAGTAATTACTTAATCGCTGACTAAAATGGTTCGACAATCGAAAGCTAAAAATTCTTGACCTAGCCAGAGAGAGATCTGGCTGGCTGTTGTTTCGCTTTGTGCGTGGATATATTTAGCACTGTAGCTGTGCCGTGCAACCTCGCCCTGCAATAAAAGTGACGGTGCAGCAGGCCGTAGGTGATGGCGTGTAATGTGAGCTGACAGTCGAATCATCTTCACGGTTTGCCTTCAACAACCGGGAGAAGTGATCTTCTCGTTACCATGCGCCCATGTGTGACAAACAGCCACATTTCGACATCTGCTTGAGTCCAAAAGACGGACTGTTGTCTCCGTGCCGGGCACCGGGACAGCCTTGTGCATTGGTGTTATCGTAAGGAGTGAAGGGATGTTGATAGCTAAACGATTACGATCAGAGCGCATCGTCAAGCACGCAAGAAAGGCACATAAATTTTGACCAAAAGCTTCCTACCGTCTTACCAACAAGCCTCAAAACTATTTTTCTTCCTCAAAATCGGCCCGTCACTTGCATCGCAAATTTGTAGCCATCGATCCGGAATGACTTCGGCCGATAAATTTTAACTCATCCCTTTTTCCGCTCCACAGCACAAGGGCGCGAGGGATGATCGAGCGCTTCGCTAAACGAACGACACGATCTCTAGCCGTGGCACACTCGTGATGATGATTGTCCCGGCTTGGTGGTTGATTAGACAGATCGGATCGTACGAAGCGATTTTCCACATTACAACAATGTTAACCGCTAATGTGTGATGATGTGAGGTGCGGATGGGTAAGAAACGAGCGAATCAAAGTCGAAACGCGACATTAAGAATCGGATCTCGTGTTTGTCGCACGTTTTGCCAGGCTGATTCATCGCTCTAACTACCCGTAGCACTGTCCTGGGAAGCAGGTGCTTGAACCGTAAAGGGCAAACCGGAACTGCTTATGCTTCACAGCTTGCTGGTTGCTTAAACGGTGCCAGTGTAATTGAGCATCTGGGTGAAGTAGATGGGGATGGGGTTTCAGAGGAATCGTTCTATACACGTGGCGAGCGCGATGCATTTGGTACGTTATAGGTTCAGTTGAAAATCGTGTCGATTGAGATGCTTCTTCTACATTCATCAAAATTTATTGGTTTTATGTTCTAGCAGCATTTGTTTTTAATTTTTAATCTCAGATTTAATGGTAATCTCTCTAACATCAACATGAATATTTTTCATTTAGAGTTGTGTATACAAGCAATAAAACTGAAAATAAATGGTCGTAACCTCAATAAAGAATTTTAATCAGTCGTAAAAGTTTATTATGTGAAATCAAAGTACATGACAATGTATCCAACTCTACAATCAAAAAGTATGTTTATTCCATAGGGCCATTCTCCAAAAGTATCAAAACTCATCGTTTATCATAAATTTAATTTAATTTAATTGTCCCAACGATGTAGCATAAGGCATACGTATTTATTATTTTAAAAATCAAATATTCCGAAATTTGAAGCTTTTAATTTCAAAGCTTGCACCATCGTACATTTACACGCCGAGAAGTATGCAATCTGCATTCACATTAACAATGGAGCAGCCATTGGACATTTTGCCTGCTTAAGCTTAGTGCATAGTAGTCTCGGAAAGACGACTGCCTGGTCAAATTTTGGATGAAGTATTCTCAGAATCGAAGTTAACTGAAAAAAATGCCCTTTCATTATTTTAATATCACATATCAAATAATTTATGTCGGAAAAATGTTAAAACTTGATAAAAAATTGATTCGTATAAATTTAGGAAAATTCTTATGCGGTTATTTGCGGTAACTTTCTGTCAAACAGGTCGTTTGACACACAAATGCCTCCCGCCCGTGTAATAACACAAGATCTTGCATAGATGTTCTTGGCCCTTTTCGATCGAGGCTTTCTTTCGGGTTGAGAAGCAAATAAAGCCCCTAAACCCATGTTTTGTAGGAATATTCTTCTTAAATATTCATTATAATCACTATGATGGTCAGTAATTGTAGTGAAAGAAAAATAAAGCAACAACAATTTAAACAATATACCAGTTTGACAAAAAAAAAACAGGCAAAACGGAATATGAATTGAGCATATTCAGTCGCATTCATTTTTTCAGACCGGCATTCATTTGTCAAAGCAGATTTTACAGAAAATAACCAGAATCTTTTCACAAAGAATCCCTCGTCTAATAACCGCAATAAATATATTTCTATTTTATTCCAAGTGAATTACACTAAAATTTGCATTATGAAAGGATGCAGTGTGAAGTTCATTACTGCGCAAATAAGGAGGGCACGTCTTGCAAACTTTGTACAAAGATAAGCTTGAATTGGTTCTTTTAAATACATCAATTCAAATATTGAATTGTATAAACAAAATACACACTATTCTTAAAGTTCGTCACGATTACCTAACATTGAATTTAATATTCATGAACGGAGCAACAGCGATCAGTAATATACTTTTGATTTTGGTGTAGCAATATTTCCTACTCAAAACATTATTTATTTATTTATTTATTTATTTATTTAAGATATAATATGACGGCCGAAGGCCGTATTGTCATACTCTAAACATTAATTTGTTTTTTTTTTACTTCCTATTCCAATGACATCGAAGAATCATTATCAGAAGAACTGTTATTAAGATTTTAATTGTGCTATTTTGTGACAAAATCAGGTCATTGATAATTTCCACTATGTTCTGTTCCAACCACTGGCTAGGCTAGCTTAGCAATTCATTATAGTTCTTATTTAAATTGACTCATTTTAACAAAAAGGAGTAACACCTGCTCTCTATCTTATAGTAAGCCGGTTATAGGGCTTCTGTTAAATCAGTGTGGAGTCATTTCATAGAAAATATACCGATTCTACTACATAGCGAAATACCTTGCGATTTGTTACTTTCACCTATTAAAACATATGGGTGCATGAAGAGATGGGGCTTGAAGAGGTATAGGTATAGAATCCCATTTAAACTTAAAAATGAATTGCATGTAACCCACCGAAAGTCGCGAAATTTGTAGAAAATGTTTGTTTGACAGAAATGTCAGAAGGATCATGAAAACCGATTCAATCACTATTTAAGGCTATAGAAAATCGTATCAGTGGATGTATTCTTTCTTGGCCTAACGACCTCTTAGGTCATACCTGATTTTTTTTTGCCTCATAGACTTGTTGTTACCGCATAGTTGGATAGTCAATCCTCACTATTGGGAAACGGCCCAGATGAGACTTGAACCCAGGACCTGCCGTGTGAAGACCGGCGCCCGGCCCGGTTGTAGATGCGAAAGCGCCGGTCTTCACACGGCAGGACCGGGGTTCAAGTCTCATCTGGGCCGTTCCCTCCCTGAATCAGGACTGACTATCCAACTTTACGGTAACAAAAGTCTAGTAAGCCAAAAATGGCAGGCATGACCTAAGAGGTCGTTAGGCCAAGAAAAAAGAAGAAATGGCCACACTCGTTACCTGCTGCTGAAAAGCTCAAAACCGTTCACTATCTAGCGCCGTCTACTACCAATGTAATAAATGTCCTTAGTATTCTTCTTTATGTCAAATCTCGTATTTCTCTTTTATTTCTTTCTAAATTTTATAGTGCATTTTTTCTCCATTGTGCATACTTATATGTTTAATGTTGTTAGTATGTATAATTTAATTGTTCATTGTTTTATTTGCTTGTAATCATATTGTCTCGCTCTGTGTATAGCACAATCATGCTACTACTCACTGCTGATTACGTTTTAACCATTTTTTTGTGTAGTTTTATTTCTTAAAGATATCATTTTTTTAAATAACAATTACTTACTTGCTTACTTACTTATCAAACGCTACAAGTGCTTCGCGATCTTAGCCTGCTGTAATAATCCTCGATACCGCTCACAGTCTGGCGCCGTTGTCTGACAATCCACTATCCTGGACGTTATGGCGGACGCATCAACGCCATCACTCCATCTCAGTTTGGTCCTATCATGCCTACTCTGTTTAAAAGGATGTTACGGGCTGGGTCGTCTGGTACCATTCTCATTACATGATCAATTCATTGCAGTCTGGTGAGCCAAATTCGCCGAACGATGGTGAAATTAATATTACTATATATAATAATTAAAGGTTAAATTTCATGAATTTCGATTTGCTCAAAATACATATTTCAAAAATTCAAATTGCTCATATTTGCTGCACTACCATTTCAACCAGATTTTTTTTCAAGCGTTTAAAGCACCAGATGATTGCAGAAAATTATAAACCGAAAAAAACCGAAACAACGAACAACACGTTTTGCAAGAAGCATTGTTCTTTATTTGCAATCGATACAACAATCTACAATCTATGTACAAACAACATTTAAAAAACACCACGATGAATTAGTTCCGGACGACATTGCAGTATCCTCGAAGTCAAACACCGTTGAAGACGAAGAATGATGAGCTAGTTGTACTAATTGTGTGTTTCCCGTGGGCATTCTACGACCAGTATCCGTTCCGTATTCCGGTTGATGCAAAATTGATGTTGTATGCGTTTAATTTCTTAGAGATAAAGGGAAAAAGAATCAAAGTGATTGATATCGTTTAAAACAAACAAATTGTAGCTACGAAACAAATCGATCCGACGGCCATCATTCTCACTACCGTTTGTAACCGCCAACCCCTTCAAGTGTTAATGTGTGTAAAGCAATTACAACGTGTCAAACATGGTTGTCGTTCGTGTCGGATCGTGGAAGTAACATAAGCCCGAGGCACCCTCTGTTTGCGATCACCATCAATTTATCTGTTTGTTTGCCGATCGAGCGGCCCAAACAAACAAACGGTGTATACATTGTTTCTTAATCAATCGGCAATGATGAGGTTTTGCCTGTAAACGGTACAAGATGAGGAGCGAGTGCTTGTGGAGTTTTTCCTCCGTTTCGGAAAACGAGCCCGAAATCAATTTGCATATTAATTGCGCATTTTTACGATACCGATGCTGGTGCACGGTGAGATGCGGACACGCGGCGAATGACAGTGGAAAAAGATTTACAACCGTTCGTTTCGTTGGTGTATCGTAGCGAATGTATCGTGTAGTTTACGACTGAATGGACAGATAGCATCCTCTAGCAGGTGAGAAGAGATGCATCGATGGAGAAGGTGGAAAAGACGAGAGAACGGATGTGTGTGTGTGTTTCGTATGTGTGGTTTGCCGATCGATCGTGGTCTACCCGATCAGAACAACCGCGACGCTACGCGTGGAATCTCCATTGTTATTTTAATAGCGCCGCAACGAATCGATCCGGACCCTCTTCCGGTAGAATGTGGCAACGGTTTGATTCGGTCGAAACGTTTAACTTATGGTGTAACAACATATGTGAGGTACCTGTCATGCTGAGTACGATCGAGGGCCGCACCAAAGGATGGTATGGGGTCAGTCAGTATGGGGAAAGTTGCGTCGCCTTAGTTTAACCGTAACGGTTGTAGTTGTGTCCGCTGGCCGAACGCACGTGACCGGTCTGGTGGAAACGGGGCTGATTGTAGGCGGCGTTGAACTGGGCCGAAACCGGTTGCGTCTGTGCAATCAGGGCGAGTGATTTCTGGATCGCCTCCGGGATCGGTGGCGGAGTAGGCAGATGAGCACCCTCGGCACGGAAACCTAGCGAAACCGAATGGACATTTTTAAGTTTAAATGGGAAAGTTGCGTCGCCTTAGTTTAACCGTAACGGTTGTAGTTGTGTCCGCTGGCCGAAGGCACGTGACCGGTCTGGTGGAAACGGGGCTGATTGTAGGCGGCGTTGAACTGGGCCGAAACCGGTTGCGTCTGTGCAATCAGGGCGAGTGATTTCTGGATCGCCTCCGGGATCGGTGGCGGAGTAGGCAGATGAGCACCCTCGGCACGGAAACCTAGCGAAACCGAATGGAAGCGAGAAAGTCGCATCAATGGGATGGGTATAACCTTCGGGTCGTGGGGATGCTCATACCGTTCTCATCGGCAATGTAGGTCACCGTAATCAGCTGGCCCTCGGGTGACGTGTACGAGTACGAGCCCTGCACGGACTGGGCCTCGAGATCCTTTCGGCCGGCATTTTTCAGGTATCCCTGGGCCTGTTGCTGCTGTCCATCGCCGGTCGTATATGCGTACGAGTAGCTACCATCGTACGAAACATCATTGCTGTAAGAGGTAATCGGCACGAAGGGACGGATTGCGTTCGGGAAGGGTTGCTGAAAAGATGTTGAGCAAAGAAAGGTACACCGGTAAGAAACAGGATGAAATGTCAAACGATCAGATTAGAATTACAACTATTTAGGGGAACATCAAAAAGCGAATGTTGTTTTGTCCCTTCAACAAGAGAAGTCAACAGGAGAAACAATATCAATTCTTCAAAATCTGTGTAATGATTTTTTTTTCTGTTTAAAATGTTAATAGAAACAATTTTTGACTTCAGCCTTCTTCAGATTCACACCAATAGAAGCGCTATTCCTTGAAATGAGAAAGTTTCCCAACTGACCGGGATAATATCATCAATGTTCCAGCTCATATTATAATCGAGTTCTTTGCATAGATCATGCCAGCAGCGCTGTCAAACATCTGTACCATGAAACTTGAAATTCATTTCGTCAATAAAGTTCATCTTTTTACCGACGAAATATATATTTTTCGAAGATATTGAACTAATTATGTTAATGTCAAGGTCAATAGTTAAGGACTTGGCGACTTGCCAGAATTGACTGTACATATCTTGTGGTCATAGGTCATTGCTATTCTGTAAGAGTTGCCTCTAGTTTATTAATTTCTACAAACAATTTGTTATATTACTCTAGGGTCGCAATTATCGACATTGTTCAAGAACAATGTTCAATGCTTTACAGGTATTTGATTGAAAGATTTTATATCCAATTTCTGTCAAAAAGAGGCCTGCAACTTGGTAAGTGAGTTAAAGAATAACCGAAAAATAAAGGTTTCTTTAGTGATTTTTGTAAAAAACTATCTTATTATCATATATTATCTTATTTTTGTAACGCCCGTGAGAACTGATTACAACTGACACAAAACTAAACTAAATACAGCAGAGGAGGAAAAGTAATGATGCGGTAGGATAGGATGGTATCTTAGTAATGTTGGGTAGTGCATAACTTCCAGAACGGAAATCTATATTGTATTTGAACTCAAAACATTCAATTTTACAGACTAAAAGTTCTGTAATTCATTAAAGTTCCTGCCAAAAATTCCAAAAGACATCCTTGGCCTTGCAGACTGTTCAAAATCTCCAATTTGTAAACGCGTTCATTACATCTTCCTAATGAAATCCAAAGTCTTTGTAAGCATTTGATTTCGAGTCAATAATTATTGCAATTCAAAACTTCCAATTCATTACTTACTTGCAACCGCTGGCTGAACTGGGCAGGATTGTGCGGTGGTAGCAGCGGCGCCCGTAAAGCTTGCGGCTGACGTTGATGTGCGAAATGTTGCTGCGACTGATGTTGCTGCTGTTGCTGCTGCTGGTGTTGCTGATGCTGCTGTTGGTGCTGCTGCTGGTACTGCTGGTGCTGGTTAGTTAACCGATGTCCAACCGACGTGTTGCGCACACCCGTGTTCTTGTTGTAGCTGTTATGCGTATACTGATTCTGAGGTTTGGCCGTAACACCGCACGCCACGATCACAAGCACCAGTGCAAACTTCTAGAATGAAAGCGGATGCGTTGTGTACGGATAAGCACTATCCTGTTTTTTATCCTTTCCATCACATTTACCGTAAAGCTGAAGCTAGTCATTTTGAGGTACAATGTTTTGCAAACTTAACCGATTTATTCAGCAAAAACAACAACCCTTTTGTAAACCCTAAACACTACCAAACGCGACAAACTACTGCTTCGACGCCGTATCCCACCATTCACCGAAAAAGCTAGCTAATCTGCACGGAGCGAACCGATCGATAATCTGCACTATCCAAACACCGACACGAAACTAGCTTCGGTGTTGCCATTGGCAATTTTATTTATACAACAACCTAAGCCACCTTCCAAACACGGACCGTTCCGTTACCTCCAATCGGGGAGGCAGGTGTACGGTGACCACCCCCGAAAAAAATGAAGTCAAATAAATAAAGCAACAAGGGGGAAAAAATCGGCAACATTACACGAAAATGCGGTTCACTAATCACAATACCTTCGCAGCTCGGAACGCACAGGTGTGCCGGTTACGAATAGAACCGTCTGCTGGGCTGAGATGCACGATGCAGATGAGCGAGAGCCCAACAACAACCCACCGAGAACAATCAGAATGATAGCGTAAGATCGCGAGACGGCGATAGGGACGATCGTGAAAGGAAAAGCGAGATTCCCAAAACTGCAAAAAAAAAATCTCAAAACTGCTCCCCACCTAGTCGGACATAGAACGCATTGTGCGAGTGGTGCTGGGCTGGGAAAGCTGGGGACGCCCGTCACTTAAGGGTGTGCAAGGGCGGTAAGTTTGAATGTCATTACGATCGGTCCGTCACTTAGCAAGCCTTTTCCATTCATGTTGAGATTAATGAATTTGCACCTCGTAGAAGAGATGGGATGGGTAACAGCACAGAAACAACAACAAAAATGAACCTCACGAAACAATACAGTGTGGTACAAAAGTGATGAAGCTCGCGTAAGGGTTTAAGATACAAATAAATATGCAATTAGTAGCAAAACATTCGAAGTAAAACAATAAACATAATCTAATAAACAATAGTAAGTAATTCATCAAGGTATTACTAAATTATTGGAAAGCGAGCTTTTTGAGCAACTACAGGACTATTACGGTGTTAAATAGATCGACTTGTCCCATTCATCGAAGATCAAACTAAGAAACTGTCTGAAAGGAATCGTAAATTCAACCACTAAGTAGATCTGCACTCCTGCCATCAGAGGTTAGAGAGAGCCTTCCGAGACTCAGCCCTAGAAACTTCGGGAACCCTTTTCTATACGTCACTCCAAATCCTGGCTTTCGCTGATAATATAGACATCATTTATTAGAGGCTCTCTTATATTGCAGAAGCTTACCAAAGGATCGAGCAACCTCGGCATTAAATCTCGGGTTCGAGATTGAGGAGACGAAAGCCGTAACGATGATGGCACCGTCAGTGACCCTGCTAACAAATACTGATTTACGCAGGGGTGATGCACATATATGTGATCGTACCTTCAAATTCTTCCAAAACTTCACCTATATGAAGTCATATGTCTATAGAGACAACTGCTTCGATGTCAGAGGAAACTTCCCTTTTCAAAATACCTGTCGAAAAAGACAAAGCTAGGACATCTATAATCACAGGACTAGCATACGCCTCTGGGATATTGATTCTTTTTAGGAGAAACGATAATGTCTGATTATCTCTTTCGTGAGGAAGATGCATCGAACGTTTTTTTAGCACCATATGTGTCAAAGAGCTAGCCGCTACAATCTCGAACTCTACAAACGGTGATCTTACCTTTGTGCAATCAATCATCATCTTTGGACAAAGAGAGTTTAATATACAACTGTAATTTAAGTTCATGGTATTAGGATCTTCAGTTACTTCTTACCATTCTTCATGGATTTTAAAGTTTTTTATTGGGTTATACATGTATCTGTCATTAATGTATGATATTTTTACTTCTTTATGATATCGCCGAAGCCAAAATTATTGAATTAAAGAAAATCTCAATATGCCAATCTTATTAACAGCACTGTTACCCAAATCATGAATGATTCCGTTTCTTGTTCAAACAACCCTGTTTATAAAAAAATGTTTAACCCTTCTCCTTAGAAGGGTACAGACTCGCCACTCGTAACCTCCCTCCGAAATCAAAAATCGACTCCACGTGAAAACGTGCACGAACCGTGTACAGTTCTTAAGACGGATCCGAACGCACCCACACGACTGCAATAAAGCATGTTAACACATCTGCGTACTGCGGCTGCCCATCGATCCGGCAAACGAAGCTGTCCACCGGGAATCGCTCTTCTGCCACCGACGAACCTCACAATAAACCAACCAAAGCCTTCACGCGTTCGTCTTCACCGGTCCATTGCATTTGCATTTGACCACGACCGGGCTCTGCCCTGTCCGGTAAACCCTAAGTCCCAAGGTTTTGAGGGATTCGCCACCGGCGGATGTCAAAAAAGATGGACTTCCATCACTCATCATCTCGATCCGTACCTCACAAAAGGCCCGCACATGGTGGATTGCGTCGTGATGGAGACGACGATCGACGGCTCCCCGGTGGATGTGGCATTGTTTCAGCGCCCAGCGCATACAAAGGGATGATCCCCGGGCAATGGCGCCGCTCTGTCAAAAGCTGGCCCCACCAAAACGCGAACGGTATCGATTTCAGGTGTACGGAAAGGCCAGACCGTGAACTGTTTTCGTGGACAGACGAGCGAGAAAAAAAGAAGCAAATTTACAAACCACAAACGATTGCCATAGAGCGGGTTCGTGTCTTACATTGCGTTGAAGTCACTTTGTTCTTTGACCGTAAAAACACTCAACAAGACGCTCAACACAGAAAAAAGGTGCTAAGGGATGCACTAGCCTAGATTTTTTTTTTGGGAGAAACAAAAGGGATTGGTTAAATAAAAACCACATTCGAACAAATCGGTGTCGAGTGCGAAAGGGTAAGGCGT
Source organism: Anopheles maculatus (assembly GCA_002091835.1). Taxonomy (NCBI): domain Eukaryota; kingdom Metazoa; phylum Arthropoda; class Insecta; order Diptera; family Culicidae; genus Anopheles; species Anopheles maculatus. The sequence goes on along the minus strand of KZ061675.1, from coordinate 331,548 downwards.
GTTGAAAATTAGTTTTATTATGCCCATGTTGGGTAAAGGTGAGCAGTTCTTTCGTATCCTCAAATTTTACTGACATCATCGCACATGATGGTAATGTTTAGCAACTATAAGTGAATGTTTGCCTTTACTGTTACGAAATTTTAGGTTCTCTGGTCTTTTAAAATGTTTGATGTTTTCTTTACCAAGCAAGAGCCCTTTTCTTTGTAATCAATAGCTAATAATCTATTGCTGAGCTAAATACACATCATCTGCCACAACTTTGTACATCGCAACGTACAATCAATGCTTGATCAGCTGACAGCCCGCATCGAAGCACGGTGGAGGCAAATGGCAGAATTTAAAACAAACAATCAAAAAGGCAGCTTCCGAAGACAGAAACAGCACAAAACTGCAACTCCGTAATGACCCTCAATTATATCTACTCCCCAGTGCGGTAATCAGCACCCTGATAGGAGTTCTGAGTTATTGCTCCGCAAAACGATATAATTTAAGAGACACGAACCGCCGTTGGCCATTTCATTTGGCCAGCTCGCATCGATCGCGTATAGATCCCGCGCGCGTACATGTACCGACCCGATAGGCAATGTTCATGGGGAAGTCTTTTGTTTGGCAAATGGTGCCGCCACCCCGATTCGCGAACCGTTTCGAAAGCTGCCGAGAGGTTCAATGTCAGGAAATAATGGTTGACGGTATTACAAACAGTTGTTCTTCTTCGTTTCGGCATGCGCAAGAAACGACATGGAAAAGGTCAGTGGCCCGCGGGCGACTCTGGTGCTGTGCTCTGGTGGATGAAGATGTGCCTAAATTTGGTGTCGGCAGATTGTCGCTTTATTAAAGTTGCACACATGATGTCAAACGGGACACAGTAATAGAGCACATGGGAAGATGAACGATGGGACAGCTTTATCAAGCACACCTGAATGGTGAGAGAACATGCGTTTGATATTAACGCAACATTGCGACATTGCGTCGGTTTTGGGCTCATCTTCTTGATGTGTTGCGATGAATAATGTTTCTAATGAGGAGTAGTTTAATGAATAGTTTTTCAAAGGTTAAATTTCAAAACGTTTAAGCGTTGTACGGTAGGTAGGCATGAAATGCGATTGTTCTCCAAAGTCTGGCCTGACAACTTTATTGTGATTGATGAATTCAATTTTTTGCTAGCTTGGGATGCTGAAATCTTTGGGTAAAATATCACTTGACACTTCTCTACCATTCAAACTATTCGAGGTAAGTAAAACTATTATGACGTAAAGAAGTTGCTTACAGATATCTCTTACACCTAATCATTTAGAATGATATTCCACAAATCATTTGATGCGCAACATAACGCCATTAACTTAAACGATACTACAAACGTTTCTTGATTTAGATCGCGAATTCTTCTTCTTCTTCTTCTTTCTTGGCCTAACGACCTCTTAGGTCATGCCTGCCATTTTTGGCTTACTAAACTTATTGTTACCGCATAGATGGATAGTCAGTCCTCACTGTGGGCGAACGGCCCAGATGAGATTTGAACTCCGGTCCTGCCGTGTGAAACCCGCCCGGAAGCCGCCCTCGCGAATTCTACAGAAAATTGTGACATGAGAAAATCTTTTTACGTTGTTCTCAATGTCACATAAATACTGTTCTTAACTGTTATGGATCATCTAAAATGATGAGAAATAAGTCTGGACAAGGATTATTCAAGGCCTTCATCAAGGCCAAGAATATTATTATTATTGGGGCGGCCCGGTGGTAGATGCGACAGCGGCGCCGGTCTTCACACGGCAGGACCGGGTTTCAAGTCTCATCTGGGCCGTTCCCCCATAGTGAGGACTGACTATCCAACTATGCGGTAACAATAAGTCTAGTAAGCCAGAAATGACAGACATGACCTAAGAGGTCGTTAGGCCAAGAAAGAAGAAGAAGAAGAAGAAGAAGATCAAGGCCAAAATGAAGGATCACCGAAAAACGTAGAGAATAGATTCTAAGAAAACGTTTCGATTCTTACATATTCAGCAAGATCGCGTAAAGAGTAGGTGTTAATGTAAAAATGGTATAATGATTAAAAATAATTATAACCTTGTTACTATCGTTTCTCGTATCACTTAATTTTTTTTAACTCAATATCTAGTATTATTGTAGAAATTTAAAAAAGATAGCTTTACAAAGGATGTAAATATTAATCTCCTGAGGACTTTTGTAAGACTTATCCAGTGATATTTTTAGGTTTTATTGCTTTTAAGATATGTTTTCCATTGAACAATTTCTCTTGTTCTGCTTAGGCTCTACGATACCCTTGATTTAGAATAACTAACATGTTTTGCTTGCTGACACTCGGAGCTGAATGGTTAGTCCAGGTTAAGCTAATTCGATCCGGATGAGATTTGTTTGTCATTCCTGTCCTAGATGTGAAATCTAGGAAAAAATCCATTGGTTGTATACCTTATTTCATTGTATGTATTTAATTTATGGTTTTGTTCCTAACAACGGACTCCCAAAAAACTTTTGAATGATTGGTCTTATCAAAAGCTAATAAAGCTTTCGGGGCGGCCCGGTGGTGTATACGATATCGGCGCCGGTCATCACGCCGGCAGGACCGGGGACCGGGCCGTCACCCCGTACGCAGGACTGACTATCCAGCTCCAGGTAAAACCAAGTCACAGAAAGCTAGTAATGGCAGGACAAAACCTGCTGAGGTTGCAGATCCAGAGAAAAAGCAGAATAATAAAGCTTGCATTTTTTTTTCTTCTGAGATACTTAATGACGTGTAACATGTAAACCTTTTTGCCAATGGTACAAAACTTGGAATGGATACTAGCCATTACAAACCATCAGCGGTAGAAGAGTTCTAACTGAAAAAAAAACACAATTGCACGAAGACATAACAATCACATGAGTCACTGGTTTATATAAGTAGTTTATATAATTTGAGAACTATTGTGACTTAATGAATTTTCCTTCATATATTACGTTCAAAATATTACATGTACAGTACTACGTTGACTTTCAGAAAATGCGTCCTAACTACGTAGTATCTGTCCCTGTGCTATAGCTTACCGTTTTGGAGATCTGTGCTACCAAAAAGTTCGCTTTATTATGTACACCAGGTAGAGACAATTCCTTTCATGCAATAGGTGTAACTAAAGAAATACTGCCTAAAAATATAACTGATATTGATAATTAACCAGGGGAGTCTTAAATGTAAAAGCGTCTGAAAGTATACTATTCCGTTTTATAGTACGTAATACAGATAACTATTTAAATTCTTTAAATCCCGAGGATTATGGATTAGATGTCATTCTCATGATTTGCCAGCTCACCAGTGCTTGACGAGTTGAATTCCCTGCACGATGATCAATTTTGGACGAAGTCCATGTTTCAGAGGCGTATGCGAGCTCTGAGACTATAATTAATCTATACAGTGCCATTTCCTCTCCCTGTAGTATGACCGGTTGGCAGCCAGTACTCTTGTGCGTAATTGAATTAGTATTGCTAAATATTATACGTAAATTACACTAAATTAGGATGAATCACATATATTGAAGAATACTATGTACCATTTGGAATCAAACATTTCATTTCGATTCTTTTAACCTTTAAGACAATACTAGATTTTCCATTCAAGCAAATTAATAATGTTTTCTTTGCTGTATTAAGAAAGGTCTCTTAACATTAAATACAAATGCATTTAAATTGAACAGATTTTCTTTTGAACGATTCCCACACAAACAGATCAATAATTTTTAATTACGCAGTGACCCGAGGTAGCGTAAATATCGGGAGGCCACTGAGCGCACTCATCTTGTTAAAAGCATCAGTTTATGATGGGCACACTCATAAACTGGTTGACATTTCAATTTTCGCATTTTTATTGCAAGTTATATCGCCCAGCACTTGAATCTTTAATTGGTTACGTTTATGCCACGAATGTGATTGGCTTTTAAATCGACATCAATATATTGGCTAGGGTGACTATTTTATAACCTTTTTAATTATCAATCACTAAGTGGGATTTATTAATGAAATTCAACATTTTATTTAAAGCTTGGTATGAAATTATAACTTTCGCTACATGCACAACAACTCTAGATGGATTTTTTTACTATGAAAAAAGTCAGCATAACTCACCACCTAATGTATTTCCCTACCGAACACGAGCGAATGCATTTGTACGATCATCGCACCCGCCGTACAGCGACACCGATGGCATTTGATCGATAAAGTGCGAAAATTAATTTGTCATCGAGCCGTACTTGAACCGTGCAGAGGTCGAATACCACACACTCCCTAAAACCGTTGGGTTGATTTGCGTGTTCACGGTTCACGATCACGTCAAATGATTCATTCTACCGAGTACCAGAAGAACCGAATCGTGTGTTCATATATCATCTGCATCTTCATCTTGGGTTGCACCGAACGCCTTCCTCGTTGTTTTCCGATGAGTCTTTTGTATATTTTTATCTAAAACCAATTATCCACCCAAACAACAACAAAAAAGCAAAACGAAATTCGGTGGAATGTGTTTCTGTTTAATAGGTCAACTGCACGATGGTACATTCTTGGCAGTTCGTGTAGCACGAGCAGAAGAGAACATCACACTCAAATATCATGCCCCGAGGAAAGGCAAAGATCCCGAAGATAGTGAACCACATAAATTTTCTCTCCCACCTTACCGGGAGAGGTGTGCGTTTAGTTTGTTGTTGTTCTTTTTTTTTATTGTACCAACACTCGAGCAGTGCATTCGAGAGATGATGTACGGCTACAGCGAAATAAAATGTAATCACAAATTTTCGCAAAACACCAGACCACCCTTGTGTTGGGTGTGCGACCGATTTGAGTGTTTCGCAAAATGGGGAAATGAGTTTTTCATTTCTCACGCTTCTTCGCAAAGTTGACGGATATTTATTTTGCCTGTTTTGTGTGCTTTTGTGCGAGCTCGAATCAAGATGATCCGTGGGCGACTCTTCTTGTTCGTTTGTACCACCGACAGAGGTGTGAATGAATAGAGAATGAAAAAAAAGGGAATTATTTGTAAAGGTTGCAAAGGGCTAATAGGCACGCCAAGTTGTGTTTTGTGAGAAGGTGAAAATTAATTTACTTCAATTTCTGTTGCAAAATCTAGCTACGAGTAGCTTAAGATTTTGTTAAATTATACTTAATTTTTATAGCAAACCGCCATAAAATGATTCAAACACAAGTAGAATCGTGCTAGGGATATTATCTAATTTTAAAAGCACAGTAATTCTTCCGATAAACTACCCTAACCGGCTCTAAAGGAACTGTTGAATAGCTCCAAATGTAGGCTAATAACAAGCCGTAACTAATGTTTCTCATCCATTGTACGGTGGCAATTGTAGACGGTGCATCGTAATGCAACAGTATCATATTTCAGCCCACAGTCAAATCAAACCAGCACCGCTCGTTTGACACGCTTTAATGCTGTTAATAGGTTAAACATTATCGTCTTTTGTGCCGTTTAGCAGTGGTATGCGGGTGTGTGTGTGTAAAATAATAGTATACGATTTCCATGATCGCTGTGGTGCGAATATTAGTGATAACATAGTTCCCATACAATGTTGCATTGGTTATGGTTACCAGCTATCCTTTTCTGCATCTCCTAAACGTCTCATTACTATCCTACCAGAAATGTTCTCCAAAAGTTTCGTTTCGAGTGAGTATGATTTTCTTGAGGCTCTAGTTTTGACATTCGTTCCACATCGACCAAAAACTGCAGCGAATGGTCAAGAAAAATGAAGAGTGTTGAAGGCAGTCGTGCATCGTTTGCCTTTCGAAGTCACCGAGGTTAAGTGTTACGATCCAGTTGCGCGAGCGGATAAATGTTACGTAGAATCACCCAGTAGACCATTTTTTTTCCTCCTTACTCTCTACTGCGGTGTGGACGAGCATTTGGATGCCCTTTTTCAAACGAGGTCCCACCCGAACAGGTAAGCTACGACTGGTGAACTCGACCGACCAGCCAAAGCACTGCTGATAATCTTAGAAAGTCCCGAACCCATTACTCCAATCATAAAATTACTCTATCGACCGATAGAGGTGTGAATTATTCCATCGCAAATCTGATCAGCTTAGGTAGCGGTAAGGAAGTCAAACTAGGCCGTGATTCATCAGAAAAATCCGTTTGTGAGTTCAACTTTCAGCAGCAACTAAATGGTTTTGCCGGATTGTAAAATATGCACCTGTAAGGCCAACTTCAATGAACGAGCACAAAAAATGCCTCCAACAAAAAGGTGTGATGAAGTGCGGCCCATCATCAATCATAACAGGGTGTATTGCTTCCAAGCATAATTCGAACCATTCACCCACGGAAGGTGGGAAGATATCTCACCACAACGAGGAAAACAAAAAAGGTAGCTCGTGGTTTCCCTTTTTTCTGTGTAATGATGGCAATTAATTTTCGATTAAGGCGACACTTAAGTAGAATATTTATTTCTCAGTAAATTCACGACGGCATGAAAGTGAGCAAACGGGAATGAAATCGAAAACCGGCGAACGGTCGTGACCTTGAGGGTAAAACACCCACGGTAGAATCGTTTCCGATCGCTAGTTTGTCTATTTGCTTTCGTTAGAGGAAACCGTAGGAATAGATTGCTTTGCGATAGTGAAGCTTTTAAAAGCTTTTAAAAATGCTTTTTCTTGTTGTGAAAGGAACTTCAAAGTCAGCTATAAAAGCAAATACAAAGAAAACAAATAAAATCTAGCCGTTTTTAAGAGGTTTTTAATACAGGTAATAGCAAAAGTTGTGCAGTGCAGTTTAATTCAAAATGTCCTAAACGTATTGCTACTTTGAGTTTATCTAGCTTTTATCAAATGAATAATTTTTGGTACCTGTTTACTGAAACCTTAATTATCTTACTTACTTACTTACTTATCAGGTACTACAACCGCATCGCGGTCTTGGCCTGCTGCAACAATCCTCGATACTGCTCACGGTCTAGCGCCGTCGTATTCCAATAAATTATCCCGGCCGTTCTGGCGGACGCATCAACGCCATCACTCCATCTCAGTTTGGGCCTACCACGCCTCCTCTGTCCATGTGGACGGCCTAAAAGGACTTTACGGCCTGGGTCGTCCGGTGCCATTCTCATTACATGACAAGCCCACCGGAGCCTGACGGAGTCCATGTCTCAGAGGCGTATGTGAGTACTGGGACTATAAAGGTTTTGTCGTCCGTCCCAGTTTCGTCCGTCGTGACAGTTATTTTGAGCGGAAAGGTTTCCTCAGGCTGTAGTATGACCGGTTGGCAGCCAGCACCTTTGTGCGCAATTCAACGTCTATGTTGTTGTCGGTGCTGACTTTAGACCCCATATAGGTGAAGTTTTGGACGACTTCGAATCACCTATCTGTACATCACTCCAACGTAAAACAGTGTTCACCATCATTATCTTCCGGGGCAACAAAACAATTTGTTTATTCATGTACAGCCAAAATTACGGCCAAAATTCATACAGTGCATATACTGAAGGATTTTACACACTAAGTCAACCAAAAAATTCATACAGTGCATATACTGAAGGATTTTACACACTAAGTCAACCAAACTTAATTAAACCAGAACTGTTGATGAGTACGACTACTCTCGCGAAAATGTAACAGACAGTCTAAACTCTTAATATAATTCAAAAGTATTTCAACTGTAGCTTATATTAGGCTTGAGTTAATACTAGGAATGAAAATGATCTCGTATGGTTGCTAGCTAGTCCCGTTTCCTTGCATACACAGATCAATGGCAGATCGTGTAAGAGTATTACCAGCCCAATATGCATCGGAAAGTTCTTTTTATGCACCAACGCGTGATATTTCTCCTCCTATCCTACTAGATAACACGCAGTAGATCGTTTATTAAAATTCCATGGATCGCAGTTTAACTGGTTCGATGCTTAAAACAAGCTCATCATCACAGAGCGGACATTATTGTAACTTCAACTCAATCAAGAATAGTGGCCAAAAGAAGGACATGTTTTTGTCCTGCGAATAGTTTGCCACTGGATCAGCATGTGAAGGACTATCTTCAAAAGACCCCTGATTAGAACCCTACGAACTTAGTCTGAAGAATGTAGTATGAACTTGAATCACATAATCAATGTAAGACAGAAAGATTCGGATAATATTCAAAACTACAGGAGATGAATGTCGTTCTTAGTCGTTTAAAAAGAAGAACGCCATGTATGTTAGTATTTTCTTATTTTTCTACTTCTTTGGTCTTACATCTTCTTTTTCTTTCTTGGCCTAATGACCTCTGCCCTAATGCCCTAATGATGCCTGCCAGTGTTGGCTTACTAGACTAATTGATACCGCATAGTTGGATAGTAAGTTCTCACTATGAGGTAACGGCACAGATGAGACTTGAACCCCGGTCCTGCCATGTGAAGACCGGCGCCGCTGTTGTCAGTCTCTGCACCCGTTTGGTATTTAACCGTACCGTAAATTGAGTCCTATCCAGCTATCAGATGAAATATATAAACGTATGACCGCTCTTACTAGTTTATGACGCAATTAAAAACGAATATTACAAACCTTTGATAAGAAATGATAAATAATGTACAATGTACTAGAGAAATTCAATATCTTTATATTTTGGATTTTTTGTTAAAAATTGTTTTGTGCAAAGCAAGTCATTTGAAACAAAGGATGAATAATCTCGAATAAGTAAACACGAAAACTTTAAAATTAATAATAAACTGTGCCTATAACTTCAACATTTTCAAATAAATATTATCCCTTGGCGGTAAATCAACAGCAACAAACACGACTCTCAAACTCACAATCCAGTACACTAAAGAAAATTGATATTATAGGTAGAAAGATTAATGATTTAACAGAATGCGCACACGCATCAGTCCACCCGACGGGGAAGCATATCAATAAACCTTTCACGCTTTCTTTATGGGACACATTAGAAAATAACCACCTAGCCCGCCCTGCGTACGCAAATTGATTTCAATCACAACGAATCACCGCTACCCATATGACTTGTCTCCAATTTCTCAACCCCCTCTTTGTCACTTATGCAATATTGCACCAATTTTTTTTATTTGCACTGTGTTGCTGACCGCGGCAAATTGCATTCCTCCAAGCAGCGTTTCGGTTGATTTATGGGATCACCACTGGCCGCAGCATTAAAGGCAAACCAGGAACGCGACCCGAAAGCAATCGTGCCGGTGTGGGATTTGAGCGTGAATCAGCTAAACATCCTGCTGCCAAGAATGACTCCAGAATGGTTGGCAACGATAGAAATTGAAGCACTACAACTCCGATCCTCGCTGCCTCGAAACGTTGCGACAGTATCGCTCATAAATCATACTCGGTATTGTAATGACGTTTCTGAACTTTCCGGTACCTTACGCAGGCCGGACGGAGTCGACCGAGCTTTGCAAGGTTTGTGAGTGACAGATGCGCACTGGATGGACACGACACCATACAAACATGTGGTAATGCCCTGCGGCTGTGGTTGGTACTGTATCATTTTCTCTTTTGTCAAACGGCGTACCCACAGCCTGAAGCTGCTGAGAAGGAAGAGATTGGTGAATTCCCAAATTCCCAAAATAAATAATGCAAACGGAGGATAAGGCTAGCTCGGACGAGCTGGATGAGCTAGAAGAGGGTGAAAAGATCAGCGCCCCTAGAGAAGAACTCTATATTTATTCTACTTCTGCAGGCAAAACGTCAATCCGGACAAGTTGCTTCACTTGACATTTCAATCGCTGGGGACACGGATCTTCGGCCGGACTGTGCAAGCGTGAGCAGACGGACAAATGGACACGATGGGAGCCACCTTCCCGGGTTGCAATTAGCTGGCGGCCACCAGCGTAGGGTGGCGATGTCTTGCGGTGCACTTTGTTTAAGTTTATGGAAATTGCTTCCTCTAATGTCGCACGTTGCTCCTTGGCGTGGGGTGAGAGAGAGAAGATTTCGCAAGGTCACCCACTGTATCGCCGGAGCTATAGAGTTCGCTCTTTCGGATGATCTTTCGATTAGTGGTCCGGCATTTCGGGCTCAACCTTGCGCATCCACTATCGGTGGCGACATGGTTCTAATGAGAATTTAATCGGTTCCTGATTTAACTGCCCGCGGGAGAAGACTTACGCACGCGTGAAATATTTTGATTGTTAGTTTTCGCAACTAACCTACCAACCCGTCACAGCGAGTGCCCAAATGTAAACGATTCACTTGCTGGTCAATCGGTTGTTAATTCGTTTCACCTTTGGTATGGTCGGTAGCTAATTCATCTTCATCCAAAGCACGATGTTACGATCCGTGCTGATGGCTGACATTTGACGTGAACTCATCCGTCAACGCGGACAAAGCGCCACTGCTGGTGAAGATGTTGGGGTAACAAAACGATCCAATCGTCCATTAATCTTCACCCGAACACAGCCCATTGAGCTGCAATGCAGCTAAAGCACGCGTACTGGCCATAATATATGAGCTGCGAACTGCAAGATGGTGACCACGA
>KZ061675.1:242131-314137 GCA_002091835.1 Anopheles maculatus | reverse complement strand
TCAAAATTAGTTGTTTTACTCAAGATTTTCAGTCCCAACGCAAACAAACGCTTAGCTTGTGATGGTCTATTTCTATACACTTGTGTTTTTCACAGCATTCAATGTCGCACTTGGTGACCCGCACCGAGACATCTCGCAACATGGGACAAACTCTGTTCCACCACAAAATAATTACAGTTTCGCGTGTGTCCCAGGCGGATGCGTTAACCGTCCGACCGTATTGGACGCGAAAAAGAAGCCCCCAAAAGCCGAACCGATTGTCGTCGTTCGCTGGAGCTTACTCGGGATTAAAATGCTATTTCAATACCGCGGGCGTCAGAAGAATCGCGGCGATCACTGCATGCCACCTGCCAAATAATGGATGATTAATTACGGTAGCAACGCTTCCCTTCCTTGTTTCTTTCGAGGCCTAACATCGCCGCCACTGTCATCTTACCGGGGTAATTAGAACGACATTTGCGGGTGGAATACGATAAGTTTTCGTCTGCTTTTCATGAGCCGGTGTGCTAGGGTTGCTTCAAAAACTCCCATCGCTGTTGCGTCTTTCCGCCAATGTTTCCTCCCGCTCAGTTCAGTTTCCCTGCTCGCACGAGGTTTTCGATCTAATCTACTGACCACCGTGGCGGTGAAACCTTGAAAACTGCCTCTGGCAACCATTCAACTGATGATCGGCAAAACGACGAACGCCACGGAACGCGTCACACTTTGCACCGAGTGACCTTTCTGTGGGGTGATTCCCGTCTCCTTCCGTCTCGTCTGTCTTCTGTCGGGGTGGCTATTTTTCTGGACCGCAGCATGGTAGCAGCCAACTAGTACTGTGCAAATAAAGAGCGCCCATCTTGGGAATCGAGAAGAGCACAAGCGTGTGACACGTGTTTTTGCAAACCAAAAGCATTCGGAGAGGAAATGTCCGAAATTGTCCAGCGCAAAGTAGCCCTCCCGCGACTCCTCCCGGTTGGCGTGAAATGGCGTGTGATTTCTCATTAATCGTAATACATAGGCCGGTTCGCTTATGTAAGAAGCCGCCAGCTTAAGAGCAAAGCCTGGTTCGGTATGGGGTCATCTAATTAAAGTTCTTGCCTGACACGCTCGAACGCTGGTTTGTGTGTTACCGCCTATCACCATCATCAAACCGCCCCGATCTGGAGGCTTTTACCGGTGGCACTAGCTAATGTTACGTGGGCCTAAATCTTCGACCAACGGAGAAGATCCGAAACCTTTGGCGGCATCCCTTCCCCAAAAGCTGGCTGGAACCTTTTGGCAGGTTCGGGATCTTCGCCACTCGCGGATCACCATCACCATCAGAAAGCCCCCTGTTTGGACAGCGCGGATGGGAAAGGAGGTGCAAGAAATATTATGATCCCTCCGACACGGCCTTTCGATGCGGCGAAAACGTTGCCACCCCGATTGCACTCCAGTATCGCCGAATGTGATTGGTTGCCGGCCGTATCGCAGGCTCCTTGCAGACGAGTGCATCACAGTGAAACCGCGGGAAGCAACTGCACTTGCACGTTACAGTGTGTTTATGTGAGCGGGTTTACGGATTCGCACCGAGTGGGGGATGCAACAGAACCATTACACCCCAGAGGGACAGGAAGGCAAGAACACGCGCCCGCGTGTGTGTGTGTGTGTGTGGGTATTAGATGGCGGAGGGGTTTCCCCATCGTGGCGCGTACTCTAGTGCCGCATTTAATAATAATCATATTCTTTTTTTTTCTTCGCATACAACAACCACTCTCGCTCTCGCACGATCAAGCGATCAGCTGTGTGCAGAGTCTTCAGGAGGGAGTTGGAAAAATTTAAGTCACAGATTCGAGTATAAATTCACATCGGGTGACCCATCATCGGTATCATACCTCAGCCAAGCATCCAGCGTGCAGCATCGCATCACAGTGCAGTCCCTTTCGGCGTCAAGTTCCAACCAGCAGGATAACCGGGTTCCGCTCAGTAGTGTCTCCGCTTTCGTCAGTGAACACAAATATTAAACAATCATGAAATTCGTAAGTGTTACCGGGGTGCTAGTGGTGGCCATTAAAATTGTCAAGTGCGCTGTTGTGGTCGAACACTGGGCGAAGGTGATCGATCGTGTGTGCGTGATTTGTTTATTCCTTAAGGACATTTATTGGTGGTGAACACGTGAAATAACTATTCAGGATGAACAATCAAGTGTATAAGAAACGTTCTATAAATATTTACCACATGGGTAAAGCGTATGTTCATCTGTTTCGAAAACGTACAAAGTTGATGGAGAATTAGAAAAGTACAAAAGTCTTAATGATGAAGAAATATTCATTATACGGTTGAACCTAATAAGGGACTATCGCATAGTTTCGGCATTTCGAAGAATTTACCAATAGGTTTTAATTCAATCGAATATGGGGTAGCCAGCAAGGATTAAGTTTCTGATCACCTGGTATCGGCGTATGCCAACCAGTGGGCTTATGCTGTATCGTATAAGCCAGAAAATAGTCTAGAAGTCACTCCAAACGAATAATTGAGACCATAATAATTTGCTAAATAGAAAAATCATCTATATATGAAGAACTTCATATAGGGCGGCCCGGTGGTAGATGCGACAGCGGCGCCGAACTTCACACGGCAGGACCGGGGTTCAAGTCCCATCTGGGCCGTTCCCGCCGTCAGTGAGGACTGACTATCCAACTATGCGGTAACAATAAGTCTAGTAAGCCAGAAATGGCAGGCATGACCTAAGAGGTCGTTAGGCCAAGAAAGAAGAAGAAGATATGAAGAACTTCTTCTTCTTCTCTGGCACTACAACCTCTGTAGGTCTTGGCCTGCTATTTCTAGCTTTCTGTGACTTATATTTTACCCGTAGCTGAATAGTCAGTTCTGCGTACGGGAAGGCGGTCCGCTGGGATTCGAACCCCAGTCCTGCCGTGTGAAGACCGGCGCCGCTGTCGGATATACCACTGGACCGCCCCCATTTGTGGCACTATTTAAAATACATAAAGCCGGAAAGTCAAATTAGCTGATGGTGGAGATTTCCAAATGGGATTTGATAAATCCAAATGGGTCTTGTATCGTGAAAGATGAGCGTCATTGTCACTATAGTACCAAGCAACTCGAGCCTGCGTACTTCACTACTTCAGTATATTATCATTTGAAATTTTCAATTCTACAGCTGTGGCTAAATGGTTCATCAAATTTTCATCAACTCCCAAGATCGTTGCTTAAAACTTCGGCAAAGTAATTTAAAATCAAAAATGAAAATATTGGCGTACCACATAGTTTTCGGGCTTCCTTAACATAAAATATCCGCGGTTATCTGGTCAGTTTTACGTATGAGGATACATTACCGGATGTGATTTGATACCAGTTACATCGTGTTAGCAAGTGATGCCGCTGCTACTTTGTCCCATGGGTACCTTAAGACCTTTTGTGGGTTTAACGAAAGACTATTTTAATATTTAAAAGCGAAAATGGCTCAAAATTTATCCAGAATTAAAAGAGCCATTAGATCACTCATTAAACAATTAAATGCTTCTCACTAGAAGCATCATTTTGCTGGAATGAATCATATTGCTAACGACACACTCGCTCATTGGTCAATAAAAAAATAATTGCACATTTATTGAGGTCATAATGATAGTCAACGCCATCACGGACGAGACGGAACTGTTGGGCGCGTTGCCCACTTAACAGATCCCAACCGTGCAAATTAACTGCAATCTAACGAACCCGTTTCACGTTTGCACCACCGCCTGCAGGAAATCAATCAGCCAGCGATCCGATTGTCCTGGTGCGCAAATTTGCATCGTCGTACCCATGTCGGCCGCTGCTAATCGTTCAATTACTGCCAACTTCACTCAGCTTGCGCACGCTCGTAAACCATCCCATGGATCAGCCGATCGATCGATCGATTGGTGGTCGGTGGGTTGGTTGGTTGAAAAGTAGCCGATGCTCCCGATACGATGGATGCTGGCGAGCTTCGCCCCAGCCCTATCGGAATGCCAGAAGCAGTTGGAAATGAATTTGCGTTGCGTTGCGCGTTACGTTGCGTTGTATAGAAACTCCCCCGATGCCGATTGACATTCGCGGATGCGGCGCAACGCGATACCTCTAACTCAGCGGCCACTATCTGACACATAAAATCTGTCAATTTATTGTGTATGGAAATTGCGCAAAGACGCTCCAACACAAGGCGCATGTGGCGCAGTGTGGGATTAGGGTCGTGTTCAGGCCAAACGATCCATGTGTGCAACATGCAACAATGAAATGATCGCATTCCCGGAGGGTACCATAAAGCTTAACATCCATCAAATTATGGTTCGCATACTAATCCCTGTGCATGTGTGTGTGTGTGTGTCTGTATTCTACAGGTCGTACTACTCGTTGCCGCACTCGTTGCCGCTACCTCTGCCCAGATTCGCCCACTACCCAACCCGCTCCGGAATCCGGCCGTTTACGGTGGTCCCGAGGCGAGCGCCGTCATCCTGAACCAGGTGTACGAACCCAACCCGGACGGTTCGTACATCTACAGCTACGAAACAAGCAACGGCATCCGGGCCGAGCAGCGTGGCTTCCTGAAGAACCCCGGAACGCCCGGCGAGGCACAGGTCATGCAGGGTTCGTACTCGTACACCGGTCCGGACGGTGTCGTCTACACGATCAACTACATCGCCGACGAGAACGGATACCGTGCCGAGGGAGCCCACATCCCGTCCGCTCCCCGATACAACCCCCGCTATCCTGGCCAGTTCTAGTAGGCGGTCAGCACAAATGACCGAGTTTTTGGAAGGGGGTCGGACGCGCACGGCTGAGGGCAATTGATATTTATTAGCTGAAAGATCGAGCTGCTAAAGATCACTCCTACCCTTCGGTTCCAATGCCGTAATGATACGATGCCCATCCTCAAATCTTCATCTCCCATCCTGCCGCACACCGCTCGAGGACTGCAAATTTCTCGACCAAAACCATTTCCATACTGAACGGTCACTTCGGCGGATCCACCACCGACCACCACCATCACCTCCGACAGCCATTAGCAGCAGACCCGTGCGCTGTCCAACCCCGGTGATTGGTACTGCATCTGTTTCTCGCCGTTCCACCGCGTGGACGGTGTGACATCGAAGACATTTAGCCCTGCCGACGGACGGACCGATCGCTAATGATGGCCGATCGCATCCAAAGCACTTTTGTAAAATAACTTTATACCCATCCCGCTTGACCGGCCGCCCGCTGGCCAGTATACTCATTTGTTTATGCATCCATTCGTTTGCTCATGCAGTTGAATATTGTATTACGTACCGATTTTAATAAATCACGCAACAGCCTTCACAAAACAGGCCACACCGAAACCGTCCGCTAAGTCTCCGTTGGGTGCGTTGGTGGATAATTTCCTAAGAAAGAACGCTTTGTCGTCTGTTGGATGCTTGATTCAGTACCATTAGATGCAGGCTATAATTTCTTGATTGCAGTTTCTCTTTACTATTCTTTATTACATTGTCAGTAGCAAAAGTTATCATTTACATCCTTAATGTGTTTGGCCTTCTCAAATGAAAATTAAGGAACAACTTCCTGGGTTTCTTTTCTGAAAGCTTAACTTTTCTTTCAAAATCACGAAGAAGATTTAATCCAACGATGTTCAATGGTCGTTTTTGTGTTCTATTACGACCGCTATTAAGGGTGGCCCGGTAGTAGATGCGACAGGGGCGCCGGTCTTCACACGGCAGAACCGGGGTTCAAGTCTCGTGAGGATTGACTATCTAACTATGTGGTAACAACAACTTTAGTAAGCCAAAAAATGGCAGGCATGGCCGAGAGATCGTTAGGCCAAAAAAGAATAAGAAAGACCGCAACAACAGCATCGAACGGTTCTCACTAAATAATGGTTTTAAAAATTTCAGAATATACATTGGGTCATAAATTAAATAAAATATCTATTCAACATACTTGTTGGCTTAAAATTTTAATTCTTTTAAGTTTTATGTTCATTATGGCCAGGCCGCGTCCTACACGAATAAATATATGTTGAATGAAAAATTAAAAAAAAAACCGTGAACAACCACTAAAGTCATCGAAAAAAAATGTCATAAAAATACTCTACCAAATCTAACATTTCAATATTTAATCTTATTTATCGCCCTGAAAATCAATATATTTCAGCATAAGCGCCTAAATATAGATAAATCATATACACCGTACCCAAAAAGCGTATAAGAAAACACCTTTAGCATACATTAATTAAACTTAATCGACAAGGCGTGACAAAATTAAACTGATTTATTATAATCATTTGTGTACTTCACTTCAACTTCGATTGATTTTTTGATTCAGTAGTTCGCTATCATTTGTACATCGAATACAATAATTTGAAGCTATTTCAATTTCATGTAGCTGTATGTTGCCTTCTCGGTGGGTACAACACGATCTAGCAACGTTGATGTTAAAGCCTACGGATTCCTCACGAATTATTGCACATTAGCAAGCGATGGGGTATACGCCCGATCAAGGCTTTCACACTGTGCATCTACCAGTTTTGAGTCGGACTTTACCATTCGTCTATTAGTCTATCCGGATTGATCAGATTGATTTATTTGGCTTGAAATGGTGTTTCGGCGCCTGAAAATATGCAAACAGTTTCTATTAGGATCTATTATGTTTTTAAAGATGTTCAATTGTGATGGGGCTTTATTCCGCTTTGTCGCAGTGAAATATCGTTGAAACCTTGTGTTAAATGAAATAGATTAATTTACATTATTGATCCATCAGAACTTAAAGAGCGCAACGAACAAAAGCAAATGTGCAAAACAGATATTACAAGACATGTGGTCATCAACCGTTCTTCTTCTCTTTTCTTTCTCCTCATCATGATCCAATTGTACAACAGTATGTGCATTAAATAGATTTAGCCTAAAATTAAATTCCACGTTATTCAAAAGCTAAAATCAGAAAGAAAGAACCGTGAGGAATCAAGTTTGTTGACTCACGAAAAGTTTTAAATTCAATATAATAGAACTGAATATCTAAGTACATTCATCAGAGGGCGATCTGCTGATCAGGTTGGCTGTTTCATCTTCATAAATCGCCCGATAGCTTAATTAAATTACCACATCGAATGAATCATTCCTTAAACCACTTCCAACCAACTGTTTTACGCTGCCGGTTCCGCTATAGTGCAACTCACTACGGTGGATCTTAGCGTAAAATTAACATGGCGTCCGTATGGGTTTGTGTAAAAATTCACTGAAGTATATCATTGCTTCACGTTGCTGAAACGAGCAACACATCTTTACGAAAACGGACACACCAATCAGTCAAACAAATGGCGCAACACTCAAATCCGAATGCTGTTAGTGTGCTCACCGTGCTCAGGTGGTATTTTATTTCCGACCCGGTTTACAGCGCAGCACAATCTCGAGGAAGCGATCAACATCGCTACACTAAGCGCTAATTACTACCGCACATATGCTATTAACGAAGCAATGTAAACCAGACGACCACCAGATGGAAACGGAAATGGAGTAGAATGCACATATTACGAGAATTTGCTGGATTAGAGTATGTTTGTTCGGTTTTCATAATTGATATGTAACTGATATTGATAAGAATACTATGTCTGCGATAAACTGAAATCTTTTAACATAACATTAGTTTTATATATTTCATTACCTTCACCTAACGTACTTTCTTTTTATTGCTTGTTTTCTTTAAGCTACAACCGTCGCTTACCCGTATCACAAAGTAAATAAACACTTGTTTTTTTCCATTTCTTTATCCGTTGTGGTTCATACGGACAAACAAACAACCTTGCAGGAGGCTGGAAAGCAGCAACAATATTTACTCGTTAACCTGAATCGCTTATTTGGCGACTATCGCGTACCAGCACGTTCAGCAAAATCTCGTGCCCAACCCACGCCTCCCGTTACCTACCGTCGGCCTCCACGTCCCATCTAGTAACCATTTACGGGAAATAGATGGCGCTAATCAGCAAGGAACACTTCGTGTATACACTAACGATCAGCAAAAGTCAGTGAAAATGCGCTGCACAATGGTGAACGTACTCTGGAAGGCTGTGCCGTAAAGTGTTCCGGTGCTCTCAAGACACCCGATGTGGCTGGTTCGCAGTAGTAGTACGTGCTACTATTTTGTAGCAGAGCTACTATACCACTCCACCACAACATAGTATGGATGGAGTGCGCGGTGTTAATTAGAGCATACTCTTTAATTTGCACTATGCACTATGCACAATGGTTCAATTCGTGCAGGTGGGGTAGGTCCATATACCAAACCGAAGCGGTATATAAACAAATGGAGCACTCACAGTTGCCATCTTATCCAAAACAGGCCGCTCACAAGTGCTATCAGTTTATGACGTGTGCTTAATCGCGAAGATATCATGGATATAGTGCGCAAACTACTAGCGATGCTGTGTGTAGTGTTGGTGTTGCTAGTGTTCTCACCCGAAGCAGTAGAAATGTCTCCCGTGCCTCAGAGTGCAATTAGAACGATCGATGCCATCGACCAAGGACAGTTCTTTCCGGCCCATAGAATACGGCAGCGTGGACACCATAGAAAGTTTTTCCCAGCACCACCGGCCATTACTGGAAAATAGAACCAGACGCTCAGTGGTGCACAGTTATCGTATAGTCACTAAACAAGATTAATAAAAGCTCTGAAGGATAGGAAGCAAGCACTCGTTTGGCACATAATTCGTTAAGTTCGTGCTCGGGTTCGGGAACCATGTGTTCGGAATCAACTGAACCATGCATGCCGTAAATTTGATTAGCACCATCAATGCGTATAAACGAATCGGAAGCGAATTTCTATATAAACTCGATCGAAACGGCTGCATTAGATCCATTCATTCCAACCGTTTACTTACCAACGGTCCACCGTAGTAGCCTGATACTTACCACGTGTGCCACGATGAAGCTAAGCCTGTTCCTGATTGTTATCGTCCTGCTGTACAGTACACTGTTGGAGACGGTCGCAGGTCAGCGATCGAACGGTTTCCCAACGTACGATGATCATCCCTCACCGTTCCGGTTTAACAGACCAATCGCAACACGAAAACCGCGGCGCAAGTTCTTCCCAGCACCACCAGCCATAGTGGGATAAGTGATGAAACAAACGATGAAACCGGTGCCTGCCAACAAGTGTACAAACATACCAAGTGATCCAAAATGCAGTTTCAATTAAGTAACGTTAAAGGATAAGGATAAACGAACCGATCAGAGGCACAAGTGACACGAACGAGTGTTCGATCGAGTGTGGCCATGCTGTGTGGTGTACTGTGTATATAGAAACCGGGCATTGTTATGCTTTAGAAAGAGGATGAAGGAAGCGTATGTACAGTTTTACTGGTGAAAATGTTGACCGAGGAAATTGCACCGAAGCAGCATTAGTTGTACTGGTGATAAAGTGTACAATTATTTATACGAATTGTAATTTAGTTGTAGCTGTACGGGATTTCTTTTGTAACAAACATTTTAATAAACAATATGTAATGTGATACTCTTAATGTGACAGTGTTATTGATTGTTATTTATTGCATTTATTTATTTATGTATTTATTTATTTATTGGTTAATCTTATTGACTATTAACTGCTTCAGATCAACCATAGGGCTACGCAAACTCCAAGACGTATGTAAACTCCTGAAGATATGCAAATTTACTTTTTGCAGAAAAGTTGTTTTAAAACTTTGACCGCAACTTAATTTTTTACGATGATTACCATTTGCAGTTATAGTTAAAGTTAAAGTTAAAGAAAACCAATAGTTCTTGATATCCGACGAAGAAAATAATATAATATTTTAGATTATGGCGGATTAAAATATGGGCATATTTTCTTCCTGTTAGGACCATTTCTCCGTACGCAGTCAAGCAAATCAAGACCTCTTGAGGTTGTAGAACCAATGAAGAAGAAGCGGTTGTTGAGTATCAACTGTGTTTGCTTATATCTTATGATTGTCATATAGCACTGATATGGTTCCAGTTTTGATATGGTTCTTTGCTTATTAAATGTTGCGAATTCTCCTGTAAAATTAATGCAGCCTAGCTGTCTTCAAAATATGCATATTGTTTTGAATCACAACAGTTTCTTTTCTATGTTATGGAAAACATATATGTTGATATATAAAAAAGCGAACGAATTTATTGCATCGGTTTCTTATGTTGGACTATATAGCAATACTATTTAGTTTTCTAATTAAAAACAAGGTTTATGGTGTTGAATGGCAATTAAAAACATTTTCTCAGCTAAATATACCGATAATTTCATACACATCGGTGCAGGTATCTATTGTATTTTTACATCTTATTCTTGTATCATTGAAAATGATATTTATTAAATAAAATACAAGAGACAAATAACAAGGAGGAAATGCCTTGTTACTCTATTGATTATATCTAAACATCATACGCGGTAATGGCAATACGGCGTTATGCCGTCATGGAATACATAAATAAAATATTGATTCGGGGCGACCCGGGGGTATATACGATAGCGGTGCCGGTCTCCACACGACAGGACCTTGGTTCGAATCCCGTACGGACCGCCTCCCCGTACGCAGGACTGACTATCCAGCTACGGGTAAAACTTATTCACTATTTAACATCCTCAACACTTCTTCTTCAAGGCCATATTCTTCTTCTGGTAGCGAGGATACATCACGGTTCGGTATACAAGTCCAGCTTCCTGAGCCCTTCGATACTAATCCGGGATTGTCAAACACGATCCTCTTAGTATTATTAGGACCAGGTCGATTCCGGACGGTTCCGGACGGTTCCATTGCACCTACCCTTCGGAACTGGTTCCAAATTTTGCTGGACCCTTTCGGAACCAGTTCCGCTTGATTCTCAATTTTACCCATTACTAGTGCACTCCGGAGTGCACCCACGGTTCCGGAGCCGGCTCCGACTAAACGGCTCCGGAACCGGCTCCGGTTTTAGCCCGGAGCCAGCTCCGCACCCACGGCTCCGGAACCGGCTCCGAACTAACGGCTCCGAACTAACGGCTCCGGTGCCGGCTCCGAACTAACGGCTCCGGACGACTGACTATCCAGCTACGGGTAAAACTTATTCACTATTTAACATCCTCAACACTTCTTCTTCAGGGTTTTATTCTTCTTCTGGTAGCGAGGATACATCACGGTTCGGTATACAAGTCCAGCTTCCTGAGCCCTTCGATACTAATCTGGGATTGTCAAACACGATCCTCTTAGTATTATTAGGACCAGCTGGAGGGCCATGTGCCCTCCGGCCTGAGTTCAAATCTCAACAGAACTATCCACCAATGTGGTACAATACTGAGGCGAACTAACGGCTCCGGAGCCGGCTCCGAACTAACGGCTCCGGAGCCGGTTCCGAAAATTATTTTAACCGGTCGGAGCCGGCTCCGGCTTCGGAGCCGTTTTTCTCATCTCTAAGGTGGAGGGCCATGTGCCCTCCGGCCTGAGTTCAAATCTCAACAGAACTATCCACCAATGTGGTACAATACTGAGACTTGCAGCTATAGCTAACAGTTGAACATGACCAAACCATTCCTCCTCCGAATCAGAGGCGGAAGCGACCTCAAAGGCCCAAAACCTCTTTAAAAATTACCAACAACAACAATTCTCCAAATCAATGCGGCCCATCCAATCGCGAGAACAGGGTTGTCAAAGTTTTACAAATATGGACAGTTTTTGCTGTCTAATTTTTTTTTTATTTGCAAGAGCTGATGTTTGAAATTTACAAAAAAAAATAGAAAGTTTAAATTTTACGAAAATCTTTAATAAATATAATTTTAGTATAAAAATTAAACGTATTTATGGATTTTTTTTATTTACCGCTGTCAACCGTGTTGGTATACCGGAATGCCGCCGTGCGCTGTCATGCTTCGAATTCGTAAACAACTGCCCGTCAACTATATGCTGCTGCATGAACACCGCGCCATAACAACAAAACCGCGAAAGCTCAGATGGTTTGTAATCAAGCCGGTCGCCGTACAGTCGTTATTCAATTAAACCAGAAATAGAAATGGATCCGCCGGTCGATCTAAACGTGGTGAAGCAAGACATCCTCGTTGGTATGGTTGAGTGTGAGAAACGGTGCTTGATGCAATGCACCAAATGGCTTGCCGAATTGAATCACGGTCTGTCCGAGACAACCGTCGAGCTGCGTGGCAATGCTGCGCTTCAAAACGTGCACGGCGGGATAGAGGATGGCGAATACGATAGCTACTTGCTGGCGAAAAGCTACTTCCACGTGCGTGAATACGACCGGTCGGCGTACTTTACGCGGAACTGTGTTTCGCCGGTTCCGAAGTTTCTGCATCTGTACGCAACGTACATGTCGAAGGAAAAAAAGCGGTTGGACAACATGACCGACAGTTCGGTCGTTAGTTCAGTAAGTCATGCGAAAGATTTTTCCGAACTGTTAAGCATCCTGCGGACGGAACATAGCCAACAGTCACTCGATGCGTACTGCCTGTATCTGTACGGCGTCATACTGAAGAAGCTTGACCTAACCGACATCGCGGTGCGAGTGTTTGTCGAAGCGATCAACGCGGAACCAACGCTTTGGAGTGCCTGGTTAGAGCTAGCGCCCCTGGTAAACGATAAAAGAATGCTGGAAAGCTTGAAGCTACCGAATCACTGGATGAAAAGCATATTTGAGGGGTACACGTACATCGAGCTCTTCCAAAACGATGAAGGCATCAAAATTTTCGAACATCTTCAAAAGAATGGTTTTAGCAAGTGTATCTTCATACCCACCCTGCTTGCGATTGCCTATTCGAACAAACGAGATGTCGATCGGTCGATCGATATATTCCAGCATCTGCAAAGCGTCGACCCATTCCGGCTAGACAATCTGGATTCGTACTCGAATCTGCTGTTTGTGAAAGACATGAAAACGGAAATGTCCCATCTGGCGCACAAGGTGGTGGAAATCAACAAGTACAGTCCGGAGACGTGCTGCGTGGTGGGGAACTATTATAGCATACGATCGGATCACTATAAGGCGGTCATGTATTTCCAACGGGCGCTTAAGTTGAACCCTCGTTATCTTTCGGCCTGGACTCTGATGGGGCACGAGTTTATGGAGATGAAAAATACCAACGCTGCCATCCAAAGCTACCGCCAAGCGGTCGGTAAGTAATGGAATGATCAATTAAAGGAAAGCAATTGTAACAAAATGTCGTGTTGATGCATTTTTTTTATTTTTGTTTGCAGAGGTTAATAAAAGAGATTTCCGAGCGTGGTACGGACTTGGACAGGCGTACGAAATTCTCAAAATGACATTCTACAGCTTGTACTACTACAAAGCGGCCCAACAGCTACGTCCGTACGATAGCCGTATGCTAGTCGCCCTAGGAGAAACGTACGAAAAGCTTAACAAAGTGGCCGACGCGCTCAAATGCTACCAGAAAGCGTACAACGTGGGTGACATTGAGGGTGTAGCACTGTACAGCATGGCAAAGCTGTACGAGAAACAGGGTGAAACGGAGAAAGCCATACCGGCGTTTTTGAAGTTCTGTTCCGATGAAAAGCTGATCGCGGATAAGGCATCCCTGTGCCACGCCTACATGACGCTGGGGAATTATTACGAAAAGATCGATGATCTCGACAAGGCATCCTACTTTGCGTACAAATGCTTAGACTACGAGGAAATGAAACGAGAGGCCGAATCGTTACTGAAAAGCATCGCAAGCAAGCGTGCACATAAGGCAACGACATCAGCAGCAACAGCCACGCAGCCCCCAGGAACTGCCAAAGCTGCCGGGGATGAAAAGGATAATGATGTCGCGACGGATACGTACGGTGGTGAGGATATGGAGATGGATGAAACGAATCTTTCGAAACGGATCGACAGCGCACTGGCGGAGGAAGAACCGGGAAACAATGACATGGCGGAGAGTTCCGGCATACATGAGTTTCACATGGAAGATACCTACGATGTCAACGAATGAAGTAATAAATATCTCACATGAGGTTTGGTAGTCATTCCAATCGTTGGTTGATGATAGTCAATTTGATTCTTCTTCTGCTTATGGACTCTCTCTATTGGACTATTGGCCAGTATGGATCCTTTTGCTGGAAACTTCGCTCAAAGCTGCATCCGATCTTCGGCAAGTACGGTTTGACTTGATTCCCCGCCGAACAAATCACCTAACTCGTGATCAATTGTCCTTCTCCACACCACATGCCATTCAAAGCTGGTGAAAGCATTGGCGTCCCAATGTTCTCTAGAACGGCTCATCTTTGAGCCGAATGTACCACTCGCTTTCCACCCCATAGGCATATGTTGAACAATGTTGAACGGTATGCAGGAGAGTTCATCCGATATCGTAAGCCGCCCTGAAGTCGATGAACATGTGGTGTTAGGGGGTCTGGTGCATCCAGCATTTCTGAAGGGTCTGTCTCATAGTGACGATTTGATCAATGGATGTTTTCTTCTAACAAAACGACTAGCATCAAACGAATTAAATCCTTAATATACTACGTTTGTATTCTAAAAGTTGTAGCTACGATAATTAAGTTTTTTTAAACGCATCCACCATCAGCGAAAGTTTGACAGTGGCACTTGTATATTCTATCAATCGAGAAAGCGATGCCGGTTGCTAAGCAACGAACCTTTCGCAACAAATCATTCTTCCAAGCAAACAACTGCTCGCAGGCACCAGAAGTTTGTAATTCAGCATAGGATTAGTGAACAGGCGTATAAAAACTTTAATTGAACAAAGATGCTTCGTAGCGGAAACACAACCACCATACTGTGCGACGAGCAAAGCAAATTTATTCTCGATCGGATCAACACGGTGGAGAAACATTTCGGCGAACTGTGCGGGGCGTTGGCGGAGTACACGCGTAAAATTGCTCGCCTGCGAGACAAAACGGACGAGCTAGCCCACACAACGCAAGACTACTGTGATGCGGAAAAGTTGAATCCCACGCTCGGCGGAGCACTTTCCAGCATGGCCAAGGCGGTAACGCTGATGGGCGATTTTCATGATGCTCGTGTGAAGCGGCTGGAAACGAAGATTGTCGCAGAACTGACGCAATACGAAGCCGTCTGTAAACACTGCAAGGAGGACGTGAAGGAAGCGTTACTGGTACGGGACAAAGATTTGGCCAAGCGGAAGCAGCTGGAACAGAGCAAAAGCCGTAACGGGCGTTTGATTCTTCTTCTGCTTATGGACTCTCTCTATTGGACTATTGGCCAGTATGGATCCTTTTGCTGGAAACTTCGCTCAAAGCTGCATCCGATCTTCGGCAAGTACGGTTTGACTTGATTCCCCGCCGAACAAATCACCTAACTCGTGGTCAATTGTCCTTCTCCACACCACATGCCATTCAAAGCTGGTGAAAGCATTGGCGTCCCAATGTTCTCTAGAACGGCTCATCTTTGAGCCGAATGTACCACTCGCTTTCCACCCCATAGGCATATGTTGAACAATGTTGAACGGTATGCAGGAGAGTTCATCCGATATCGTAAGCCGCCCTGAAGTCGATGAACATGTGGTGTTAGGGGGTCTGGTGCATCCAGCATTTCTGAAGGGTCTGTGTCATAGTGACGATTTGATCAATGGATGTTTTCTTCTAACAAAACGACTAGCATCAAACGAATTAAATCCTTAATATACTACGTTTGTATTCTAAAAGTTGTAGCTACGATAATTAAGTTTTTTTAAACGCATCCACCATCAGCGAAAGTTTGACAGTGGCACTTGTATATTCTATCAATCGAGAAAGCGATGCCGGTTGCTAAGCAACGAACCTTTCGCAACAAATCATTCTTCCAAGCAAACAACTGCTCGCAGGCACCAGAAGTTTGTAATTCAGCATAGGATTAGTGAACAGGCGTATAAAAACTTTAATTGAACAAAGATGCTTCGTAGCGGAAACACAACCACCATACTGTGCGACGAGCAAAGCAAATTTATTCTCGATCGGATCAACACGGTGGAGAAACATTTCGGCGAACTGTGCGGGGCGTTGGCGGAGTACACGCGTAAAATTGCTCGCCTGCGAGACAAAACGGACGAGCTAGCCCACACAACGCAAGACTACTGTGATGCGGAAAAGTTGAATCCCACGCTCGGCGGAGCACTTTCCAGCATGGCCAAGGCGGTAACGCTGATGGGCGATTTTCATGATGCTCGTGTGAAGCGGCTGGAAACGAAGATTGTCGCAGAACTGACGCAATACGAAGCCGTCTGTAAACACTGCAAGGAGGACGTGAAGGAAGCGTTACTGGTACGGGACAAAGATTTGGCCAAGCGGAAGCAGCTGGAACAGAGCAAAAGCCGTAACGGGCGGTTGAAGCGGAACACCAACGATACGGAGCTTATCAAATCGAATCTCGAGGTGGAAAAAGCATTAAAAGAGATCGAACATCAGGTCGAACGGTTCGAGAAGCAAAAGCTGCACGATTTGAAGGAACTGTTGCGGAGTTTCGTGTTGATCGAGCTGAAGATGCACACGCAAGCGGTAGAGGTTCTGTCTGCAACGTACCAGGACATCAGCGATATAGACGAAGCGAAAGATTTACAGGTAAGGTAGACATATCGGTACTGCTATGGAAAGAAAGAAAGTATATCCTTAATTTACTATGTTTGCATGCTTCCCACACACACACTAAAAAAAAAAATCTTCGAACAATAAGAGTGTACATAAGGAATTAAAGAGACAAAACCGGGTAATTTATAGTGCCTACCTCAAGAATCCATGCCAAAGTTCACGAATTGTGCTATTTATTGCCGAATTACCTTTTCCAGCAATTTAAAAAAATCCTCCAACAAGACACCGTTCCCGACCGTTACTTCCTTCAGCGCATCAAAAGCCAATCGATGGGTGCTCTAAATGCCACCCTCGCTGGATTTAATGCTGGCCGTAAAAATAAAAGCCTCAGTTCGAACTCGCTCAACTCATCCCAGGAGCAGGAACAAGAAATCGATGGCACGGAATCGATCGAGCAGCAACACACGCAGCAACGAAAGCTTGCAACCGCCAGACGTTCTAACAAAACATCGGTACAATCGGTTGAATCGTTGGTAAGATTTTGAGTTTGTAACTAATGCACGCCGGTATTATAACTTGATGCCTTTACAGAATTCTTTAAAACGTGACTTATCATCCGCTTCGAGCACATCTTCCGAAGAAGGCGACAGCGAGGAGAGCGAAACGCTGACGGACGACCATTCGGATACGCTGGTAAAATCGTCGCATGCGAGCGTTTTGAGTGAACACAAGAAAAGGAGTCAGGTGGATTCAACGTTTAAAATTATCAAACTTAAAGACTATAATCCATAGAGTAGGAAAAACGGGCGAGGAACTGCCCCATATGTACACTAATCCGCGTGTTTTATGATTCGTTACAGAATGGCAAAATTCTGGTCTCTATCAAGAAGTACCAAATCAAAAGCACGAACGTTAGCTGCTATCCAGTGAAATTTCAGAACCGTTTCTAAGCGACCAATCTTGTTGAATCGAATCCACCGAACCTTCTATTAGAGACGGTAACCATTACTGGTGTAACACGTTCCATTTTCTGCTGGTTGCAATCGGTAGGCGGTACAATTGCACGGTTACTATGGTTAAGTGGAGTTGCTAACAGTTCCCTTGTTACTACTTACATACCGTTTAAACACTGAATAATATAATTCTTTCGTATTTCTTTTACACATTTGCTGTTAAATTCGCCTGTTTTATATTATATCTTTTTTTTCTGGTGCTTAAGTGTACAATCGAAAGTAATCTACCGATAGTCCTAATGTATGCCTGATCTGTGTGCAATTTCAATTCCCTTCGATAAACCAAAGCCTTAATAACAAAAATAACCCCTTGCTTGATGGATAAGCCAAATATTTCCCGTGCAATGACGAATAGTTTCGTTCACTTAAAGCCTATTTTCACCGCTAGATCGTTGATAAAACTGTGTACTTTTGCTGTATTGAATGATAAATGCATGCGCTCGTACGTGCCTGTGTGTGTGTGTGTATGTGTATTTGTGTACCAACATATCTAAGGGGAGATGAATATTAATGCAGAAATGAGTGTTGGCCATAATGTATGGCCAATGGAGGTTTCGAAAAGGACGCCTTTTTCTATTTGTCCTGCCCTTCGACGCCTGCCTGCTGCATCAGATCAGCGATACTTTTTTCAAGGTCATCTATCCTTGTGCCCATGTCGTCGATACGGGAAATGATCTGATCCGACATCGTCTGGAACTTGTCCTGCACGTTCTGCAGCAGATTTTGCACCTTTCAAGTAAATCGTGATAGTATAAGTATCTGGGTTTTGCTACCCGTTGTAATGTTGTTTAATTCACACACTTACGTATATCGTCAGTTCCTGCATGTTTTTCGGATCCACATTGCTGTTCAACGAGTAGTTCTGTTCAGCATCACTGTCGAATTCGGATTTAGCATCGGCCATTGCAGCAGCTGTAATTGGACGCACTCGTATATCAGGTTACAATCCGACCGTTTCGATTCAACAACCACTCACTACCGGATGTGCTATCTTTCTGGCTGAATGTGTGATGGGATTTTTATGCGAATCGTTAGGCACGCATGCAAGAACAACCCACCTACTTGGCAATCGAATAAACAAACTTCGGAGGAACCAACAAAAAAGTCATCCAATCTTTTGTCCTATTCGCGCAACTGTCAAAAATTTCCATTGACAGTAGCCGGCATGTTGCTATGGCAGCGGTTCTTAGGCGATGTTTACTTGCACATGAAAACGGGATTAGTTTAGATTTTATTCTATTTATTACTTTATATATTACATTTAATGTTTTGTATGGCGAACTTAATTTACAAATAGATGGTTAGAAAATGTCAGATAAGCTCTGGAGCTCTGGTTCTGGCACTAGAAACTTTACTTATCAGACGCTTCGTAGTGTTGGCCGCCTGCAACAATTCTCGATACTGCTCAACACAATCACGCCATCTTGGTTAGAAAATGTCAGATAAGCTCTGGAGCTCTGGTTCTGGCACTAGAAACTTTACTTATCAGACGCTTCGTAGTGTTGGCCGCCTGCAACAATTCTCGATACTGCTCAACACAATCACGCCATCTAAATTTGGCTTACCACGACCCCTCTGTCCATGTGGACGGCCTAAAAGGACCCAGCTACGGACTGGGTCATCCGATGCCTTTCTCATGACATGATACGGGCAACTTGATAGACTTGGTAATGGTTTTGAGATTTCTAAACGGAAGCTTTCCAAACGCACAATTGAGGACAAACGGGAGTTTCCTGAGTTAGTATAGAAATACGCGCAGTTAGCTCTTGCGATTCTGCAATGTTTTGCAAAGAAATTTCTCGGCACTCGATGACATTTGACGTGATGCAGAAATTTTCTATTGCACAATGGGCGATCCTAGCGGACATTTGCGCGCTTTGCATGCACGTACATAATGAAAATTTAACGGAAGTAGTTACAGAAAGAAAGTGCATCTTGCGTCTGTTTCATTGTGGAGAAACATCGGAATTCTATTAAGTTATAAAACAACTTCCATTACGAAGCAAAACATTACCAATATGGTAACGGTGTAGTGATGGATGAGTATACACATACGTAAAGCTACTTTATGTATGTGTTCATAGAAGCTGAATAATATAATAGGTACTAATCAGAACGGGTTTGTTTTGTCCATGCGGAGTCATTCAGCAAATAATGCCCTATTCCACTTTAGAAAAGCAAGCTGTGGCGAGATGCTGTATCGCAAAACGTATCTACGTGGTCGTTTTGTTTCCATAGTAACCCGCACAGATTTGTCGGTGCAGAAGCAACGCAGAGTGAATTTGAGCGTCAGTTGAAAATCGGAAGCCATCTCTACCTAAGCTCATCGTGCGAACGTTTGTGCAAGGGAGTTTATTAGAAAAAAAGGATTAAAAGAAGTGCGGAGCAATGGATGACGATGATTCTTTGGTGCATCAGCTAGAAAATCAGATCCAAAAACTGGGATCGATTGAGCAAATGCCGGAGTTGATGGAGAAATCGCGCATTTTTTTGACCCATTTTATTAAATTGTACAAAACTGTTCCTGAAAACGTCATCAACGATTACTATTTTCAAACGCTGTACCTATGCGAGGTGAGTGCTGTACTTAATATCCCTGTCGCTGTGTGAAAAATACTCCACCATTTCGAAAAATCTTGCTTCCTTACAGACGGCAATCTGGAAATGCGACGTGACCGAACGAAATAAAACTGTGTTGGATAACATTTTAAAAACCATACTGGAAACGATCCATTCTGGATATTTGTCTACGAAGATGGTTATTGAATCCCTTGATACGCTTTACCGTATCATGTGCAACCTGTACCATTTGGAGGTGGTACAGGCGCATCCAATGTTATGCAAGAAGCTGTAAGTACCAAACTATGAGGCAAAGTTTTTCAAACCCGATTGCTCACCTTTTTGTTATGTCCTTAGCCCATTTCTTAACCGATTCTTCTGCGAGATGGAACACTATGGCATTATGTTTTCTATTGTCGGTATTCTTTATCAATATGTCTGTAAGTATGACGACGAAGAAAGGCCAAAAGTTTTCGCCGAAATTATGCATGATTTTAACGATCCGACGAAACAACTTGCCGATATGTTGCAGTGGGCTCCTGAAACGTTTAATACTGTGAGTAACGTGGATGATCATCCAATGTTCTTCTCCCTTTTTCCACAAATTTTATATAACAGTTTTTTTTTGGTTTTTTTTCACTCTGCATTAGCAATGCCGCAAGTATCTGAATAACATTCCGGATAGGAAGTATTACTCACTGGCGGCTCGTTCTGCAGTTCTTGGTGGCAAAACTATTATACCGCTGAATGTAATATGTTTTACTAGTGGACAAACATATCTTAACATTTTACTAAATAAGTATGCATCTATTTTCAGGACATGCCTTTTATTTCATTAGAATGGAATATACATCCAAGTGAGTTATCGTTTAAAGCATTGTTTAGTGAAGAGATGGACAACTCATTTCAGGTATACCGCTGAATGTAATATGTTTTACTAGTGGACAAACATATCTTAACATTTTACTAAATAAGTATGCATCTATTTTCAGGACATGCCTTTTATTTCATTAGAATGGAATATACATCCAAGTGAGTTATCGTTTAAAGCATTGTTTAGTGAAGAGATGGACAACTCATTTCAGGCGAGTATCGACTTCAAAGATGTACGCTCATTGGAGATTATTGAGTAAGTGTAAAAAGAAACGAAGGGTGCACCTAAGTCTGCAAGAAAATCATAAAACTTATTTCCGCTCCTTTCCTTACCAAGGGACCTAGAACAGCCACGGGTGGTATGTACGTATGAAAAAATAACAATCGTAGGCATTGCTATTGAACAATACGATCTGCGCATTAACGTGGTGGATATTAACGAGCTAAGTGAGCTAGCCGAATTTGTAACTCCGCTGTTGAATTCGGTGACATTTGTAAGGAAAAATGTCTCTCCAGTTCCGGAACCTATATGCGATGAAACGGTGATTCGCCACGAAAAGTTCTACAACACTCTGGATTTGGCGAGCGGTACATCGCTCGAGGAAGATAACGATCCAATACCCAAATCGGCTGTTCCAAAACATAACTCACAAATCGTATCAGCTGCAAAGCTAAAACACGATTCGCCGCCTAAGATGCTGGAGGTTCGAGAAAATGGACATAATAAGGAAAACCGGGATGAATCGTCCCATTTATCCGATTCGTCTACCACCAATTTTCAACCTTTCGACACGAAATGGAAACAAAAATTATTACAGCACACGAACAAGAAAACAGAACTCCCGCTTACATACGATCCGTACGATATAAAACGGATGCGTGATGAGAAAATGGACCAACCGCAGGATACATTTTCGAAACGGTGCAAAAATGGTAGAAAAAATGGACGAACCGAAAACGTTGACAAGCGTCCAATATACATGCAATGCTCGACACCGACCAAATCCCGGCGAACAACGTTCGCAAAAAGCCTAATAAACGAAGAACTATCTTCGATTTGCGACGCGAGCAGCGACGAGTCGATAGATAATGAGGAAAATGATGCCACCTACGTGCCCTACTCAATGCTATCCACGGTGGGTATGCGTGGCCGGGCCAGTAAAAAGGGAAGCAAGCGCCAAAGCATTCCATCGACCTGTGCCCAACCAACGAAAAAATCAAATACAAAAATGATACGCACTAAACCGCCACTTCTAGGTGAGTACTGTACGCCAACTCACGGTCGTACCGAATATTGTGTAATCTTTTCATACCTTTTTTACCATTATTGCTCTAGGCACGGGCACGAATAGAAAAACACAAATTGGTGATATTTCGTCAAGCACACCGCACGTAGAAACGGCTATGCAAGCAGTTGTGCCTAGGAACGATGTCCCAACATGTGCGACAATTGCACCGTATACCATGCTTTCCCAAGTGCAACCCCATGGTGGAAATGATGGAGGAAATAGAAAGAGTGGCGAATTGCCATCGCCTCCCACAGCATCCTGTGGAATGCGTAAAAGGCTTAACTCGAAACACACCACGACCACCCAAACCACCACCACAAAAACGACCACAACGAAAACAACTGCTGGTAGGTCACTTGCAGCAATTAACTTTCATACTGTTGCCTCATCGTTATCATGCTGCTGTTGTGTTGCTCTTTACATTGCAGTTGGACTTGCCACATGTCCAGTAACTGGTCCGGCGGAAGATACGACAATGCAGGAACACACGCTTACGATGCCACCGTCCGAAATTTTACCCTGTCATGCCACGGAGAAGCTGGAGTGCCGTGCGCTGTACACGGTTGAAAAACACCAGGAATACCGAGTCCATCATACGGTGAATGAGGCCGAATCTTTTGTGCATGCACTATCGGAAGGAGATCGTCGGCAAGCGTTAGCTTACGCACGCAAGATTGTCGATATCTTGACGCATGGCATGTAAGCAAACATAATGCGAATAAGACAACGTGCTAGCCGAGGTTTTCGAGGATATGTTGTTGTACAATCATGTTTTTTTCGATGCAATCAAGCAACCATTGCCGTGAAATGCCTAGGCAACACGAGCAGTCGCTTGAGCTATGGTTGCTAGGATGAAATATGAGTAATGCTGAAATAGGTAAATATTGCACATTTATATCCTCGAAAAATTCTCATCCTCGTTGGCCCCATGGTTCGAACTCAACAGGTTTTTTTTCATTTAATTTGTTTAGGAACGCCACTTCAAATTTCTAACAAAAAAAAAATTACCATAAAACCGGAAAGAAAGCTGGGAAAACAAATAAGTTATCGGTAATCGACACATACACAACACGATGCATTAGTTCCGGTATGATGAACCCGAAATTGGTTGCCGGAAACACAATTTATTGTTTGTAATGATGCTAGTAAAATGGTACCTCTACAAATGTATCGATGTTGTAACATCGAAGTAGTGAGCTGCTGCTTCTGTAGTACCTCTTCTTACAGAGCACTTTGCTTTTCATCTATGCAGTGCGCGATTAACATTTTCTCTCCACAAGCAGTAGTAGTGTACCCAACATAAGCATATGAGCCTACGGACGTAATTACTTCGATATTAGATCCGTGTTTTGTTTTCTTGAATATAATAAAATATACTCTCTTGGTGTGACGAAAAAACAAAATGGTTAAACTAATGCACCCACCCAACAGCCGCGTCCGGTTCGATACGCCGCTGTAAATGCATTACATGCCCAGTAGCACGCTGGTGCCGGTCGGTGCAACAATAGTCGGGTTTGGGGAGCACGCTTGTCTGACCGACATTTCCCACGTGTCGAGCAGATGCGATAGTGTAAACAAGCCCGGCAACTTGCAGATACGTGCCATCAGTGATTTTTGCACCAGAATCAAGAACGGCGTAGCGTTATACTCCTGCTCGATCAGCGAACAGCTCGGTGCGGTGAACGGATAGTCTTCCGGTATGGTGACCGCGACCGGCGGCACGCAAGGCAGATTCTTGTCGTCCAGCCAACAAATTAACTTGATCGTGCGGGTGCCGCTGATAGCGCACTGATCGAGCGACACCTTAAACTTTTGGTCAAGTCTAGCGATTTCACCCTGCAGGATGTGTGGAATCTCCTGCGGCGCCGTGTTGCTGACAGTGGTGTTGGTGGTGGTGGCACTGCCGGCACTACTGTTGGTGCTACTGGTCGTACTGATTGCGGCTGTCGTTGTGCTGGTAGTAGTGGCCGGTGCTCCCCCACTAGTGACACCAGCAGCCGTTGTTCCATTAACGATCGAGGCATCTTCTTGCACTAGCCGAGCCTGCTTTGCCGGTGGTGGAAGATTTTTGATATCCGGTCCAAACAGTGCATCCAAGCAGGGGCGGAACGTACGCTGTAGGGTGTGATTGCCGGACGCACCCTGCAGGCTACTCGATACGGCCTCCACCAGTGGATTGTTGGTTGGCGTTTCGCGAATCGATCCGAGCTGGCTGGTAAGGGCCGCCTCGCATTTGTGCAGTGTTTCGAGCGGAATGCGAACGCTCGGATTACTTAGAATCTCAAGCAACCGTTTCATTTTCGCAATCTTGTCGATATCATCATTTTCCATCTTAGCTATCATACGCTTCAGCGGTTCAATGTACTTTGTGAGCGCACGGTACTTTTCCCGATACAGCTGTTCGTCCTGTGGATTGAGCGGACTCGGCACGGCACCGCCCGGCTGACCAGGCGTGTTTAAGGATCCACCGGGCGATTGGCCAATGTTGGAACGCTGCGCAACACCGCCCATATGTGGATTGGGTGACGGAATCAATGCCGGGGATGGAATCATCTGCCCCGGGTGGGATTGTGGCCCGTGCGCTCCGGGTCCGACAGGCGACGGAACCGAGGGGGAAGGCGATTGGCGCAAGAAGTTATTTGGCGTGACACTACGTACCGCTACACCACCGCTAGAAAACACGTTACCACCCGGCATCATGTCCGGCGGTTTACGTACCATCGTATTTGCTCCCATACCAACAAAGTTGCCCTGCTGACCTGCAACACCGCCCGTTCCGGCACCAAGCATCTGGGAGGGACCGCCGGCGCCCATTACACCTCCTCCACCAGGTCCAATCGGTACACCGGGATTCATTTGATTTGGGCCAGCTTGACCCATTCCACCCGCTTGTTGTTGGTGTTGTTGTTGTTGTTGTTGCATAGCTTGTTGTTGCATTGGAACACCGGGTCCACCCGGGCCACCGATCGGACCTCCACCAATCGATCCAACCGGTCCCTGACCCATTGCATTCAGAAGCACTTGTTGCTGTTGCTGCTGCTGATGTTGTTGTTGCTGCATTTGCGGATGTTGGCCGTGTTGCTGGAGTTGTTGAAGCTGCTGCTGCTGGGGATGCTGTGCATGTTGCTGCGCAAGTTGCTGTTGCTGCTGTTGATGTTGCTGATGCTGCTGCATTTGTTGATGTTGCTGGTGCTGTTGCATCTGTTGCTGCTGCAGCTGGGGTTGATGTTGTTGCTGCTGCTGTTGTTGCATTTGTTGCTGATGTTGTTGCAGTTGTTGGTGCTGTTGTGGGTGTTGTTGCAAGTGTTGCTGTAGCTGCTGGTGCTGCTGCTGTTGTTGTTGCTGCTGCTGCTGCACGACTACTTGTTGCTGTACCTGACCCATGTTAGGTCCAGGGCCACCATGTCCAACACCACCCTGCACACCAGCATTCAGTTGTCCCATTTGGCCAGGCCCCAGACCCATCTGGACTTGCGCCATTCCTTGCTGCTGTTGTTGCTGCTGCCGAAGCACCTGATTCGGGGTCATTCCCATTGCTTGCGGGTTCATGCCAGCGTTCGAACCTACCATCGGACCCATCTGGTTCGCGGCGTTCATCGTACCACCGACCGTCCCCATCTGTTGTCCGCCCATTGCGTTTTGGTTTTGCAGTTGGGCCTGTATCTGGCCCATCACCATCGGGTTCATCTGGTTCGGTCCACCGGGCCCTACCCCCATTTGCTGCACTGGTCCTCCTTGCCCTTGCACGAGCCCTCCTTGCTGTTGTTGCTGTGGTTGGGACATTCCGCCCTGTTGTTGCTGTTGCTGCTGCTGTTGCGCCTGCTGCATTTGGTTTACCTGCATTGCGTTCAACTGCGCCATCTGCTGCTGCTGTTGCTGCTGTCCACCCATGCCCACAATTTTGCCACCGCTCATGCCGCCCGGTCCAATGCCAACACCCATTTGGCCCGGCATTCCACCTACCATCCCTGCACCAGGGCCCTGCATTTGGTTCGGTCCCATCATACCTCCCATCTGATTGCCCGGGCCCATGCCCACACGGTTAGCCTGCATCGGTCCACCCATTCCACCCATTTGCATTTGCGGGCGCAGTGAATGCAGCAGATTGGAAGCATTTCCCGCTCCTCCCATCTGTCCTCCCATGGGACCGCCCGGTCCAACACCCATCTGTCCCATCATCTGTGGTCGAGTGCCTTGCGATGCCAGGTTCTGCAGAGCATTGATCGGATCCGGCATACCTCCACCACCACCTCCTCCTCCACCCCCGCCACCACCACCCTGCTGATTGCTATTGCCAACCCCTTCCTGTTGCGCCTGTTGTGCTGCTGCAGCTGCCGCATTTTGTTGGTTTTTGTGTTTGGTGTCTAATAAGTATCCATTGGGAAACAAAGAAAGAAGAAGACATTAGCAACATGTAGTAATGTGCCGCCGGTCAACATCTTCCCGTGCAACTTACTCATCTCCCGCACGTGTAGAATCAGACGGGCTACAAAGCCAAGATATTCATCCTTGTTGCGAGCTTTGTGAAACACATGACTTTCCATCTCGATGCCATTTTTCGATGAAGTCATGCCTGTCTGCTGGATGGCTTCATTACTGCAAACGAAAGGAGGGGGTTCAAGCGAAAGAGGCACGATCAGTCAAACCATACTTCGCGCTGTTACGCTGTGCGATATGTACATTTTGTTAACGACACTCTGTCGAAAGTTATTCGTCTTCCAGGAGTTATCTTCGGCCATTATAAATGTGTGGATAAACCGTTCTGTTCACGTTAAAACAACACAATTGATTGCACACTTTCCGATAACGCGCTGTACGCGAGCTAAAAACACACAGCTCTTCTGTGTGCTAAATCGTCAGCACCGCAAAGAGCGAGAGCAACGACATCCAAGAAGGAGATGCAGCTTGTGCGCGAACACCGAAGACAGCCGATGTTTGAGCAGTTGAAGTTTCGAACATGGTTTTCGAAAATAACCTGTTTTGGAAAAAAAACAACAAACAAACGTCAAACGTCGTTGCTGATTGGTAAACAATTTGCAGCATCCCGCAGATGAGTAGAACTAAAAGTGCGGAACAAATGTGGAAAATCAATTGTTTTTTTCACAGCAAATGGTATCTTTTTATCACGCAAGTGTGTGAAAACAAGGCCCTGAAAGAATCTTATTGACGGAGGAAGCAGATCGATTCCATATTGGTGAAAATAGCTTGTTTCATGTGATTGTTTTGTTCAAGTAATGTTTACAACATCAACTTCATTTGTAGGATGTTTCGCCGGACCTGGGTCGGTGGCTCAGCAAGACCTGCAAATGGAAAACGAAAATGTGGTGGTTTATGCTGTGAAAAAGGAAGTTTGTAGGCTTCCAGACGACTACGAGCAAATGGAGCACAATGCTTTGGAGAGTAGTAGTAATAGTAGTACTGCGATCGATCGTGACTCGGCTTTACAAGCACCATGTTTTCAGGCTACCAAAATGGAATGTCCTTCCGGCGAGACTGATAAAGAAAAGTCTGCATATGGTAGTGGCAGTAGCAACTTTTCCGATGTACAAATTAAGGTGGAAAGCCATGATCCAAGCTTTAATTCTCTATATGAACATACAGATCACGAATCCACACAGAGCTGTGGTATGATCGTTGGCGAAATAGCTGCACAATCGACAGGATTCACGAGCACCAAAATGGAATATCCTTACGATAATGATATAGATTTGGAAGCTACAAAAATAACGCCTGCATATGGTACTGATTATACCACCTGTGTCGATGTGCAAATCAAGGTGGAACCAGACGATTCTAATAAAGAACAAGATACTCCGGAACTCGCATTAGACCCGTACGAAACGACATCTCAAGGAAAGGAGATAAAAATGGAAAATTTTCCATTAAATACGGACGAGCAATATCCAGGATCGGTAGATAATGCAAGTGTACCCGACGTCGGCGTGCACAACGAAGCACGAGAGGATAGTTTTGCAAACCAATGCAAACGCGTGTATGCCAATGGGGTATTGTACGAGGTTCGTGTAGTAGAGGATGGTTGTGGTACGGAAAACAAAAATGATTCATCTGACCAGCAACCATCAAGCAGCAAGCCCGCTGTTGATGTTATGAGCTCGATTAAATCACTGGGAGAAAATAAGCAATACAAATGCGACCGCTGTGAGAAGTCCTTTTGTGATAAAATGGAGTTAAAAATTCATAAACGCAACCATCAGTTTACCGTATGTCCTGTGTGCAAACGCACCATGCGTACCGATTTCGTTAAACGGCACATCGCTAGGGTACATCCAGATGATGGTATTTTGCCGCGAAACCGATCGTTTCCGTGCGATGAATGCGAACGAGTGTTTTCAAACGATGTTCAGCTGAAAAATCATCAACTTTCGCATAAGAAACAGGCGTGTCCCGTTTGTGGTAAAATAGTACGATCGGACTATTTGAAAAGACACATGGATTTGAACCATCCAAAGGAGGTAAACGCTTCCGATGGTACGACATATCCGTGTGATCAATGTGAAACGGTTTTAAGCAATAAGTATTTACTGTTCTTCCACAAACGCACTCACCAAACGGAAGAGTGCCCGGTGTGTAAGGAAACGTTACGGGCCGGTTACATGAAGATACACATTGATATGAAACATCCGGACCACAGCCCGCGGCCCGAAAATCCTGCCTTCAAATGCGAGCAGTGTGAAAAAACGTTCGGCTACAAGGCGGCACTTACGCTGCACAAGCGGAAACATCGATTGACGGAGTGTCCGGTGTGCAAGAAAACGGTTCGGTCCGATTGTTTAAAGCGCCACATGGACTTTAATCACCCGAACGACATTAGTTTGCCGGAGAATGCGTCGCGACCTGCGGCTGATGCCGATGGTAGCAGTGGGTCACAATTTTCAACCGATAGACGCGCGCAGCAAACGGAAGATTGTCCCGAATGTAAGGAAACGTTCCGGAGCGACTATTTGAAGATTCATATAGCGATGAAACATCCAAACGATAGCGCTTTGCCCGAGGATCGACCATTCCGGTGCGAACAGTGTGAGAAATCGTTTTGTTACAAAACACAGCTAAGGCTCCACAAGCGTAACCATCGAATGACGGAATGTACTGTTTGCCAAAAGTCGATGCGATTAGACTGTTTGAAACTGCACATGTCCAGGATGCATCCTGATGTTGTAAGCAGCATCAGTACACAAAATTAACGGACCTGCCAGAGAAATGGCATAAAGATAGATAGATAGAGAGGGAGAGCTGCCAGCTTTATAGGTTTATTGTACTCATCATGGGATATACTAGAATGGCTGTTTATTACCGTACTACAGCGTACTTGCTTAGTGTGCGAAAGAGCATAGTGAGTTTATATTAATAATTGTACAGTAGGTCCTAATTTATTGCATGTCACGATCGTATCTTTGGGTAGCAATCAAAAAATGAATCCCGAGCGATGTGTATTGCGAATAGCCAAAAAAACTCCTGCAATACAGAAGAGTCCGACAGCTTGAAATCCACGACACGGAAGGTCGAGCAAAATGATTAAGATGGAAGTCAATGTACTGAAAACGTAAATCGTTCAACTATTACAGACAGCCATTGCAATAACTTTAGTTCCATCATTCGTAAACGCAACCGATATAGGGGCTGGTTTTGTAATGCTATCAACTAACAGAATGCAAATAAATTGTAACATAGCTTAAAGTGTTTTAGTAAGATTAAAGCTACGACACTTGTGGTTATGCAGGGATTATTTCGGTTATTTTAAATGCGGTTCATTAAAATTTTTAAACAATCCAGCTATCAATCCAACTCGAAATCTTTTACTTTTCTGCTGTATATCTTTGGTAGCAATTGCAATACGTCTTTCCATATAAAAAAGTAAAGGCATAATATACATAGTGATTAAATATCAATCCATTATCATGAACAATTTGCACTGATTACGAGCAATGCTTCGCAAATTCGCATCATCGAGGATTGGGGTGAAACCGTTGGTACTGCAGTAGTCAACTTGCTATCGTAAACCGTATGGGCACGAAACACGAACAAAAACACCAACTGCGATCAAGAACACAACATTGTAGCACGCGTTGCATAGCGTTGCATTGGACGAGCGCAACGGAGTGAGTCATTGTTAGATTCGTTCGGCCTAAAACTACAGCAAGACGCACGAGATTGTTAAACCATGTCCAAAGCGGAAATATTAAAAGGCAAAGTGCCAGTTACCTTGCTGCAAGAGATGTGCGCTAAAAGTAAATGTTCGCTGCCGGTGTACCAGTATATCAGCGACGAAATTTCACCGCACAGTGCAAATGTGAAAATCTTCACCTACATGGTGTCCGCGCTGGGTAAGCAGGCGAGGGGTGTTGGTAGATCGAAACAGGAATCCAAGCACGAAGCTGCCTGGCAACTAATACGCTTGGTACTGGAGCTTCCGGCTGGCGAAGAGGATGATATGGTTGTCGCTGCTGGAGAAAAGGGTTCGTTGGCCGCCCTAGAGCTGGGCACGGATCGTGTCAGTCAGGTGCGGGATATCTGCGTCCAACGTAACTTTCCACTGCCCGAGATTGAACTGGTGCGCAATTACGGACCTTCACATGCACCGGTGTTTGAGTACGAGTGTCGCATCCGGGACATTGTACGCCGTGGAACACATGCCACGAAAAAGGGAGCAAAGCAGATTGCCTGCCAGGAGATGATCAAAACACTGCAGTCGGTAGGTATCGATTGTACCGGGGTGATTGTGGTTTAATCATTTCATATTAAACCGCGCTATTCTGTATGTTTTTCGTTCACTTTTTTAGATGCCGGTCGAGGAAGAAAGTTTGCAGGTGTTAACGCTCGATCAGGCGATCGAAGAGGTGGAAGATACGAATGAAAACATCATTCGAACGTATCGTGAATATACGCAATCGGACAATAAGAAGAAGCTTGGCGTTTCCATAGCGGATAGACACACGTTTTTCATCGAGTTGCCTCAGGAACGGATCGACGAAGCACGACAGCTCTTGGTTGACCCAGAGGAAACTGTGCGCGAGAAATGTTTGCGAATTGCAACCGTACTCGGGCTAAAGTCCAAGGTACAGCTTTCCAATCCAAACTTGCCAAAGAACAAGGGCAACTACTTGAGCACGTTCGAGCTTGTGAATCCCGATTACGACTGCTTGATTGTCGGTGAAGGTGAAAAATTCTACTCCAACGTGTGTGACTATTTTGTCCGAATGCTTAACATAAAGGTATGCTAAAAAAATGCTAAGGCTCCACAAGCGTAACCATCGAATGACGGAATGTACTGTTTGCCAAAAGTCGATGCGATTAGACTGTTTGAAACTGCACATGTCCAGGATGCATCCTGATGTTGTAAGCAGCATCAGTACACAAAATTAACGGACCTGCCAGAGAAATGGCATAAAGATAGATAGATAGAGAGGGAGAGCTGCCAGCTTTATAGGTTTATTGTACTCATCATAGGATATACTAGAATGGCTGTTTATTACCGTGCTACAGCGTACTTGCTTAGTGTGCGAAAGAGCATAGTGAGTTTATATTAACAATTGTACAGTAGGTCCTAATTTATTGCATGTCACGATCGTATCTTTGGGTAGCAATCTAAAAATGAATCCCGAGCGATGTGTATTGCGAATAGCAAAAAAAAACTCCTGCAATACAGAAGAGTCCGACAGCTTGAAATCCACGACACGGAAGGTCGAGCAAAATGATTAAGATGGAAGTCAATGTACTGAAAACGTAAATCGTTCAACTATTACAGACAGCCATTGCAATAGCTTTAGTTCCATCATTCGTAAACGTAATCGATATAAGGGCTGGTTTTGTAATGCTATCAACTAACTGAATGCAAATAAATTGTAACATAGCTTAAAGTGTTTTAGTAAGATTAAAGCTACGACACTTGTGGTTATGCAGGGA
The DNA here is from genome assembly GCA_002091835.1 of Anopheles maculatus. Classification (NCBI taxonomy): domain Eukaryota; kingdom Metazoa; phylum Arthropoda; class Insecta; order Diptera; family Culicidae; genus Anopheles; species Anopheles maculatus. Next base: position 282,014 of record KZ061675.1, on the reverse strand, counting down.
TTATTTCGGTTATTTTAAATGCGGTTCATTAAAATTTTTAAACAATCCAGCTATCAATCCAACTCGAAATCTTTTACTTTTCTGCTGTATATCTTTGGTAGCAATTGCAATACGTCTTTCCATATAAAAAAGTAAAGGCATAATATACATAGTGATTAAATATCAATCCATTATCATGAACAATTTGCACTGATTACGAGCAATGCTTGGCAAATTCACATTGTCGGGGATTGGGGTGCAAACGTTGGTACTGCAGTAGTCAACTTGCTATCGTAAACCGTATGGGCACGAAACACGAACAAAAACACCAACTGCGATCAAGAACACAACATTGTAGCACGCGTTGCATAGCGTTGCATTGGACGAGCGCAACGGAGTGAGTCATTGTTAGATTCGTTCGGCCTAAAACTACAGCAAGACGCACGAGATTGTTAAACCATGTCCAAAGCGGAAATATTAAAAGGCAAAGTGCCAGTTACCTTGCTGCAAGAGATGTGCGCTAAAAGTAAATGTTCGCTGCCGGTGTACCAGTATATCAGCGACGAAATTTCACCGCACAGTGCAAATGTGAAAATCTTCACCTACATGGTGTCCGCGCTGGGTAAGCAGGCGAGGGGTGTTGGTAGATCGAAACAGGAATCCAAGCACGAAGCTGCCTGGCAACTAATACGCTTGGTACTGGAGCTTCCGGCTGGCGAAGAGGATGATATGGTTGTCGCTGCTGGAGAAAAGGGTTCGTTGGCCGCCCTAGAGCTGGGCACGGATCGTGTCAGTCAGGTGCGGGATATCTGCGTCCAACGTAACTTTCCACTGCCCGAGATTGAACTGGTGCGCAATTACGGACCTTCACATGCACCGGTGTTTGAGTACGAGTGTCGCATCCGGGACATTGTACGCCGTGGAACACATGCCACGAAAAAGGGAGCAAAGCAGATTGCCTGCCAGGAGATGATCAAAACACTGCAGTCGGTAGGTATCGATTGTACCGGGGTGATTGCGGTTTAATCATTTCATATTAAACCGCGCTCTTCTGTATGTTTTTCGTTCACTTTTTTAGATGCCGGTCGAGGAAGAAAGTTTGCAGGTGTTAACGCTCGATCAGGCGATCGAAGAGGTGGAAGATACGAATGAAAACATCATTCGAACGTATCGTGAATATACGCAATCGGACAATAAGAAGAAGCTTGGCGTTTCCATAGCGGATAGACACACGTTTTTCCTCGAGTTGTCTCAGGAACGGATCGACGAAGCACGACAGCTCTTGGTTGACTCAGAGGAAACAGTGCGCGAGAAATGTTTGCGAATTGCAACCGTACTCGGGCTAAAGTCCAAGGTACAGCTTTCCAATCCAAACTTGCCAAAGAACAAGGGCAACTACTTGAGCACGTTCGAGCTTGTGAATCCCGATTACGACTGCTTGATTGTCGGTGAAGGTGAAAAATTCTACTCCAACGTGTGTGACTATTTTGTCCGAATGCTTAACATAAAGGTATGCTAAAAAAATGAAGGGAAAATACTTTTAAATCTCTACATTCTGTCTAGTGTTAACCCTTTGCACTCGAGCGGTGACTCACGCTCACCAATCAAAGCGCTCCAGCAACTCGAGTGGCGACTCTCGCTCATCATATAGGGATCGGCAAATTGTAGGTGCATTTTGTTTCATTTAATTATTTTCAGTCATTGCGTTATCTTCTTTAACATTGGTGGCACGAAGAGGTATACAAAAAAGGTCCAACCAACTGTGATTAATTGTATCAAACATATGGCAATTTCAATCGATTTACAAAACCGCCACTTCACGAAGAAAAGACTTTTTCGATAATTAATTATAATAAATAGCTGCAACAAACTAAATTGTCCCATTAATACAGCGCAGACCGTTCATGTGAGTTACGGAATCGTCCCGAGTTACTGGTTCGTTTGTGCAAACCGGCCGCGAGAGCAAAAGGTTAAGCATATATATATGGAAACATTTTCTTTTCTTATCAATATTTTCCACAGTAAGAGCAAACCAAGGAACCCAGCGCCATAAAATAATTTGACTTTGTTTAAGAGCAGACTGATGAACTAGTCAAACAAATAGAGGCGCCTAAGGTAGGCAATGGTTTAGCTCCGCTCCTGTTGAACAAAATTCCTCTCATGTGCTGTCCTCACTTGTGACTGGTACAAGAACTCCATGGAAAAAAAAGTGAAGCTCGTTGGGTGTCCCTACGTGAGGCGGGGAGCGATGCATGAGATTTCACTCTCAAAGCTCGTGTGTAAAATCTATAAAGATTAACCAGCCCGTAAGAAAACGTCTTCATGAGCTGTTTCCCACATTAACGGAGTTCCGTCTTTCTGCCAAGCCTGAGATGGAACGACAGTGTAAAGCGTGTTGCCTACCTTCAAAAACTGTGAATGTTAATGGATACTTTTATCCTTCGCTATCAGGCATATCAATATAGTATTTTTTGACCAATTTTTTTTCTAGACAAAATGCTCGAAAAACGAACTTTTACTCATCAAACTCAGTCACAATTCGCCAGAGGAACCGTTGGTATTAATCGATGTCGATGCCCTGGAGGGTACTTCTAATGATCTGAAACGTTCTAACGATGGCTGTGCCTATACAGGAGAACCTAAACTTCCTCGATTAACATAATAGAACCGTTCTTCACAATGCGTTTGCAAAACCGGATAGTTTCTGTAGACTTAACCGGAAAATTATAATTGCCGTGGATACTTGACGGTTGATATTACTGTTTTATTTAGTTAGCCTAAGTTGGGTTCTTCTTATTCTACACATCGCAATAAAACGCATTACTTTAAAAACGAATTACGATATGTAATTTATTGATTTCGTATGTGCTTTTGAGTTATTGTTTTTTTGTTCATTCTAATTTCATTCGTCGAGTAATTTTGATCTACCTATTTTGGGGTTTCTGGCTTAATTTAACCGTAGCTGGACAGTCCTGCGTGCTGGAGAACGGAGAACCGGTTAAGACTAAAGTGAGACTGAACAAAACTAGACTTTTTAGAACTAGTACAAGTTGTTGCATTGTCCCCGGCCGGGGAATCTGAAGAGGTGTGGAACTGCATTGTTAGCTCTCCCAAGCTCTATTGATTGCCGCACCGGAATCAGCAAAAATCTCTCCAACCTAGCAGATGGTCTAATTGAGGATAAATCAAGCGAAACATACCTTTGTCACAGAATTCATGTTTGATGCTCGATATTTACTGTTAATTATGCAGGTATTTTCAAAACTACAATCCGTTCAATCCGTAATTGCATTGCGAACTGATCCGTAACCGGTTTACCCGTCAAATTTTGAAGAGCGATTTGACAGCTGTCATTCGGATGGTTTTGTTGTTGACGTTTATCTTGACAGCTCGTTGTTTACAAACGGATAATCGTTTTGTAGTTTGGAAAATTCCTGCATATACAACAGTAAATAGTGGGCATAAAATATGAATTCTGCGACAAAGGTATGTTTCGATTGCTTACCGTGTGACGCATTTAATCCAGCAAGCGTATACGCAATTCCGCCCATCTGCTAGGTTGGTGAGATTTTTACCGCTGCCGGTGCGGCATTCAATAGCTTAGGAGAGCTAACGATGCAGCTTCACCCTTCTTCTGATTCTCCGACCGGGTAAGTTTTTCATTGATGTTGAACGTTATAAGCGTTTTGCAAGAAATGATACATTTTTGTACCTCATACGTTCAAAAGGAGTAAATGGACAGATGAAGAAATAGAGATGCTTCGATCCGCAGTCACAAGATTCAGCGAAGATTTGAGCATGATCAGTCAACGCATCAAAGGACGTACGGTGTAAGTGCTGGTCCTGTTTCTTCATCTGCTCCTACCGGAATGGATGGGACGGAAAGCAAAAACCATGTATTGTGTACACACTGTTGTGTCTATTGCAGCTCCCAAATACGACACACGCTCAAGAAGAAAGCGTTCGAAGATGCAGGACTGCCCATGAGACAACTTTCACAAACAGTTCCCACTCAACCACACCATCAACAGCTTCATACGATACAGCAACAGCAGCAGCAGCAGCAACAGCAAATAATCGTATCGTCCTCTGCAGTTACACACTACGAAGAGGCAGTAGCGCCCTCGTCCGTTATTGCACACCCGATGGTGATCGAGTCGGTCATAAAAGATGATAACACCGATTCCAGCGGGCTTCTGTGTCAAACGACCGATATTTCAATGACACTGAATCGATTGAATACACAGGAGCATGAGGCAGACGTGGAAGGAATCGCTTCGAGCGAAATGAAGCTCGAGTTTGAACCTGGCACGGAAGAAGTGGCCGGGTGAAACGAGGATGATTTTTACTACAGCGAACCGAAAGATTAAAGCCAGAAAATAATTACTATTGTCCTCCTTCCCATTGGTATTCTGTCGGCAGTGTAAAAAATAAAACAAGAAATAAAACGTATTGTAGCGAACGTAGCACACCATGCGAATAAGAATCCCCATCGTTAGGAATCGATTTGATTGAGCCCCATTTTGTGACTTTCAAACGATCTCTCAAGAAAAAATAGTCGTACATCGGTTGTATTTTTGATCAGGTTGGGTTATATATGTAGAAGGCAGACTTCTGCATGTGCAGCTGTCGGCGATCAGTTTTTGTGGTCCACAGCGGTCAAATATTTTGTATAAATAAATATGTGCATCTTATCATGGGTACACTTCACTTTTCATTTTTTGTTCATTTTATCCTTGGTAGAGATTGAAAGATCAGACTTTCTGTTTCAGTTTATCCGTTGAAAATATGGAATGTATATTGAAAGCCTGAATCTACCACACTCTACATTTATGTATGTACGCGTTTACTAATGCCTAGTATATGGCGAGAAAAAAGTGTTCAAGTATAGCTCGAGGATTGTTTGGCTCTCGGATACATTCAATCTGAGGATCTGAAGAATCTTCCGCAGGATATGCTATGGACGATATTTTCTAAATTTTAGCTTTCTTAAACTTTTTCAAGTCCATTTATGTTATTACAACGTCCAGCACTGATGTTAGTATTTTGAAGTAAAAATTTTAAACTTTTTTTAGGTTTTTAGTACGCAATCATAAGCTTACTTATGAGCAAAAACCTCAAAGTATCAAAAGTAATGGTTTGCAAATCGGATATAAAAGTGGTCTTACTCTATTGTTAGTCACTATAGAGGCGAGGTTCGTTAGACGTTTGCCATTGAAATCGGATTCATCATACTCGGTTTAGAATAATGCCAACATTCTATTTTATTCAATTTTACTTGAAGCTGTGGCATTTTTTGGCGAGAATAGGTTTGTTCCCAAGTTGTGAATTGTGTCCTGGGAACACAAACAAAACAAATCTACAAAGACATATTGGAATACCTTCAAACGCTTTTGAAATGGCTTGGTTTCTTAGCATAATGTTGTTATGAAAGTTTTGTTATTTTTAATCAATTATGTAGCGAAACTTGAAGCTAACCTCATAATTGTTATTTCAATTTCTAATGACATCTTCTATTTTCATTCATAACTATAAAAATGAAGTGCTTTTAGAAAGGATATATTTATTATTGTATCAGTTTTCTAGCAAATAGTGTTTGGAAATTAACCCCTTCCTGGCAGTCATTCGATTTGTGCGGCTGTATTAAATTATCGTTTCGAATGATTGTTAAAAATGGCGGCAATTCTAGGGGGTTATGTCAACAGCATCGTTCGAACCACTTCGAACCAGACAGCGCAAGCTTGGCACACATCCTTTGTTCATGTACGTGTGGACGCTTTAAACAAGCTTTACGAGCCTGGTCATCCATTCCCAGGACGGTCTAGTTCGATGGACAATTGGACAAGTTCTTCATCAACTAATATATTTCATGCCATATCCGAATCCTCATTACAGCAGCCTTTGAACTTAATCGCCATTGTTTGACAGAAAACAATAATTATGTTAAAGCACCATGCGTCTCCATTTGGTAAACACGTTGGGCGTTTAACAATTAGGTTTATTATTAGGTAACGCTTCAATAGTTTTACCAATACAAGAATTACATGTAAAAGATAATCCATACTCGCAATAGCTAGCATAATAATAGTAACTATTACTAATAGTAATAGTATAGTAGCAATAATAGTACCACACATGTAACAATAGACAGTAAAGAGGCGAATGAGGTCTCTAAGACCCAAAGCCTCTATAAATAAACGAAAAAAAAAAATTAGGTAACGCACATAACATACACCATCGGAAATAAAAATTAAGGCTTTACAGCCATTCAGATGCTTACTAACAATTTATTTATGAGTTAGCGAACAAGAGTGATAAACGTATGTAATACATGGTTTAAATCACTTTGCCAGTAATAGACAGTTATAGACAGATAGGGCGGCCCTGTGGTAGATGCGACAGCGGCGCCGGTCTTCGCACGGCAGGACCGGGGTTCAAATCTCATCTGGGCCGTTCTCCCATAGTGAGGATTGACTAACCAACTATGCGGTAACAATAAGTCTAGTAAGCCAGAAATGGCAGGCATGACCTAAGTGGTCGTTAGGCCAACAAAGAAGAGACGACAGATAAATAAAAATATTTCATATAAGTATGAATGTAAAAAAGGAGTAAGATTTCCATTCCAAGACTTTGAACGCAGCGAAATGGATGTAGAATAGGTAGGAGTAAAAAAGTCATACTAATTTATCTACAAATGGATAACAGTAGCATGTGTTGTCAAGAGTCAATCAGAGCAATCCCTCCACTTCATCCGAAGTAGGATGCAAAAACAACCAAACGAGGAACCAAATTATTTTAAGAAATAATGTCCAGCCTATGAATTATCCAGCTGAATTATCCAATTCACACGAGCAGTCTCTTGAACCGATGAGTCAATCCCTATTTAAACATATCAAAACGTTTTATCATACCCGCTAGCATTTTAAAGGTGATAAAGGATTAGCAGGATCGGTCTTCCCACAGGCAGGAACGGTTATCGAATCCCACCCGGATCGTTCTCCTCGTAGTGAGAAAGGACTATCTAATTACGTGATATAAAAGAATTTAGTAAGCCATATCTGTTATTCGATTTTGAAAACTCTTCAAGCAAACCTACAAATGTAAAATGAACTAAGTTCTACGTAAGTTTTTAGTAATATTTGAAGCGGTAAAAGATAAAACCTTTGTTTTTATTTCGTTCCTATCCAGTAGATAAAATAAAGTTAAGACTATGAAATGCGTATTTGCTGTAATATGAATATCTATGAAGATACAATGAAAATAAATATTTGTTAACAAAAAAACACAGTAACTGTATAAATGTATAAAACAAAAACAACTGTTATCCAAATTTGATTCGATAGGCCAATCCTGGGTCATAAAAAAAAACAACATCGCACAAACCATGGACTAGTTCAACAAAGTTACGCCAGTCGTCATAATTATTTCCATCCCAAACAGTAAAAAACAGTCGCTATATTTGTTATTTTAAAACATGGGGTTTGCTTTCATTAATATCTCTGTATAGTGTACTGCTTAAACACTTATTCTATCATCTGCAAAAACAAAAACAAACTCTTTCATTTCATCAAAACGTACTTTTGCTACGCAAATAATAAATCCCCTGCACACGGGGCTCACCCGCAAACAACAATCACAACAAAAATCAACAAACTGCAAACTGCAAACTAATACGTAATGTGTACTGGACCGCAACTGGGAGGAACCAAACAATACAGAAAAAAAATGAAACGAAAATACAGTCATTCCGCCACCACCACCATCACCACCACCACCAGGGAGGAAGTGGGCTAACCGCAAACGAAGACGATTTAAAAACATCGAATCGGTTTAAACCGGTTCGCTTAACCGGCTTCTCTCGTTCGGGTTTGGAGAGACAACAACGACGGCAACGACGGCCAGCCGTTTATTTTTGTGTTCCGTGCTACCACTAGCAGGCCTGCCTGCTGGTACCAGTCCGCCTGCGCCGTCATGTCTACCACACCACCACACCCTCCGTCGGTGGCCGACCCACTTCAGATTAATTCGCTTTTCTTCAGGGTCTCTTGTATGGGTTTTACGCGTTGCCGGTTGGTCGTTTAGTGGGAAGGGAGAGGGAGATGGAAGATGGAGAGTTTGGGGAGGATTTGTTTTCGTAAATAGTTCCTTCGTATGGATGCGTGGGGCGGCAGGCCTGCCGGTGTAGGAAGGCAGTGAAGCAGCGATAAAGTAGGTGCAACGATGGCAATCGTCTGTGGTTGTAGGTGTATGGGTGTGTGTGTGTGGGGTTGAGGGATGGTAGCAACGTTTTAACCGGTTCCGACCGGTAAGCGGTTGGATCGCCCGCCATATTATGTAGATCATTGGCGGGCCGGGGTGGCATCGTCATCTTTTTTGGAACCGGTTGTGTACGCGCGCCGTATGGTTGTTTGTGGTGCGCGTTGTCTAGCGGAAGTAGTGTCACCGTGTAGGGTGGCTTTTTCCATTCTTTGTGCGCTGCTGTTTTCGCGTCTCTTTTTCCTCTTTGTTTTGGTGCGCTCGCGGATGAACGAACGCTGGGTCGGCAGACAGCGCGTGGTGTAGCGCACGTCGCCATCGCGGCACTAACTTCGGGCAAGGTCTTTGCAGGCGAAGGTCGCACGACCATCACATTTGCCGACAGAGTCGGGTTCTTGTGAGTGAGGGATGAAGCGTTTGCAAGAGTCGCCGACTGTGGTGCATTTTGTATTGATTGAGCAGGATTAGTAGTGAAAAGGGAAAGTACTTAGCATAATTATCGTATATAACGTACTAAGAAAAATGTTTCACTTTTACAAACGTTTAATGTTGTACTAGTAACTGGCGCAAAGTAAACATCTTTTTCTAAATATATACTCCATCCGCTATTCGGGTCGCGCTTATCGCTCGCTTAACTCGCAAGCGCAACTAGGCAAACGAAAAGGGCCGGGCATATTCTAGGGCTCGTTCCACATTCGAAGGAACCGCACATATGAACCACGTAAACAACATCGAACGTTTACTGTCATTCTGTTTATACAGGGACAATCCCAGCGCTTAGTAACGATTAAGACCCCACCCCCAAGTACCGTGTGTCACACGTTGTAACACTAACCATGCGCGTGGACCTCATATCACACCGGTAACAAGGTAACACGCCAAATCTCCCGAACTCTATTCCAAGCGTTTCCGACAAAACCAACCGAAACCGGCGCTGATAAGCAAATGGCATCCCCTCGGGCAGACCGTTGGCCGGTACCAATGCCACAAGCAACGGTAAGGTCGGCAGACCTTTTTGGACTCCCCTGCATTGAGCTTATCAGTGAGCACAGTTTTTTTTGTGTGCTGTTTATTGGGTTTGTTAAAAGTCATACCGACTACCAACCGTCCAGTCATGTGTGCACGAGACGAGAACCCTAAGCCCCCCGAAAACCGACAAGTTCACCCAAATTCATGGCCTGCCGCGATATCTGCACACGGTCGAGTCAGTTGCGCCTGGCGTTGGCCTTCTTTCGCCCATGCAGAGGGAGATTGACTTGGCGAAAAGTCACTCGCGGTTATCTACACGAGGTGTGTGTGCTGAGCACTGTGTTCGCACCCGTTTCTAGGTCGTCCACGTTCTCTGAAATCGATCGAACTCCACACTAGACGAAGAACAAGAAGAAGTGATTTGCCATCTCGGATGCAAAAAATTGGCCCCCTTTAGAAGAAAAAGTTAAGAGAAGAGAGAATCGAGGAGGTACGGTATTGTGGTAGGGAAACACACGCTTCCCATTATATGGGAGGGTGCATTGTGACGCCCGAAGGTTAGGTTCCGGTTTGTGTGCGTTTGCCTGTGGGTACGTACGCGACTCGATTCCATCATCTCGCTTCCGATGACAGTGCAGGAACAGGGTGTAATGACCACGCCAAGGTAACAAGTGGGTTGCCGAATCGCGACGACACACACACACATCTCGTCGCATCTTCCGGTCATGGGCGGCAACAGACCGGGTGTGTGCGAAATGGGCAAAAGAAGTCCTTGAGCCGGGACATGCTTGCCATTGCAACCGGTCGTCGATCCGAACGATTTGCCGTGTTTCTTCTTGCTGGCGTTGTTCATCATAAAGTCAGTCAGTCGGTCGGTCGGTCGGTCGGTCGATGAACACACTGGATAGCACATACATAGCGCATTGTGTGAGATCACTGTGTCAGTGCGTCCAATTGAAAATACACAAATACACACACACACACACTCGCAACAGGGAGACAGAAGTGTACCATCTTGAACCACTCGAAGTAAACGATGCACTCCCCATACTACCCGGAGTCGGTGTGTCCTTGAACGCGGACGTATCCTTCAGTATTGCAAGTTCACACCCTCTGTTAAAAGCTTGGCAACTAACTACATATCTTCCAGAAACGGGAGTGAGTACGGGGCGAATGCTACCTTCACCTTTTTCGAACCGTGGATTAGGATGACTAAAGGTGGTGCAAAAGTATGTCAACTAACCGGTTTAGTATCAAACCAAACGTTATCTTATGGTGTGAAAAAAAAGCGAAACAATAACGCACTTTTACTTTCCGTTATCTGTACATTTTCTGGACTATTGATAACATTGCTTTGACTTTATTTTTTAGTTCTTCCATAACTTCATTTTGATCTCATCGCGCTTATGAAAGTCCACCGATCGAATCGTTCTTTCGGTGTGCCAAAACAAAAAATCACACAATAGCCCTCCATATCACTTAAGCTAGTGCACAATTGGGAGCATTGCGTCCGGGTCAAGTACAGCTCAGCTCGCGACGTGGGGCGTCCATAATTCGGTAGTAAGATTCGCAATCACTTTCTTTCTTTTTTCGCCCCCTGAGTGAGCTATACGCTTGGGGGCTTCCAGCGATTCCCCACACTCACTCACATCGGTTCAGTGTCATGGTGCACGCTCCGGGAACGTGCTTAACGCGTGATCATAGCCAAGGATCGTCACTCTCCCTGTTGGTCACTGGCAAAGCGAGGGCTATCATGCAGCTATCTCTGCTACATGGTGGGGCAGCTACTGCTACTACTACTACTACTACTACTACAATCGATGCTTGCTCCTCACGGATATGACCGACTCATCGCCGACGTCTCGTGCTGTGGCGAATCTCGTTTTGTATGGCAGCCCGACCGCCGGTACTAGCCGGACGTGCTTGGACGCATCCCTATTATCGCTGTCTTCTTACGATCCCGAACCGACGACCCCGTCGAGGCCATCGTTGGAATGTGAACCCGGGCAGTTCGGTGCGAGAGGATCGTTCTAGCTGTTTGTGTACAGATTGAATCTGCACCCCACACAAAACACACACACACACCTTCGATAGAAAGCTGGAAAACCGGAGCAGAGTTGTGTGGTTTGCGAATGGTAGAACCCACCACTACCTGATACACGCCAGTCGACACACCAGGACGAAGCGCGATCTCCGTTATCAGTCGCTTAGCGTAATGCTTCGGGCGGGCTATTGCGTTGCCAGTTTTAGCCACGGCTGAGTTTGCTGTCTGCTACCGCCACAATCAGCTTATTATTGCGACCCGAGCGAACCCGACCCCGTTCACTCCCCCAAAACCTCGAACAGGATCCCTGCTGCGAACCGATCTCGGCTTACGGGCTTGGTAGATTTTCCCACGCGTTCGCCTAGTGGCCCTCACGCCGGGTTTCGACGTCTCCGGAGGCCCACGAACTGGCGGGCTAGTTTGTTGTTTGCTAGCTGCTGGCTTTGCGGGAGAACGCCCCCATCCCCGGGGTACCATCACTTTCTTTGACCGGGGCCAATCAGTAAATGGCCGAAGGATGGTGATGGTTGCAGTATCAGTGAACCGAGTCCCATTGACGTCAGTAGCAGTTCTGGTTCAGCGTAAGGGGGGAGGAATGCGGTTGAGATGCTGCTGTTCTGCTGCTGCTGTTGTTTATGTTATTTGGCACGTCCATACTGAACCCTGGTGGCCGATTCTCTGATTGCAGTTACGACTGGATTTTAACACTTGCAACATTGCTGGGTGACTTTTACCCGAGCTGCTTATCAGTTTCAGAATAGGCTTCCCTGTCTCACTCTCACTGAATGATGTCTTTTATTGTCTCTTTGTATTTATTTTACTATTTCTTATTACATTTCTCCACTTTTATTGAGCAAATGGTAGGAATTCTGTGATAATAAAGGTTAGTAGAATATAAAATTTGGCAGAGCAGTGATTATTAACTACTCTATAATACCAACTGCTTGTTATGGTTAAACTCGGAGTTGAGTATACTTTCGTAAGTCATACTTATATTTTGATCACCGGGTGCGCGCAGAAGTGTTTGGCGCAAGCCAGCATGGAGCCGCCACCGGCACAGATCTTGGTGGTGGCGGCCCGGTGGTAGATGCGACAGCGGCGCCGGTCTTCACACGACAGGACCGGGGTTCAAGTCTCATCTGGGCCGTTCCCCCATAGTGAGGACTGACTATCCAACTTCTTCTTCTTTCTTGGCCTAACGACCTCTTAAGGTCATGTCTGCCATTTCTGGCTTACTAGACTAATTGATACCGCATAGTTGGTTAGTAAATCCTCGCTATGGGGGAACGGCCCAGATGAGACTTGAACCCTATCCAACTATGCGGTAATAATAAGTCTAGTAAGAAAGAAATGGCAGGCATTACCTAAGAGGTCGTTAGGCCAAGAAAGAAGAAGAAGACTTATATTTTCAAGAACGTGATCATAGCTTTATATATTGTGCTGAGGATCTACTACGGTTTATGAATCCATCTTCAATTATGAATAATCCTGATGGCGGCGTAAGACGCTAGAATTCGACGCACAAATCTAACTTGTGCTATATTTAAATGGCCAAGCGTATGCAGTGAATCTCGAATGATCCCTATCATGGTTTTTTAAAAGGATTGCCGATGCACTTCAGGATATCAATTTCGGGCCCGATACTTTTCTTACTATTCATCAACGAGATGATCACTGGCTGTGTCGAAGTGCCGAGACCATCGGTCCTCGAAAGATCATTAATAGAAGATACACATTGCATAGAATCCTGAATTAGGCAAGGAATTTATTGGAGCGTTCGTTAATCGTTAACTTATCTGTTTATGGAACAAAAAGACGCTCTCATGTGAACTACTTCGGCCAAAGCTAGTTGCCGACTGACAAAACACAAATGGTCTATATAAATCGAAAGTGGTATTTGCAATGAGAAACCCCAAAACGAATATATTTTTACAAACTTAGTTATTTGTTCAAATGTAAATAAACACTCACATATCCCTCATACTGTATCCAGGCGCCAGGCGTCCCCATGGCCTTTCAAAGGTCACCATTCTCTATCGGTTACTTGGTCATAATGCGTCGCCACGAAGTTATCATCCCTGCGGTGCGTGATCGGTATACGGTTATCATACCGTGTGTGTGTATTCTTTTTATCTCCACTCTCTGGTACTCTGTGTGTGTGTGTGTGTGTGGAGGTCGCACGTTCATAGAACCTGCTAGTGGTAGCACGTTCCCCCTTGATGCTTGATGCGCTTACGCGAGTCAAATACGAACCCCATCATCGCCATCACTACCATCATCATCAACGTCGCCACACGCCCTCAAGGGAGTGTGCAGGGGGAACACTCCCAAGAAGCACCCAACGGAAGGTAAACAATGTAGCGACTTTAAACACTGCTGTAGCTAAAGGCTATTGCTTCTAATCAGCTGACGGGTAGAGGTGGTGGTTGTTATTGGATGTACAATACAAGGTGGCACGGCGACGGAAGATGATGAGGCATGTTCGGGAAAGGAAAAAAAACGGGACCGAACTATTGATAAAAACACACACAAACCGGTAACACGAAAAAGCATTACCTTGTTGTCGTTGGTCATCTGATATGGCAATGATCCTTGATTTGTACCGCCGTTCCTCCCAACACCCACGTGCGGGAACTGTCAAAAGCTTTTAAACCCTTCTGGTAAACAATTGACCGTTTGGTCGGTTGTGTACCTCAATTCGCACCGATGCGCTATGCGCAACAACGCACCAAACAGTTCAAAGTCTCGAAGGGCCGTTCTTGTTTGCCCTTCTTGTACAATTCTCGTATTTTGAGACGCGATCGCTTCCGCCCTTTCACACGAACGTGGAGCGTGATCGTCTCGGAACGGATCCCACCCCATGTTTGCTGATTGCCCGAAGAATGCTGGAGGCTGGCGCTCCGTGACGTAGGGGTGGTTCTGTTTTCAAGAATTGTTTCGTGGCCTTCGTGGCTTGCTTGGCGCGGGTTCGATAGATGGTGTTTGTTCGCTTCCAAGGTTTTTCGGGGACTTAATTTTGGGTAGTCGAATAGTCGAACAGGAAGTAAACATGTTTACTAGCACGGTATTACTCAACCGGAGGCGAGGTCGAAATGCTTAGTACAGTCTGAAAATAGTCGCTTCATACAACTACAATGTTGCTCGTTGTGTAAGTATAATCATTGCTTTATTAAACCGTAGAGTTGGTAAGCGGAATGTATAATTCTACCCAAGTTTGTGTAGTTTCTTCTGAATTCAGGTACGACAAATGAAGTGTTATGGTGCAAAGTTTTAACTGAAAAAACGCCAACTAATCTCTATTCTGATATTCAGCATTTTAAAAAACAAAAGAACGTACAAGAAACACTTTGTTTTCTTAAGACTTCTGAAGAGACGCGTGAAGCGTAATATAACACAACACCTCTATAAGCAAATCCACCTTGAATATCTCAATCAAGTGTATTATGTGAGCAGAATAGTTGAAGAAAGTCCGCTGGTAGAGAGTAAACTAACATATTTTGTTTATCGCTACGTCTCAGACATGGACGCCAAGTTTGGTATAATGTCCGTCTTTGTAATGTGTCCGTCTTGTCCAAGATATTCTTCATAATTTTGACGGATATTCTGAGCTCTGCATGTACTCATCATAGTATAATGACGATTTTGGCTTTCTCCAGAATTGGAAAAATACTGAAAACCTCAAGCTGTTTTAAGCGAGGATCAAGAAGAGCATCACTATTGATAACTTCAAGGATAAATCTCATAGTACGATCAAATGCTGAATTGCATTTTCTTGATTGTAACTGTCACAGTTGCTGCAAATCAATAGATAACACTGTGATGTTTTATCTATATGTATGAGACATGATACTAAAGGCGATGGACAGTTGGATGGACTCAACACCATGGAACGAAAAAAAAAGGCGAAAACCAGTCCTACAACGATGATCAGAACTATAGTGTTTTGATCTTTACAAACGTCTCTCAAAATATGAAGAAACAGAAGGTTCGTTGCACCCAAAGGATTATGTTTTTATATTACTCTCATCATAATAAAGAACACACCCTAGACAGTAAACAATGTACAATCTTGTGCTAATATTTTCATCAAAACTCCCTCTTTTGTCCAGCCGCTTAAACGATTTTGTTTTACAGTTTCCTGGAAAGAAAGATTCAGTGCTTCCCCTAAATGTATGTATCTTCGCGTGCAAATACAGCCGAAACATTTCGTAGAAATTCGCAAAATTATCTTTTTTTCGTTTGGCCCAAAGCCCGACGCTGACGAGCGAGCGGCATGAGCAACATTTTCCTAGAAACGAGATCATCCATCGCGGCTGCGTCATGACTTTCCGGCCACGAAAGGGGCGGGTGTTGTATCTCTTACCTCTTGGCTGGCGCCCTTAAGTCAGGGGATTTTCGATAGCAAGTATGTGGGACATTCCCATGCTCGATGAATACACTGCGGTCTGCACCGTAACGAGTCCGGACCGGGTCGTACAAAAGAAGAAACCAGTTTCTTTGGACGGTCGAATGTTTGGGAAAATCCCATCGTCCAAGCGATCGGGTTCGATGATACTTTGCTGATCGTGGTGAAGAACTTAGACCCGAGACATATGAACGATAGGTCGGGCAAGTGGGCGAGTGGGATTAATGAGGGAAGAAGCATTGCATACTGGGGGGAGGGGAGAGGTGACAAGTACACCCTGGTTGTGCATAATGTTAGATATAAATGAATCGCTCGTACCTGCTGCATACATTAACAACACGGGGCCAAGAAAAATGTAAACAGAAAAACGAAAGCATCATTAATTTATCGCGATTTTACGACAGAAATTTTCCACTCCACGATCCAGCGTACACGTACACACACACACACGTGCGCTGTTCAACGGCTTTTTGCGGGCGTACATATTTGTTTGCGCGTGCCCTTGTGCGCTGCGCAAGTGTGTTTAATTTATCGATCCGAGGGTGTGTTCGATGGCATTGATTCGGGTGGGGAGGTGGAATTTACAAGGATGACCAGCAGCTTCAGCAGCGAGTGAAATAAACGGTAAAATATAATTTCTTTCCTTTGTTTGTTGATTGAATACAATAAAATAAACACAAACACACCGCGAAATTCGTTTTAAGATCGATCAGAAGAATGTATATTACTGGGTTTTGTTGTGTTGCTGTAGCAATTGCATTTGCTTTGTGATTTGTTTTGTCTCTTGTCTGCTGGGAGCAGCTTACAGCAGTAGTACCGAACCCATTTTGGCATGATGTAGATATACAGGTATTTAATAGTATTATTTAACACTTGATTGATCCTGACCTTTCCTATTTTCTCATTTGATCGTTAATTACTTTCTCACTCTTCTTCATCGTCGTCTCTACTTCTTTGCAGCTCTCTTGCTAATGTGCATACAACGTTTGTCTTACAGTGGCATTTTTTAACGGCTAGATCGGTTAAGGACTAAAATAAATTAACGAAAACCTTTACGAACCAAACAATTCTTCACAGGATAGGTGTGTGTGTGTGGCTGTGGCAGTACGCACACACACACACGATAAGGTAATATAATGCTAGACATTGCGCACATTTTTACATCGCCTACGATCTGGCTGTCTCTCTCTCTCTCTCTCTCTCTCTCTCTCTCTCTCTCTCTCTCTCTCACGGTCTTACTTTCTCACTCTTCTTCATCGTCGTCTCTACTTCTTTGCAGCTCTCTTGCTAATGTGCATACAACGTTTGTCTTACAGTGGCATTTTTTAACGGCTAGATCGGTTAAGGACTAAAATAAATTAACGAAAACCTTTACGAACCAAACAATTCTTCACAGGATAGGTGTGTGTGTGTGGCTGTGGCAGTACGCACACACACACACGATAAGGTAATATAATGCTAGACATTGCGCACATTTTTACATCGCCTACGATCTGGCTGTCTCTCTCTCTCTCTCTCTCTCTCTCTCTCTCTCTCTCTCACTCTCTCTCTGTCACGGTCGATGTGTGTAACTAGTGCGTGTAGGTAATAATCACAAACAAAAACAAACAAAGAAACACCATGAACGAAAAACAAAAACATTAATTAAACATTATCTTACAACAGACAGTAGAACCAAATATTGTGAGTCTTCTTTTCTGTTCTCCTTGTAGTGCTGTTTTTTTTTGCTCCCTCAAAGGCCGAGCACAGTCTCGACCATCCCATCCCTGCTTTCTTGGTATATCCTTTTCCTCTTCTGAGACTTTCGCTTTACCCACCACGTACTCCCCCGTCCCCGTCCCTCTGCCTAATTTCTAGATACTAGATATAGTAGTGATTGTGATAAGATAAGAGAGAGTTTAATAAACGCTAAGCCGGCTAAAGATTTTCCGTACTTTTGCTTGTTTGCTTGCTTTTTTTACTTGTTTGCCTAGTAGCAGGTTTTCCCGTTTTTGCAAGAAAAAACGATCACAGATAGTGGGCGCACGGACGCTTCGCGGCGCCCACACGCAGAATTGTTTAAACCTAACTGGGAGAAAGAGGGCGAAAAATCACGAACAGTGTTGTAAACGATCCCTTACGAGGGTTTTTGTTTTTCTTTTTTGTTCCCCGATTCTCGTCTAGTGCAATCGGTCCCAGATGACACAGCTACGTAACATCCCCGTTGTTGGAATGATTGCTTTCCGCGCGGCAATTGCATCCCGGCAGCGCATATGACACACTAGTAGACGGATGAGCCGTTTTAATAGACCGGAGCTTGCTGCACGGAGGCAAACGGGTGCGCCGGTTGGTATACGGCCGCTAGCTGGTGATGGTGATGGTACAACGCCGCCGCCGATCGCATACTCACATCGGCCGGGAGGATGGTAGGGCTCGTACCGGAGGACGCGGGCGTACTGGCCACCGTACGCCGTCCAGTAGCAGATTGCCCAGCAGAGGATGACGAAGAAGTTCTGCTCGAGTCCCTGTTGTGACGTTTGACGTGCTTGGACAGATGGTCGCTGCGCATGAACCGTCGTTCGCACACGTGGCAAACGAACTTCTTCTCGCCGGTGTGGGTACGCTTGTGGCGGGACAGCTCATCCGAGCGCGAAAACCGACGCCCACAGTCGGGCCACTTGCAGTTGAACGGGCGTTCACCGGTGTGGATGCGCTGGTGCGCCTTCAAATGGCTTGATTTGAAGTAATTCTTTCCACAGTTCGGATGGTCACACTCGTAGATACGGCGCCGTTCGGGCTTGGGACCGGTGGTGGTGGCCGATTGGTTGCGCGGAGCCGCTTCTCCCTTGCCGGCGTCCTTGACTGTCGTCGGTACGCTAGAGGGTTGAGATTTGGGGCGCGTTTCGTTGACTGTTGACGGAGCGGTAGCAACGAGCAGATTGTGCGACATTTGCTGCGGGACAATGATGTAACCGTTCTGGGTGGCCAGGATGAATTGGGCTGCGGTTGCAGGGGTGGCGGTGATCTTCGGCGCTATCACAGGAAGGGATGGGTTGCCGAGGGTGGATGATGAGGGCAGCACCTTCGGTAGGATCGGCTGACCGAGGAACGAAGAAGCGGGAGAGCTGTTTGACGATTCCTTCTTCTTACGCTTGCCAGCACCACCGTTCGTGCTGGAACTGAATACTGCACCGGATGTCTTACTGGCAGCTGACGCTTGTCTCAGGTCTTCTGCACTGTCTTTACACGATCGTTCCGGAACGGGTGGCGAAGTAGATGGGGCTGGTACAGTTGGAGGCGGTGGTGACATGCGAGGACCCATCTTAAACTTGTAACTGCGGAATATGTTAAGTCCTCCCGTCGTACCTTCTGCTCCATTTGCTCCGGCTTCTTCCGATGCGGCCGACTTTGTGCACGAACCGTCCTTGTTGATGCGCATGATAACACTTTCCCGTTGCGGTGTTTCGGTTGTGGAGCAGCCACCCTGGAAGTAGCAACGCTCCTCATCCGTACCCGACTTGGTAGTTTCATCCTCTGAGCCGGAAAATTCCGACGGTGGCGGTGTGGGAGCACCGGATCCGTTTAGTAACTGCTGTTGTTGTTGCTGCCGCTGCTGTTGGTGAAGTTGGTGCAGCTGTTTCTGGATAGCGGCATGCGATTCCAGCTGGTCCGGATTACGCACGTACTGACGTTTGCGGGGTGGCAGATCCGACTCATCCTCTGACGCATCCGAATGGTTCGGTGTGACGAAACTGCTGCCGCTGCCGGATGATGGAGCTGACTTTTCTGCTGCATTTTCCAGCTTGCGCTTCAGTGCCTGGCGGATGGCATTGTTTGTCTATTGAGAAGTAGAAACAAAACAAATGGAATTATTAGAAACTGTTCGGTTTTTGCTCAGCCCCAATGTGGCTAAACTGATTACGTCTTATAACTCTCTATATGCAATTCTTATCGGGCTTATGGGTGTGGTGAACCAGTTTCGCCTTCAGCCCACAATGATAAGAAACGCAAATAGCGCAGGAAGCGGGCTTATCAACCGATCAGCACGAGACATTGAAATGACCACCAAACTGGAGGGGGAGAAGAATGGAGCGATTGGAACTCGTGTCTGGAACGAATGGCAAATATTTTCCCACCAAAAGGAGTGACAACTCCCCCGAACAACGGCACCGCCCTCCCTGCTGTCCTCCTTGCAAGAGGAATCATAAAACACGCAATCTCACATTGGCACACTAATTGCTTTACAACGCCCAATTCTCGCCCTCCCCCCCGAGTTCCAAATGTCCCCCAAGCTGCGTACAGACATGTGTGCTATTATTCATCGCCAGTGCGAGAGAGAAAGAGTGAGCGCGAGTAAATGACCAGCGGTATCATCATCACCATCATCATCGGGTGTTTGTGGTGGCGTGCGCGCCAAAAGCGAAAAAATCCGGTTCACCGGACCTGCGATCTCGGAAGGGTGCGAACGAGGGCACACCTTACACGGGCCTGTGTTTGATGTCTCGCACATCCCCAACAGACGTCATCGTGCGCGACGACGATGACGATGATGGTCGGCGGCACGGGGAAATCGGTCGCGTTTCGCCAAACAGTAGAAGGGGGTGAGCGCAAGTCTTTTTTATTTGCTCTTCGTACAATCCGCCAATGTGGAGCGAGACACAGGGAGAGAGAGAGAGAGAGAGAGAGAGTACGCGCACCAAAGCACGCAGTCCGAGAGTCCAAAGTTCGCTTGGTTGAGTGTGTTCACGTGAACACCAGCTGATTGTGGCCGGGTCGCTGCGTGATCCGAGCGTGATCGAGCGTGCTCGGGTTGGTGCGAACGCGACGGCACGATGTTTGTGTTCAAACTCGTTGGTCGCGGGAGCGGGATGGCCACGAACCAGCACCGTCGCAGCCGCGTTTGGGGCTTGGTTTGTGCGCGTTTGGGCGCGTCACGCTCGATGCGGGAGGCTTGGAATTTGCTGACGTACGCCGCGCACAAGCTAGGCGGTGTCGCGCAATCTTCTCTCCCGTTCTGCCCGAATTTGATGGGCGTTTTTGAAACGGTATATTACAAATAATAGCTAGAAAAATGTTTTCACACAAAATGTATGAAAATGACTGTTACTTCTAACTATCTTCCAATATTACAAAAGCAAAAGCACATCCGGTTTTGAAACGTCTACGCATTTTTATTGCTCGTGCTCTACACACCTTCCCACAAGTAACGGCGACCGAGATCAAAGTACACGTGCACCATGGCAAGCTGGGGCAGCGATAGATGGGTGTGTGAACCAATAGTCTATTTTTATTCAAACACTACCCCGAACTAGTGCATCTCGAATGCACTTGACACCGAGGCAAACAATTTCGATTACAATTCTCACTCACGCCATTTATCTTTCCTAGCAAAAACCGACCCCTTGCAACCACCCTTGCGGGGTGGACAGCATGGCTCGTTTAGCAGGATAAGGGGGGGTGAGCGAATTGTGTTTTGGTTGAAATTTCACAAGAATTAAATTATCACGATGGTGGCGCGTGATAGGCATCCCCCTACAACCAGAAGCATCTGGGCATAGCGCTCGCGCCTCATCACCAGAGAAGAGAAGAAAGCCGTACATACGTGTGATTTTGTGGTTTAAAAATAGTTTAAAGCAGATTTCACCAGAATTGACAAAAAAGTTTTTCTTTTTTTCTTCGGTTCTTCGAACCTCCGTTCGAGTCAGCCATTTTTTCGGTCTTAAACAACAGAACACTCAAATAAGTGGAGCAAGGGCAAATGGTTCCCCAGTGGTTCCAACTTTCCGGATCGTACATCGAACGGTTTCACCCGTACCCGATCAATCGTCCACATTAAAGATTAGAGGATGAAAATGTCGAATGACACGTGCCCTAGCGTTTTCGTGGGGGCTCCCTCTTTACTGTCTGGCTGGGTTTTACTGTATAGGTGAGGGTCCCATATATCATGTGATTTTGGTGTGGCCCTTTAAACATCATGCCGCGAACGAGTGATCCGGATGATTCACGGCAACAGGCAATGATAGAGAGCAACCGCAGCAAGTTGTGAAATTCCAAAACTTGCCACAATTGCTCCGATTGCGCTTTAAGGCGACATAGAAGAATAAGAAAACCTTCACACTATTCCTTCACATTACACCATCAAAACGGACACATTTCATCACTTTGCCTAGCACACCGGGACACACCACAAGACTGGTTTCGGTTTTGTTTGCCCTTCCCCAAAATGATCTTTCTGGAAGGCACGTCTGTAAAAGAGTCTGCAACAAACACGATCATATCTCACTTTGTTGCCGGGGGAATTGACCTCGAAAATTTAGAACACAGGACAGGACCCTTTTGCGATGGCATGACGAAACGTGTCCATTCATGATTAGCACAAAGCTTACCTTTAGCAAATCATCCTGCTGTTCCTGCTGGTGCTGCTGGCTTGTATCCTGTAATGGTGGCGTTGCCGGTGGCGATAATAAAACTGCGGCTGTGTTTTCCATTGTGTTTTTCTTCTGACTAATAGCTTTCCACACACTCACTAACAGTTACAGCTACACACACACACAGACTGTCACGTAAATTGGTTCTAAACTTTTAGCTTCCGGTTAAACGTTGGCCACACCTGGCAAGCTGTTTTACTGCAAGTCTTGCTGTTTTTTTTATTTATTTATTCACTTCAACAATTTATCTGTACTTCACACAATTACATGTAAAATACACACAGCTACGGTCTGATTGTGATATGCTTTTTCTTGCTGTGGCTGGTCACAACTCTAGCTCACTAACTGCACCTTGCCTTTGTTGTCTGGCTTCTTGCTTGTTTTTCCACGTTTTAAAACACGATCACGTTTAATCTCTTTCGTTTAATTTCGTTTTGCTCGTGTCGCTGTTTGCAAAACTTCCCACTGTTTTACTACACTGGTGATGCCAAATCACTATCACTTCACTTTCTTCCGGTGGCAATTGCACAAAACAACAACTTGTTCCTTCCTTCCTTCTTAAGTCACTAGAAGATTGCCAACTTCTCGCGAGAGCTGAGCGCTGAGAAAAGCACGTCCCTTCGGTTCGGCGGCACAACACTTTGTAAGCGGTTTGTTTGTGGCTCGCAGTGCTCTTGAATGGCGGCTGGTCGGTCGGTTTTCGTCGATTGACGGCGAACGTATGCGCTGCGATTCCCGGAGTCTAGGGGGACTCACACCACCACCTACCTGCCGTGGTTACGCCGCACACCACTCTCCCAACGTCTAGCGCTTCTGCTCCAACCGGGTGTGCAAGAGCACGCGGGTGTGGGCCGTGTTGTCGTCATCGACCGATAAAATGCTCCAAGCGATGTGTGACAGTGTGTGTGTGTGTGTACGAGGGGGTAAGAAAAGAGGGCTCGGTGGTTATGACGAAAAGTATGGCGGACACGGAACGAACGTGAGTGTGCGCATGCGCACGCTTTCCTCCCCCATGGAGAAGCGTACGACACAAGTGTGTATGTGTGTGCGCGCGCGCTTGTGTGTGTCGAACGTGACCATGGTGTGGGTTTGTGCATGTGCGCTAGAGAATGCGAGCGTAGGCTGTTGTTGTTTGAAGCGGATAAGGTTATGGCGGGTGCCCGGTGGAGTTTGGGGAAAGAAGCATCGAACAAAACGGAAGCTGTGAGCTCATCTCTTAATGACACGTGCCCTAGCGTTTTCGTGGGGGCTCCCTCTTTACTGTCTGGCTGGGTTTTACTGTATAGGTGAGGGTCCCATATATCATGTGATTTTGGTGTGGCCCTTTAAACATCATGCCGCGAACGAGTGATCCGGATGATTCACGGCAACAGGCAATGATAGAGAGCAACCGCAGCAAGTTGTGAAATTCCAAAACTTGCCACAATTGCTCCGATTGCGCTTTAAGGCGACATAGAAGAAAACGAAAACCTTCACACTGTTCCTTCACATTACACCATCAAAACGGACACATTTCATCACTTTGCCTAGCACACCGGGACACACCACAAGACTGGTTTCGGTTTTGTTTGCCCTTCCCCAAAATGATCTTTCTGGAAGGCACGTCTGTAAAAGAGTCTGCAACAAACACGATCATATCTCACTTTGTTGCCGGGGGAATTGACCTCGAAAATTTAGAACACAGGACAGGACCCTTTTGCGATGGCATGACGAAACGTGTCCATTCATGATTAGCACAAAGCTTACCTTTAGCAAATCATCCTGCTGTTCCTGCTGGTGCTGCTGGCTTGTATCCTGTAATGGTGGCGTTGCCGGTGGCGATAATAAAACTGCGGCTGTGTTTTCCATTGTGTTTTTCTTCTGACTAATAGCTTTACACACACTCACTAACACTTACAGCTACACACACAGACTGTCACGTAAATTTGTTCTAAACTTTTAGCTTCCGGTTAAACGTTGGCCGCACCTGGCAAGCTGTTTTACTGCAAGTCTTGCTGTTTTTTTTTATTTATTTATTCACTTCAACAATTTATCTGTACTTCACACAATTACATGTAAAATACACACAGCTACGGTCTGATTGTGATATGCTTTTTCTTGCTGTGGCTGGTCACAACTCTAGCTCACTAACTGCACCTTGCCTTTGTTGTCTGGCTTCTTGCTTGTTTTTCCACGTTTTAAAACACGATCACGTTTAATCTCTTTCGTTTAATTTCGTTTTGCTCGTGTCGCTGTTTGCAAAACTTCCCACTGTTTTACTACACTGGTGATGCCAAATCACTATCACTTCACTTTCTTCCGGTGGCAATTGCACAAAACAACAACTTGTTCCTTCCTTCCTTCTTAAGTCACTAGAAGATTGCCAACTTCTCGCGAGAGCTGAGCGCTGAGAAAAGCACGTCCGTTCGGTTCGGCGGCACAACACTTTGTAAGCGGTTTGTTTGTGGCTCGCAGTGCTCTTGAATGGCGGCTGGTCGGTCGGTTTTCGTCGATTGACGGCGAACGTATGCGCTGCGATTCCCGGAGTCTAGGGGGACTCACACCACCACCTACCTGCCGTGGTTACGCCGCACACCACTCTCCCACCGTCTAGCGCTTCTGCTCCAACCGGGTGTGCAAGAGCACGCGGGTGTGGGCCGTGTTGTCGTCATCGACCGATAAAATGCTCCAAGCGATGTGTGACAGTGTGTGTGTGTGTGTACGAGGGGGTAAGAAAAGAGGGCTCGGTGGTTATGACGAAAAGTATGGCGGACACGGAACGAACGTGAGTGTGCGCATGCGCACGCTTTCCTCCCCCATGGAGAAGCGTACGACACAAGTGTGTATGTGTGTGCGCGCGCGCTTGTGTGTGTCGAACGTGACCATGGTGTGGGTTTGTGCATGTGCGCTAGAGAATGCGAGCGTAGGCTGTTGTTGTTTGAAGCGGATAAGGTTATGGCGGGTGCCCGGTGGAGTTTGGGGAAAGAAGCATCGAACAAAACGGAAGCTGTGAGCTCATCTCTTTGGTGACCGGTCGAGGCGAATTGCAAATGAAGTGGGCGCGTGCATATTCTGCCCGATCGTTCAGCACACACGCACACACACACGCACACGTACAATTCGCAAAGAAAAGGGTGATCGCACCCTTGCTCAACCCTAACGCCAGTACCTGTGGACGCGCAAGGTTGACGCGACAAGTCATTCCGCCTTGTTGCGGAGATTCCTAGAAGGCGCACGACGAGGCAAAAACGGGGGTAAGATTATTTTTAGGCCGTTTTGGGGCGGCGGGTAGAACATGTAAAGCCACCCTGGCTTAGCAAGGCGCATGTCGTCATTTTCAAGACGGGACAGGGAATTTCGATACGCCGAATGGACTTTGTACGATTAGAGGACGTAAAGCGAATTCGTGTTTAATTCAGCTACTGAGGTCACCTACAGTTTTCTAGATGAGGATGGGCTGAAGGTTGCTCGATAACGAATCTTAACCGTACGTAAACCCGCTCACATGACAGGCGAAAGCATATGGATAACCTTTGGTACTCCGATTAATTAATATACGAGGTAAACTGTTTTCGGCAGGATTAATCCAGTTAAGAGTAATTTGGGATTTTTTTTTCGGAATCATAAATGTTGCATCACTGCACGTCATTCATTGTGCTCGGTGTCCAAAAATAAAACGGTACATCAACCTTACCTGAATGGCGCAGATAAAGTTTTCTTCTAATCACGCACCAGCATTACACAAACGCGTGAATCTCATCCCATCGCCCATCAACGTGGAGCCTATACCGGGTTGTATCCAACAACCAATCTGACGTCAAACGCTTTTCGCTTTTCGACGTCATCAGCGAGTATTTTTTGGGGCATTGGTAGGCACATTCTGGTGTAATGGTGGTGCGTCCTGGAAACGTGAGCACGGAAACCAGCAAATAGCATCATTCATCTCGCTTTCGAAAGCTCAATTCCTTACTCGGGGATTTTGTGGGCCGACGGACATTCCAAGAATTCCAGCAGGCATAGATTGTTTTGCTTCTCGTGCAGGTTGAATGACTGAGAATGGGCAGGAAAATCCGATACTCAACTCTAGCCACAAGCCAACCAGAAGAGACCGCCTTGGCTAAATGTAACCATCGCAGAAACGTGCTTGCAGTGCTGTGATGCGCGCGCGTCGCAAGTTTACTTATGTTTACGTCAGATTGTTTATGTGCGCGCCCTGGTGTGTGTGTGAGTGTGGGGCGGGTTGCGTCTGTTTGGGACTGAGAATTGGAGGAAACACACCCCACGTTTCTGTGTGACGGCCGTTCGTTCGCTTCGTCATCTGCCCCACACCCGGTTTTTTTTTATGAGACGGCATTCCATTCCAGCGGTTTCTTGTGCGCTTCCAACACACCGTGATACAGCGGCCAGCCGACGAGCGTGCAAAGTAAGCCGTGGAAAAAGAAACGCGAGCGAGAAAGAGAGAGAGAGAGAATGAAAGAAAGAGAAAGGCGATATGCGGGACGTCGACTCTTCTGATCACGCATCGAACGACCGGCATCACTCGCTGTTCACGTGAACAGTGGCTGCTCGTAAATACACACACACAAACACACACACACCATACACACACTGGCACACTGCCATGGGGTTGCGCTTCGTCAGTAAGTCCCGGGCCCGGGTGTTTCCCTTGCGCTTTCGGAAGCAAAGCGCGGCAACTCGAATGACAGCAGCTTGCAACCAATGAGAAACGGGGGCTCGGTCGGTCGGTCGGTTGTCGTCGTTCTCCACTGTTCAGTTTGTTGCCTCTTGTGGGGTAGGTCTGTGGGAGGGGAAGCGGAAAAGAGGGAGCAGAGGGCGAGGGACGTTAGCGAATCGGAACCACCTTGCGCACACATCACTGCTGCCGTTCCCTTCACGCTACACCCAGGCTCCACACAAACACACACACACACACACGGGGCCAATATTCCAGTGCCCCATAGCTGCGACGGCAAGTGTTCACGTGAACAGCGGATGACCAAAGCGGGGCACGATCGGTGGGTTGCGTCGTCGGCATCCAAGGCAGTTCAAGGTGACTGGCGAACAGCGGCGCGTGACGTCATCGCCTACTGCTAGCGTCGATTGCGTTGCTGTTCAAGCTCATCGTTCTCTCGCTCGTTCACTCTTGCCTACTCGCGAGATGTAACGGTGTGTGCGCGAACGCGGGAACGGTGTGTGAGTGTGTGTGTGCGTAAATGGTGTGTGCGGGTGGTGACGACGCGCGCGCTCGCTAGCTGTCATGAATGGGACGCCGGAGCTATAGTTAGGTTACGTCCGGTTTCATCGCTGCTCGGCGGCAGTGGGCTGTGCAGGAATGTGAGGAGACCGTTGTTTTTTGTTTGCGCCTCTAAGAATGCTTTTTCCTCTCGCTCGCTCTCCAGCAGCTGCTGCTGCTGCTGCTGCTGCTTGCTAACTTCTTTCTTCCCGCTGCCCCGGGAGGTGTGTTGTGTGTTTGACGTTTTGTCGATCGATTTGCCGCCGTTTGCGTGTTTTTGTTTCGTACCGTCGTATCTTGTTCAAACAGGTTCGGTCGCCTGTAACCAACCGGTGTGCGTTTGCGGCTTTGCTGGTATAAGCGAAGAGATGCTGCTTTCCATCGTACCGTTTTGCTATATTTGCTTCGCGAAGCGTCGAGTGTGTGCCGGCAGAGATTAGCAAACACGAGCAAGCCAAATGGGGTGTCTTGAGGGCGCCAATGGTTAGCCCGTAACGCGTGATGGTGAAATTCGCTGCCGCTGCTGCTGCTGCCTCTGCTAATCGACAATCGTCGACAATAAACGGTGGTCACGCAGGACTGCTGTGGTGAGTCACACTGGCACGGTGCGGTGAGTGCTCCTCAGCATCATCTTTATCATTCACAGTACTACGATGACGGAGGTATTTTTGATATAATGTAATACAATACGGTTCGTCCCGCGAGTCTGATGCAATTACAAGTAAAAATAACAAAACAACAGTTCTAGATAGGCTGAGGAAAGAACAGACGGCCCGGAACGTTGGAGATACCGGGAAAGATTGATGATGATATCCGTGTCTTCCGCTTCCGACAGATGTAATCAATGGGGATTTTGGCCAATGAAAAAGCACAGAATAGATAATCCGGATTTGTTCCAAATGATTTTTCTCTGTGATAATAGCGAATGACTAATATTGAGTCGGTGTTATCCGGTGGCCGAGACGCAGAACTGTCTATCCAGGTACGGCCAAAATCAAGCCACGGTAGCCTAAGGTCTCTCAAAGTTGAAGTAAGAAAAATAAGTATTTTTTGGTTGGTTTACGTGAATTTTGTTATGTTAATGTAAACAGTTTGATTAACGCAAGACATTTGACATAAAATTTGACTTCTAACTCTCTCTGTTGATGCCTAATGATTAATGCAGAAACAAGCGAAACCCGGCGGGGGTATTTCACTGAACCCCGAGGAGTTTACATTTTTCATCCCGGCATCTCATACCCACGAATCCCTGAACTTGAGATAATGGTGATTTGCTCCAGCGAACGTTTCTCAACTTGCACCGGAAAAATCGATTGCAGCTCACGAGGACACGCGTTCCGTTCATTCATAGAACGTTTTCCCCTATGTGGCATGCGCATTTTCCCTCCCCCGCCCCAGTACATTGGGGCCCATTTCATTCAACTTTAGCTCTCACGCTCTCGAGCTGTGAGTGTGTGTGTTGGTGTGCTTCTGTACCGTTCGACAAAAAGGACACGCAAAAGGTCAAGAGTCCATAAGCCTTCACGTTGGTTTTGAAGAAAGGAAAGGTTCGTGCACCGGGAAATTTTCGTGCCCACGCGCGTTACCCGATTGACGCACATCGCCACATTGGAAAGGCGCCCTACAAACAGGCAATAAACAGAGAAAGGGGAGAGCGGGGTGTTTGGGGTTCGGGGCAAGCGAAACACACATCCACCACACAATGTACGTCATTGCGGGTGGATGAAAATTGAGCTTTAGCCGGATGGAAAAGAAATGAAAATCAACAACCTTACTTCTTCTTCACGCGCGGAGAAGCTTTTCCGGTAGAAAAAGCTGGATTTTTTTTGTTCGTGTCTTACCGTCAAAAGAAAAATGCCCACGCACGTTCCGAAGCGAGCGTGTTTATTCCTGTCGCCGTTTGGAACCGGTGTCCCCAACGTAAACTCCGTCGAATGGGTAATGGCGGGGGCCACGACTTACAGTCGACTAATCATCACACATTCGGCGCGTTGTGGGAGAGTGCGTGAGTGTTGCGAGGTCCTTTTCACGATTGCAAACCTACTCGTTTCAGGCACAGGACACGACATGACAGGAGTTTTCCCAACCGTATTCCGTTCCTACGCTTGTGGTGTTACTGTTCGTTCGATTATGAATGAGTCCATGCCCGAGAACGGGAAAACGGGAAGCTGAAGAGGCGTGCTACGTGGGGTAGAAAGCACACACTTCAGAAAGTGGGTGCGTGGGCTTCTTCGGTGAAGTGTTTGCTCGCTGTACGGTAATAATAATACGCTTTTAAAAAAAGCCCGATAGTTGTTCAGCTGCTGTTTTCTTATCAAGAAAATCCAATTGAATGATTAGGCCTTTTCACCGTGACGGTTATCAAGAAGAGTTCTTTATTTATTCGTTCGAGTTCTGACAAATTATGTAAATATTTTTAAAACGCCTTAAATTATTCAAGATTAAAGTGTTTTTAAGACTGCTCAAAGTCCGAAACTTCCATTGCTTTAAACTGATTGTCAAAAGCATCATTTTTTAAAAGGAAACATGAGAAAAAAATCTCATTTCTCAGGATAATAAACTGGAGAAAACCTCTGCAAAAGGTAAAACGATCAGTTCTCATTCATGCTACATTCAACAGCAGAACCCACTATCGACAAAACTAACCCTCCCGAAACGATGGTGTATCTATCTTCTCGGTTTGCGTTTCGAAATCAAATTTTCATGCCCGGGACTACTGGACCGTTTGCCAAAAGGGCAACAACGTTGGACAAGATTTATGGCATTACATGACACTAGTGGTGCGGGTTTCCTTCAATCGATGGTTGGTCAACCATTTTCCGAAAGCTTTATTTGACCAAACACAACTAACGCTCGTGTCTAAGAGATACTGAAAGGCGCAATGGAGAATATCTTTCCAGATATATTTTCCAAGATAGTTTCTAGAAAAGTGAAGGGTATTTGTGTTCGTTGAAAAATACCGGGCTGCAGGTGTCAACAGACGGCCGGCATTTTATTTGTGAATGGGATCCTTTACCGAGAAAAACGGCGTGAGTATTTTCCAGCCCTTGTGTAACAACCAGCCTGGCGCATTGACGTCAATGCGAGAAAATTGAACAACCCGGTACGGGGCCGGCCTAGTGGTGAGGGTGCGGAGCAGCAAGTGTTCGACCCACGGGCAGGAAAATAGGTTTCACGTGCCAATGCGGCCCCTGCCTGGCTTCCGTACCACGCACCGTCCTCGGGAAAACCCAAACATCGGCGCCCAAAAAACCCCCCCGTGCTGTGGTGTGGGACGATGCTGTGCTGTACGCCAAAGCGCCAAAAAGGTAAGCTCTCGGGTTTCGGCCATCGGAAGACAGCAAAGGCAGGAAAAACAAAAACAAAAATCGATGCTTTTCCATTTTCCTTTTCCCGTTCGCAACGGGGAAGCGAGCGAGACAGTGCGCCGTGTTATGCAGGGGTTGTGATCTCGTTCGTACTTCATTCATCAAATTACGCGCGCATGGACCGTAAGGACTTCGATTCACAAAACTGGTTCCGTCCTGCTGACGTCATTACGAGCTCTCTCCAGCGTTACGTTAAGGTTTCCCCTGCTCCCTCTCTCCCTCTCCCCCAAGCTTTCGTCTCATTCTCTCCGCCAAAACAAAAGCCCGTGCAGCCGGCCGGGCCGGGCCGGCAATTTGGCATTCGCATACGCCGTTGACTAACATTCTATCCTGCAACGGTCATGCGCAGGACCTTGATCTTTGCCTTGGTTCGCCCGTTCGGCTGCCTTGGCACTGAATCCTGACATTGGAGCGCCGGCCCTGGAATGTCCCTGAAATTGCGTGGGCGCACCGTACCGGTATCCCTTGTTCTACCATGAATGAAGGTGGGCGATTCCTGGAACCTACGGATGACGTAAGTTCGTTCGTCCTTTCGGTGCCCTTTCCGGGACGAACAAACTCACGCTAGCTCTCACCCACTCGGAACCGGGCGGGCCTAACAGGCTCACAACAAAAAAGTGGCACCGGCCGGGAAAATTGATCACCGAACGTACGTACGTTGGAGGGATTTCGCGTGTGGCAAATGTGTTCGCTTTTGTATTTTGGGGACGCATTGTTGTTTTTTAATCGCTCGCCTGCAAACAATCGAGTTTCCTTTTAATCAGGGATGGATTTATTCTTGGAAGGTGTCGTTTTGTTGTATTTGCGTATTACGTTTAATCAAGTAATGGGGGAAGCTTTTCCCTTATTAATGCTTCGTGCTTATCTTAATTAACCTGAACGAGGATGCTTCGTGCAGACCGTGCAAAGGGAAAGCGTAGGAGCACGTTTGGGAGGAAACATTATTTAAACAAGAAAACTATCTGTGTAGGAGTTATTTACTACTAGCGGGGAAACTGGTTTAGCTTCCGGACATGAATTGCCACACCCGAGAGCCGCACGGCGCGTGTCCTTCGGAATATCGATCCTCCGATGGTCTCCTAATGGACAGTCATGGTTATCCCGAGGCTCCGGTTTTGTAGCGCTTCAGCTTTATGGTTTTGTCGTATTGTTTGTGCATTTTGTTCTACACGGTGAGTAACAGGTTTTTCCAAGGAAAAACACTCACCATCCTTTACGGCTCGGTTTTGTAGTATTTTAGAGAAGGTGTTGTAGAAGTTGTTGCGTGAGCAATTTGAAAGCGTTTTGCAGCTAAGCTTGAGTAGGCAAATTAAAAACCATGTTTTTATCACGATTAAAGCTACGGCCTATTATCTTCTCGACAAACACTTCACCATGTTTCCGAAAGATATCATACGTCATCTCAATGTGTCTGTTTAAGGTTAGAAATGACGTATGGTGTGCGAAAACAGACAAAATTCGTAACACATAATAAACGTCACACAAGAGATCTAGTTACGCGCGTTGCCAGTTGCTAGGGAGGATGCTAGCTCGGGCTCGGTTTATCATTGCGTTACCAAGTACATTCTTATTTTTGGGGTGATAATTTGTTGTCCAAAAGCGTGTGCTGTGCTGCGGAACTGTAAGACGATCTGTGCTGTTTATTTGTCAGTCCCAGGCGACGGTTTCGGTTATTTGCGTACGTTGTTTGTGTCCCATGTGTTATTGAGGTGTTTATTCCAACCACTACGGGATGCAATGTTGTTGCTCTGTTTTACCGGAATATTCCAGATTGCTTGTAAAGGTGTGAAGCAGACGAGTAAGAAGTTCGGTGTTTGGGGGGGAATGGTTAAAGACAGCAAATAAAGAGCGGAACATGTTTTGCATCGATAAGGTATTTGGACTGTGCTGATGCTACGATGGAAACCACAACAAATGTCGCGTTGCATGCCTTCTATCTTGTAATGTGAGAGTAAATAGTGTGGTGAGAGCGAAAAGGTAGCACTAAAAATAACAAGGTTCTCCTGTTAAGCAAATTTGTTACTCAAATAGTATAACTTTACGCTGAGGACAATTATTTTTTCTTGGTTTACCAAAACAATCGGGGCTTATCAGTTTTTTAGAATGATAACATTACTGTGGTGTAACATTGTTAACAAATTGTTTATTTTTGTTTATTTAAAACTTTTGCGTTATCTTATTTCTTCAAATGAATCAATATAAATCATCTTCGTGTTTATTGTTAATTAAAGCTTCAGAGGTATTGGTTTGATTTGATATCGATTTTCTTGTGTTAGCATCTGTTGCAGCTAGAATTTTTACATTGGGTTACTTAATTTTAATAAATATTCTAAATAAATATCTTTTTCGCAGAGAACTGGAAATTATTGTCTACTTAGACTATCTGAGTTTAACCTTAGAAAATTAACAGATGAAACTACTTAATGAGTTATTAATACGATTCTTATCCTAGAAATGTGGCCTACGTTGTCAAATAGAACGGCCTGGAATTTCGGATAATTTTAAGTTGAAGTAATTAATTTTATTCAAGCAATCTATATCTATAGTTAGCTGCTTTTTATTTCACGATAGTTTATTAGTATTTGGATTATATAAAATCTCAACATTCATAACATAATTATTTATTACATCATTAAATATTTAAAAAAAAAAGTTACTGCAAAAGCTCCAAAAAATTAAGCTTTCACCAGGAACCAGGATACACAACTTCCGATCATCAGAACCCACCATAACTTTTTACCGGATAGCATTTAAAATATGTGTCATCAGGTTTAAAAATACTCGCTCACAACAGATGTGTTCCGAGTTCCAGCCACATACCGGATATTCGATTCGTCCAGAATGCGAATCAGAATGACAAGACGACGAGTCTATTCTATCGCGCATTCATTACGCGATTCCACACACTTTTCGGATGCCTTTGTGGTAGGATCATTAGCTGCTCCCACAAGGTACTGCACACTCCCTGTGCTGATGATGCTGATCTTTCGGTGCTGTAACACTGTTTGGCACTCCAATCAACCGTCGCCGTCAAACGATGACGCACTCGTTTGCGAAGCGTGATGAGAGCAGGCAAACAAAAAACCGGTTTACTGCTGCCGGGGCCTGGGTCGTTTTCGGTGGTTGAGGTTTACACATTCGCCCACATTTGCAAAAAGCGTGCGATTCAAGTTTCAAACCAACCAACCAACAACCATCATCATCATCATCATCATCCGCCCAATGGTAGTGACGTGCCGGTCGTGACGCATACTTTTTTTTTGCCTTAAGAAAGGTTAGCTGCCTTCACGTGAACTAAGAAAATATCGTTGGGATATTCCAATGAATCATCGTCGGGGCTCCCGTTCGCGATGGTGGGCTGCATAAAGTGTGTACAGCGACCACAGCAGCTGTGGTCACCGTCACCATCCCGAGTGGAGTACTTGATCGGGGCGTGTAACCGGCAGTACGCACGCGTCTACTACAAAACGTTTGATGCAAAAATAAAAGCAAGTGACACGATGACGCAGATGTTTTGTTTGTCATCGGTGGTCGGCTGGGCGGTCGAGATATCTGTTTTTATTTTACGGGGAACTACTCGACAACTATTGGGCCAACAATGGGTAACAACATCCTAGCGGGCAGGCAGGAAGGATCGTTTTTCTATTTTAGAGAAACCCATGAGGCGGTGGTTCGAAGCACGCCCAAAACACTCGATGGCGCACGGTCCATTCATCGATCGATCACGGCCAGACAGTGTGGTTATTATGCAGGTTGCAGCTGGCCCATTGCAGGTACATTGCACATGGGCACATGTTTTCGCTGCTGGGGCTGGCTGTCGTCTATTTTTGGCCGCGATGGACAAACGGTGGGCCAACGGTAGCCCTTCGAGCTGCAAATAAGACATGATGCATAAGGAAATACAATTACGTTCGCGAACGAACGTTAATCATCGCTAACCTCATAAGGTGAGCTGAACCGGATTGTTTCCTCGTGTCTCTAGCTGTGACAAAGTTAGGTTGTGAAGATGCTTTTTCTGTCCCACTGCTAATGCGAGCTGCAAAGACTAGTACGGCACGTATTGGTTGGGGGATTTTCCTAGGCACTTTTATGACCATTTTAACACCCATTTTTTTAATTGAACGTTATGATGAGGGTGTTACGCGCTGCACTGTGTGTGACGTAAAGAATGGCCGTGCATTTGTTTTCTGATTGCGTGTGGTAATCGTTGTGGGTCAAGCACGGAGCCACACTGCAACAGCAACTGCAACCGGATGTACATGGCGGGAAGCACGATTATCGTTCCCGATAGCAGGGTGACTTCCCGACCGTTTGCGAAACTTTCGACTAGATAAAACCGGCATCGAACGTACTGTGGGTGGTTTTGTTTACCAGTTTCCAGATGCAAATTTTTTCGATCATCAAAAACAAGAGGATCTCCAGAGTGAAAACCCAGCAGTAAACAATTTTGATAAACAACCGGACCATCGGCGGCAGCAAAACAATGTAGCAAACAAAATCACCCAAATCCTGTTGGTAAACAACGATCGGTTTGAATGTTGTTTTCGCTACATACGGCGAACTCGTCCCAAAAACGCGACGCGCATTTCTTCGCAAACGATCGCGGCAAACAGTGTGTAAACAACGTTTCGGTTTGTTTAGATCATTCTGACATCAGCTGACGTTTTACGGCGGTTTGCCTTGTTTACCTGGCAGCTGGTTTAACAGACTCGGTCAAATTCAAGCGGTTCCGGATTCAACTGGTTCGTTTGGACGGATCATCTTGGTGTTTTTTTTTCTTCTGCTGTTGTCGATGCTATTGGCACAAGACGCTTCAGTAAAAGAGGCGTGATGATGACCGGCTTGACGGTCATTCTGCTGTTTCGGGGAAGTTGTTCAAGGTTGATCGGGTTTTAGCAGGCGGCAAGGAAATTAGTTGAAAATGTGATGACAAACATTTGGCTCACTGTGTTTAGTTGAAGAAAAGAAAATGCACGAGTGGAAGATTCTACTTATTTCTGTTTGACCTACATTAGAAGAAACAATGTCGTTAGGGTAATGGTTCAGGAAGGAAAGAAAATATAAGAAAACAAAATTTAGTATGCTATATATAAATTTTGTTTGGCTTGTGGGTAGCGACCTCGCATAAGCTATTAACGATGAAACTTTGAATGATAATGAAAATGAACATAATGTTTTCACGATATCAAGTTGTTACTTTTACGCTCATTGTTGTGATATGTTGTTCTACTAAATAATACCAAGCTTAAAATGATAATATTATTGAGCAATATTTCACTAGTACCGCTTCATGTTCTTCCCACTGTAGCCGTTGCACAATTGCGATTAATTTGCGATGAAAACATCGCCAGATCACAACATGGCCGGCAGCGCCATCTGTTGGGCAGTAGCGTAGTGCAAATGATTTTGAAACCGTACGGATCATTAAAAAACGTGCATTGATTAATATTGTATTTCTGTGAAATCGTTCGATATAAAGCATTATTTATAAATAAACTCAACTATTTTAATTAGTTTGGTAGTAATAAAACATATTCGTTGTTCAAAGTAATCGCTGCAAATTAAAACAACTGTAGGAGTAAGAACATCGTCTGAATTTCAAATGGTAAATAGCGCCACCTATTGTATGATAGCCGTAGCATAAGCTGTTATACCGACCTAGCTAGGTTATGTCGCAAATGTGATACAAAAATGATTGTTTTCATCCATTTGAATTATGAACCTTACCTATTGTGGCTGTTATGTCATCATTTAAATTGTCTAACAATCTATCAAAGAATGAAAAACAACAAAATTGGTGTTCATTATTGCATTTTTAATATAAACAAAGCTTACTCCAGTACAACCAAATCCATTTTGAACAATCTACGAAAACGATCAATGTAACCACACATTTGGATGTTGACATAACAATCAATCGGTTAAATACTTGTAAAAAAAATTAAAGCCACTTAGTTTAATGTTATCTTGAGATCTTTGTATTCTTTTTTGTGTGTCTTGTGTCCTTATTAGAATACATCTACATAAGACAGTTGCGTCGTCAGACGATTTGCTTAAAATTGAAAAATTCATCATATCTAGCGGTATGTTTTGTTAAGTTATACTTTGAACAAACCATTTGCAAAACAGTTTTACATTACATATTATAAAGGATTTTTTTTATCTATTATTCATATTTTTCTCTATAGATTGATATTTAATCCATTGTTCATGCTGCGATTTCGGATGTTAATTATTTTGCGTTTTTAGTTTGATATTTGCTAGTTGATTGGTTCGAATTGATAAGAATAATTTATTACTTATATTTAAAACCTTGAATCGAAATGAGTGCCTCTGCACTCAATCGGAACGCTCAGCTTCGGTCAGCGTGAGTGCCGATAGTTATTCGATCGAACTGCGTTTACAAGTATCAAGCTCAATCGTTTTATATTGAATAGGTTCAGTTTTTCCGCTGTTATCCCTCGTGTTTATTTATTCATTTATTTTAAGCCTAATATTTATAACGTTTGGCTTTTATCTTTGTTTTAACATTAGTTATAAAAACAAACATACTCTATATTGTTTTAAATATTCTTTCAAATTTGTAAAAAGCAATGTTGGCAGGCACATTTGAAGTTATGGTGTGATGTATTCCCCTTTTTATCGTTTAATAATGCCAGGTTGTCAGTTTAAAGGTGAGGTATCTGTAAAAAATTAAAAAAAAAATTATTATAATTGAATTGCAATTGAATACAATGTAATGGTTTAGACACAAGATATACATTCTATTTAATCATATCTATCATAGTATTCACATAATCATTAACTATCAACCCAATCCAAAAAGCTTTACATTCGATCGTGTATCGTTGAATCGTAAATCACTAGGCGCCTCCATTGTAATAAAAGAAAAATGTTCGGTGAAAGTTTTCCTAAGAGAAGTGCTATGCACAGTACAAAAATTGTAATAACACTAAAATTGAAGGTATAATAAAATCATCGAATATCTTAAATACAGCCATAGGAAAAATTGTAGTTAAAATCCTTATTTTGTTATTTGTTCAAATAACTTAAACATGTGTCGTTCACATAAGCAGTAAAAGATAGTAAAAGAGTAAATAAACGTATCAATACAGGTTAATCAAATCAGTATATTTGTTATTAAAATCGTTCAATCTTCAATCTTTGAAGATCACTCAAATTTGTGGATACAAGGCAGGATACGAATGCAGTTGACCTTTACAAACGATGGTAGGCGAGAGTGACCGTTGTGCTGCTCAAAAAAACTGAGTCCCATTTTCGCTGTGGCATTCCGAGATAATCGTATCCTTGTGCCCACCCCGAGCTGTTCTGCTGTTCGTTTGTCCGGGCTTCAGTCCTAGGTAACCGATAATTGACGCTTGCCCAGTGTGCTGATAGGGAGGTTTGTTCGTTATCGGACGATGGACGAAGTACGATGGGTGGCTTTGGAAGACGGTTGGCATGGTTGGTATTGTGGGTCGATCGATCGGTCTCGTCGTTATCGAGCTTGTCCGATCGACCATAAAAGCTATTCCCGGGATCATGTTGTTGCTTTTCGGAAAGGGTCGTTTCCAACCCGATATCGTCCAATTTGAGGAACCTGTATCCCCGGAAGATACGGATTTCGGAAAGAATCTGCTTTAACCAAAAACGAGATTGCAGTGTTCGGTACGCATTGAGTGTGCCAAAATGCAATACACAATCGAATGTGATGCACCTGTGTGCGTGCGACTATCATAAGCCATCAATCGGAAGCCACGGGGTAGAATCACGCACATCGCCTTCATCCATCCGTTCCAAACATTTGTCAGGCCACTATGTAGACCTTCGTTTAGTTTTAGTGTTTCAAGTGCAGAAGCATAGTGGTAGGATATCATTTGTTTTGGGCAACACTAGAGCAACACTCTCTTCCGTCAATGCTCTTCCGTGTCGTGGCATATCTGGAGAATCCAAAAACCCGGACGACCCAGAAATCGACGAGGAAGCGATGAGGAACGGATCGAAAGATCGAAAGCAAGCGATAAACCAAGGCAAAAAGAGGTTCTTATCTGGCTTTCGAGCGAGCACCCATTCGTCTCGTCTCCTTTCGACGTGATACGGGACGCCGGTGGAAAAGTTCGTCCTTTGCATGGGGAGTTTGGTTTGTTGCGAGACGACGCCACCACTAACCATTATGTTGACGCAGCGTTCGTTCGCTTTCCTGTTCGTTCTCCACACTCCGACTGACCTGGATCCTGATTGATGGAAACTGATAAGGATATTATTATATTTTACAGCGTAGATACCGGAACGCGGTGGCGTCTATCTGGGTGGTGGGTAGTGTTGGTGGAGTGGAGTCACTGTTCGAGTCCACCAGAGCGCCGCTGATTACCGCTACAAATGGCGATGGCGAATCGGCGATAGAGAAATGCGACCCGGTCCCAAACGCGCCGAGACAACCTGTGCTGGAACTTTGTGATCTGTGCTGCTTGATAAGGACACAAGGACTCTTCCCACTTCCCATTACCAATCCTCTCCAAGGTCCTCTCCCTCCCTGCCTTTTGACATGCATAAATGCCAGGACGGCACGAGAACCGTGACCGTGGTGGGATTTCGCTGCATCGAAGTGTCCTTGTCGTTCGGCACGAGCACGACCACCTGCAGCACAGGGACACATCGTTGCGTTTGCTTATCGCGCCTGGAAAACTCTTCCGCCTGGGAAATGTCCTGTCGCACGGCACCAACTGACTCGTGGCCAGGACTCACAGAACAGTAATGGCCGAACGACGATGGCGACGCCCCATGATAAGATCAAAACTCATGCAACAAACGAACCCCCGGACAACTCTCTCTCCCACCCAGTAAGGACAGACAGGAATCCATCTCATTTCGTCTCACTTCCTGCTCACTCGATTTCTCACCCAAGAGAGCACGTCCCTTCATTTCTTTCATATTACTGCCGGCAGGAGTAGACTCGCTATCTATCTGTTTCCACATCGCAGTTTCGCTTTCCGTGATTCCCCAAGATCCTTCGTCGTGATTCGTTTGGATCGTGGCGAGGAAAAAGCATCTCCACCTGCGTTCTTATCCTTGCCATGATAAATCGTACCATCGAACACGCCAACGAACAGGAAAAAGCGTCTTATCGGTCGGTTCGCTATCTATGTCGGTTGGAACGCAGGTTTTTACCAATGTTTCGCTTCTTTCGCCAAACGCGTTGGGGAGCTTTTCGTTTTTATCTACTTTCCCTATCTAGTGTTGTTG
>KZ061675.1:204350-236925 GCA_002091835.1 Anopheles maculatus | reverse complement strand
AGGGAAAACCCATTTTCCTCGCTGTCCACAGTCTTATCGCACGTTCGTCGTTCGCTCGAGCTACACCATCGAGCAGGCTACATTGGTTGTTATCTTTCCATCTTTTCTCCTTCTCTCGTCTATCGTCCTATCGTTCTCTCTCTCTTTCGTCCCTTTTTGTGCAAGGATATTCACCTGTCTTTGAGCAACGGAACGCAAGGATATGGTACGTTCTTCCCCGATTCGGCCATCGTTAGCAAAGTGCTGCACGATTCGCGCACTATCTCATCGGGGCTATCTCGTCGCCATTGCTTCAAACCGACCCATCCACCGCCCGTATCGCTTCCTATCGATTGCCTGTAGTCACCCATTCGAAGCTACACTTTCCCACTTCCACCCTTCGCTGGCACGATGATCCTCATTCATCTTTTTCTTACTGGACTCGGTGAAAATCGGCGAACTGAATGCCGATCGTCGACGGAAGATAGGCGCGAAGCAAAAGCGTATCGTTCCAACGAGGGTGGTCGAAGCGATATATCCTTCGAACGAACGTACCAACCGGCCAGCCACAGACACATACTCACTCACACAACCACACATACACCGAGGGCACACGCATTTCGATGCGGAAGTGAGGCAAGATAAGCCGGCCGATGCATTTGGGAGCGATTCAATACATTTCCGTCTGTTCGGCGGGCAGATAAGGAAACCATTTTGCACGATAGTGTGGGGACGGGACCTCCCTTTACGGAGAGGTGGCGATGGAGTGTGAGTGAGAGGATGAGCAGGACGGGATGGTAGATGTGAGGTGGAGATTGCTGAATGAATGGTAAATGTGAGATAAAAACCCATTCTTCGTTCTGTATGCATATCAAGCAATGTTCGGTTGTAAATTTTAGCCGTTTTTTCACGTTCTGAACTTTCGCGAATTTATTTTAAAGTTTTTTAAAGGGTTGTTATTAAGTTTTTGATTGTATGGAATTTGGAATAAATTTTTGTTTCAATTTATGTGTTGTTAAATGCATCCAAATTTATATGATGTACGGGTTCTGTAAATTCATTAAAGTACAGTTAATGGGTACATTTTATATGTTTAAAGTCAAATATCTTATCTGCAGCCATTCTGCATCGTAATTTACGAGGAAGCGATCGAACAAATATAAATGAAATAACATAGAAAAATCCAGTTTTAGCATTATAAGAGTAATAAAAACATTAAAATTGTATTCAAAAGTCCAAAAACAGGAAACATTAGAAACACAAAAGCAATAACCTTCAAATAAGGGACGAGGGTTTTGGGAAAGGAATGCTAAGGCTAAGCCAAGAGGTAACGTCGGTCACAGAAAATGTGAAAAAGACAGTGTGGGTTTTTCTATTTCCCTTTTTCAAACTTTTATACACAGGAGAAAAGGTTTGAAACAAAAAGGACTTACACATAACCTAATAAGACAGTTAGTTTAATTACAGTACTTTTAACTGTGAATATCATAAACTTGTGAAAAGATGAACCGCAAGAGTATTCTTCATTTGCTACAGTTTGTAGGCGCTCTTCCATGTTTTTATGACTATCGCACGCTTTCAATCACGTTCGAATGCTTGAGATCAGAATCGCTTCTTTTCCACCAACAAAACAAAACAGCATCTTTGTGGACCCTCTCTTGTGTGTCGTTATGAATTTCCATCAGCGGCACGATTTCTTCTGGTAAGGTAAGCAACATTCGCCCCTAATCTGATGAATGGCATTTTCCTTCATTCCAGCCGTCTCATTCGAGGCAAAGGAGCAGTGGATTAAGATTTTGCCTTCCCTCGCCCAACACTGCTTATCAGCAAGGAAACGAACACACTCATCCTTGGTTGGCAAAGGACTCTCGCCATCGGATGGGCTGGGCGCCGTTTGTTTACGTTTACTCGCGACCAGGATACGATCGAGCAAACACTTCTCGCGAGCATCCACTCGACGGCACAGCGATGGAAAGGACATTGATAAGGACAACAGCAATCCCGTTTCATAGCACACATGCACACGCTTTATAGATTGGTCGAATGATGAAGCTGGCATGGGGAAGATAAGATGGTCTGGGCCTGGAATGATGAAGGATGAGAAGGATGGCAGAAAGGGATCGGTATGGGTTGAGCTCGACCAAAACATGGTCGCGATGTGGCGTTGGTCGTGCCGTTGAACACGGCACTTCTGTTGCTGTGCGATTGCTGATACGGAAAAGCGATATAATGTTATTAAGAGGCTATCAAAACAAACCACATACAAATACACTCATACGACCGGCGATGTCCTTACCCTTTACCGTTGCCATGACACTCGAAGCGCTTCAAAAGCCGACCAAATACCGCAAGTCCTTAAAGGGAACGCGAGAGCCCAAAGACGACGATTGAGCGACGAGGAACCGATAACGAACTCCGGAAGCGGTTTCGCGACGAGGAACCGATAACGAACTCCGGAAAAGCGGTTTCCAAGCGGTCGTGTGGCCATGTGTTGGAAAACGTCTTGCACTGTGCGAGGAGGGAAAAGTTGGAAAAGTTTTCCTTTTTCAAGTTACATGGTGTTGATGGTACAGGTGGTGAAGAAACTACATGAGGGAGGCTAGACAGTGGGACAAGATTTTGCATGGGGATAGGAATAGGGATGAGATGGTGAAGTAGTGTGGGGCGTATCGCACATGTACAGACTATTAACGGTAGCGTGGTGTCATAAAACTGGTTGAATGTAGGATTTATGGCAAAATTATTTTAATTAGCAAGTGGCTTAGTTTCACACATTCGATTCGAGGTGTGATGGAGATGTAGGTAGAGAGCTAGTTAATTTTTCCAACAGTCATAAAGTTCTGATAAGTTTTGTGAGAAAATGATTGCAAATGTGATGGTTTTATGTCATGGATTTTAAAGAATAAGATGCTATGGCTTCTTTATGATTTCAATATCATTAGGTTCTATGTTTTTTCGGTTGTCATTCGTTCCGATAAAGATTAAAAAAATGATTTCTTTATATTCTTTATAAAGGATGCAGTTTAACCGTAAGTTGGTAAACACAATCTGGACCATGATATTGAAATTAATTAATTATTAATTATT
Source organism: Anopheles maculatus (assembly GCA_002091835.1). Classification (NCBI taxonomy): domain Eukaryota; kingdom Metazoa; phylum Arthropoda; class Insecta; order Diptera; family Culicidae; genus Anopheles; species Anopheles maculatus. The sequence goes on along the minus strand of KZ061675.1, from coordinate 233,859 downwards.
AATGCAACTTGATCCTGCTGCTTGCTTTCATCACAAACTGATTATCTGTATACAGTATGCAGTCCGTCATATACGTCATTCCAACTACTAATCGAATCGAATAAAAATAAAATTCAGCAGAGAGAAAACATTGAATACAAATAAGTTGATGTCACAGGACGTGCCAGACCAACCCGTTTATCTTTACACCATCGGAGAACACCAGAACAGAACACCAACACCACCAACCGATCAGCTCGTCGTCCTAACCTGACCATTGACGTACAGAGCTCATCACAAAACGCTGTCCGTCGTGTCCTTCGCGACGTAAAAAGAATTCCAACCCATTTCCGACACCCATTAGCAGACGAGGCACGACTTGCCAGTGCTGGTGCTTGTCTGGCTATATGTGTGTGTTTGTGTCGGTATCGTTGCACAGCTGTCCGAACGACAAAACGTCCTTCCGGCATGTTGCTTACTGTTGTTGGGAGTCCCTTTCAAGGTGAATCCATTCAGATCGGGCTACCTTTTTCTCTCGAGGACGACAGACGAAGCCATCGCGGATGAACGATGGAGGTAATGGGCGCAGTGGTAAGGAAGCGATAATCTTCTCAAATGGATCAAATTTAATTTCCGTTTCATTCTCAGACACTTACCTACGTGGACGGGACTCGTGAGTGATGTGAGTGGTGAGCGAAGGTGGAAGTAGATTGTTTGGGAATGTTTTGCGAAAGCGCTGAGATAGGGAAAGGACACTCCGATGGACGCCTTTTTGGAGTCGTGGACTCAAGGTTCCTTGCAGGATGTAACCACCTGAGCAGTAGATAAAGCTCATCACGAGCATGTAACACTTTACTTCGTGCATCCTGCGGCCTTTTTTTTGTCGGTGACATTGTATTTGTGGGAGTGTATTCGCGTGTTTTATCTCACTTACACCGTGCTTGACTGGCAGTTAAAACTCAACCCTCGGTTCCCATCAACCAGGACAGCGACGGTGCAGCAGTATAAACACATTCATGGCTCACCGTTGCCGGGGACAACGCGTTCCTGCCATCTTTCCGGACGTTGTAACGAAGGGAGAAGAACAGGACAGGCCGAAGAGTGGTCATAAAAAATGATAAACGAATGATATTTTACATCATATCGTGCACCTTTTTTAATCCTCTCATTTTCCATCATCAGCATCATCGTCGCCGTCACAATCGCGATCGAGGACAAAAGGGGAGTGTTGTTCGGAGGGTGACGGATCATGGCTGGTATCGTTCATTTCCTGTTTTGCAGAGGCAAGAGATGGGTTTTGTAGATGGAAAAGGACGCACGAGCGATAAGAGTTTTAAAATCGTACCTTTCGGACATTGGACACCGTGGCGAGAGATACTACTAATCGTGAAAATGGTAAATAAAACGACATCTTAATGATCGTCTCCAGCAAGCTGTGTCCTGCAAGCCGTGTCCTGCACTGCGAATGTCCTTTTTCCTAATGTCCTCGGAGGTCACCCTTATGCGTCGCTATAAAATGCCGGAAAATTGAAGACATTTTTTCCGCAAATGTAGAGAAGAAAAAAAGGAAATAAAAGTTTGACCTACGCGACTGTCGTTCGTGAGAGGAAAATGAACATAAACGGTGGCAATGAAGCGTTTGCAATTAAAAAGGCAGCTCTTTTTTGTAAAGGAGTTTCATCTCCATCCTAGAAGGTGCAGTGGCGATTAAAAAAGAACATTTGGTCACCTTGTGCCGTACACACCGGTATCCTTCAGTGTTGGTGGTGTGTTTTTTATTCTCAAAAGATTATCACCATTCGCCATTAGTTGGCACAAATTCCAAATTCTCCACGACAGCAAATGAACTGAAAAGTGTAGGATAAGCGACCAAAGGAAGAGGGAAAACGTGCATGCGTTGATGGCAGGAAGGAATTAAAAGACGCACAATCTTACCCGTCATGATTGCTCCCATCTAAATAAGCAAATTGTCCCCGGCATTTGGCATGCTAATCGGTGAAATCTGTTTTAATGATACCTTTTTGGTTGGCAGGACGCTTCGGATTAAGAGCCATTAAGGATATAAAAATATTCTGGAGGTATTTAATTAATTTACCTTGACTGAAATGAAGATGATGGAGTTTTATCGAAATAAAATTGTGTTTTATATAAGTTATGAGTTAAAAAGTTATAGCAACTTGGAGTGAATCCTCTTAGACCGAGATCGACACCTAATGCTTATCACATCCAGTTCACTTGATAGTAGCTTTCTTATCCGACAAAATATCCCTTTTTCCTTACCAACAACCGTAAAACTGGTAACCGTCATTGAAACATGTAACGCTTTTTGCTTAAAACCCTACCGAATCAGCATAATCTCTCAAATCTTCCCGAAATACCGGATTTTATCCCGTTTCCCACAGCGTAATGGCCCATGGAGATGCTTTTAAAAATCACTAAAAACTTTATCAACCCTTTTCCAGTACCACAGCCATGCGAAATACATTCTGCAACGGAACTGGAAAATGGGGAGAAAACATCTCTTCGCCCTTCAAACGCGAACTAAACGAATACAAACTGCTGACAGTGCGTGACGGTTTAGTGTCGCGAAAAATGGCGAATGTTCACGCTTTTTCGGTGACTAGGAGAGTTTTGTAGGATATAAGCAAGGTTCGGGAAGACGCTATCAGTACTTGGTGATCGTATTTCTTTAATCCGTAGTAACCATCAAGTTTAGTTCTGAAGCAAAAACCTCATCTCGAAATCTCCATCATAATCCGGCTGTAAAATGAGAAAGTGGAATAAGATGGAAAACTCAACTCTAGTGAGGTGAGAGATTTCACTGCATCAACACAACACTCTGCAGCAGACGAGAAGAGTGGCAATGAGAAAGAACAACAGGAAAAAGCAATCTCAGTTATAACTTCTTTGCCATGGAGGCGCCTAGCCGCCTGTGATCGATGGAGCTGCAGTTTGACGTTTGTCGTTTCGTATGACAATTGTAAACTGCATCGGCATAAGGGAAGAGAAGGGAAGGATCTCATGCCATTGGCAGACGTTATCAGTTGGACAATGTGGATAAGCGAGCACTGACGGACTGACTGACAACTGGCGATTTTAGGAAAAGAAAGGACACAGAAAAAAACGAGTTTTCATTTGATTAGAAATGCAACCAGCATTGTGCAGTGCAGTGCAAGGATGGGATATCGATGCATTGACAGGGAAAATCTGGGAAACCATACCAAAACGAATCGGTAGGACAAAAGTCACACAAGAGCAAAGCTAAAAAACGGCATGGGAACAAACATGTCCATCCATCCACATTCTGGCCGGATGTCTAATCTCGCAAACGTCAACCGAGACAACTGGCGCGAACTACGGCCACGTTTGTCATCACCGGGGACAGGAGAAAACATGAGAAGGAAACCCGCGATGAGGAAGTGCGGTGACACTCGATAGCGATAAGCCCGTTACCGATAGGGTCCAACTGTCGAAAAGAGTTTGACGTGGGGAATCCTGTTTTTTGGCGCTTCTTTTTTCGGAGGTAATCATTACAAGGCTGGAATCCAGGATGCTTCTCGCAGAACCCTTTCCCGGGATGCTCATTGATTTGATGCACTCACATGCCGTATTGTAAAGAAGGACAGAGAAGAGTAGTGGGACATTCTATTGGAAGCCAGAACCAGAACGGCCTGAGTTGACGTGTGTTTAGAAATCAGTGTGTACGGGTTGATTCGTTGGAACTCTTCTTGGGCATTCCCTCGACAGTGGTGGACGTGCTTTTGGTTTTTGTTGTGAGTGAGATGGAGTCTTGTTGCAAGAGAAAGAGACCCACACCGGTGACATTGCAAAAGAAAGCTTCGTCGAGGAAAAACCTCCAAACAAACCGCAGACCCCAACACAGAGAACACAACACATCATTGTGCCGGAAGAATGGTTGTCGATGCATCGCGGCACATTCAAAATGCATTCGACTGTGCGCCTACGGCAAGAGTAGTTTCAATTGATATCCGTCGAAACGTCGCATTCTGACCACCGTGTTTGTTCGTCGATGGTTGATGATGGCGATGGCGGTGGTCTTTCGTTTGGCGTTCGATTAGGAACGAATTTTCCTGCTCTGGCACATCTTTGCAAAGGCAATGCCCATGCGAACGGTTGGCGATGTTTGGATCAAATTCATCAAACCTTCCATCAACGCGCCAATGAAGGGCGCTCGGTTCGATTTCACCTCACAACACATTTCCTACTGCGAAGGCTCCATCAGACTGGGCATGGATGGAAAGCGTTGACAATCGTCGTTTACAATCAAACTGCAGTCGGAATGCACCTTTTCCGAACGGAACCGGGTGTTCCAATTGGGGGAAAATGCCTCTCGCTTTTCACGCGAAACATTCTGTCGCAGGGAAAACGCGGCAAAGGATGTTACCGATGGGAAGTGCGTGATTGCATTCCACGTTGCGTTCGACGCGGAGCTCTTGCAGTGGAAAAGCGCGTTTCTTGTGTGGTGTCGCGGTTTCATTTTTAACTCAACCGATGCGCTTGGATCGTAGTTGGGGAACACATTGGACCATCGGCACGAATTTCTGCTGCAGTTTCCTGTTGGTGATGACGGAGCAATGGCTTCTCTGCTTGGGACTGTTTTTCGTGGAATGTCGCCAGTTTTTCTCGGTTTGGGATGGAAGAAAATGGGAAACGCATGACACAGGGCAAAGGGATGCTTTCGGGTCAATTGTAATCGACCGTTGATGCAGTGAAGTTCAAACATCGTCCGCGAACTGGATGCAGAATGTCATCCGGACAAAAACATTGACCACGTTCGAAACAACGGTCGCAAGGATGTGTGTCCTGTGGTTCTTTGGGTTGTTCGCCGTTGGAAGTTGTGCAAATGCACGCACCATTTAGGAAACGATCGTTCTAGCACGTGGGCGAAAAGGTTTTTGTAGGGTTTTCTGGAGTAAAGTTGCAATTCCGGAAAGATGCAATGGCATTTGACAGCAAATTTGATGAATGTTTGAAGTGATTAGTTTAGTATTGAGTAACATTCAATTGGACCGATTTCGAAAGGTTTTATTGTTTAATTGCTAAGGGGGCTTAGGGTTTTAAGATGTGGTTAAATTGATATTAGCATTTGTACAATGAGTAATTCTAAGGACGGCTGGGCGCCATGACCAGGTTTCAATTTGTGCCAATTTATATTGATATTGATATTGATTTTATAATATTCACCAATTTAACTAAGAGCAATCAAATCCGCAATTGAATTAAACTATTGTCCTGATTTGATGTATAAATAGCGTAAAAAATTAGTGACTGTAAGACACAACATTTAATATCAACAAAGCCAGTAAATCACCACTAACGTCTGCTTCCATTTCTTATCAGTGCTTCGGCCAGCATCAGGGATACAAACTTCAATCAATCGCTCATGATGGTGCCAATTTCGTTTTAAATAACTGCAGCATGCAGGAAGGAAATCCTGATGAGAAAATGCACAACTGATAAGCAATGGCTGCAGGTTCACAGTTTCTTCCACTCAACCGTCATCGTTTCGTTTAAGCCGGATCGAAAAAGCAAACATCATTGCCTCGGATCGATTTCCTCTTGAGTCGATCAATCATGATGAGGAAAGCGAACAAGGAGTAAAGAAAAACGAAAGAGAATGATTCATTTTTACATCAGCAGAACGGAAACAGGAAGATGGTGTGTGCAGAATCGTCCGACATGAGGGTTTCGCAAAAAAGGGAACTAAAGGGTAAAAATAAAACAACGAGTGCAAGATGCAGCGGGTGATTTTGATGACTCCTAGAGGAGATTGTGCACTTGCCTGGTAGGAACTCTTCCACGAAGCCTTTCGATTGGCATTCGAGGCCAATGGTTACCAACTGCCAGTCAACCGGAAGCCGATACAAGCGAACACTACATTCCCGGTGGCCACTTTACCGCAATGGCGATAGAGAACGAGAGTCGGAGGGAATTTCAGGATAACGATGTGAAAAAAGGGAACAATCCAAAAAAAAGACTAGTCTTTGAACAAATGATAAGCACGATACGCAAGGTAAAGCACTGCAGTAGGAAGCTCGAGGAAAGCGAGCGATTCTTGACTGAGGCGGGCGAGAACGATTCACTCGAGATCCTGATGCACCAGGATGATTGAGCAGATTTCGAAACTTTTCTTAACCGGATGCTTCTTTACCACTTTTAGAATCACGCGCACTGCAAGTAGGAAATCTTGACGATACTATGATTTTAAGAATCCTCCCTTGCAACCCTTTGGCCACCGTTTCCCAATCAAACTCACTGGAGCTGTCGTTTAGCGAAACAAAGTTTCAGGCATCATCCGGTTTTGATTTCTCGCCACTCAGCCATCTTTGGCCAACCGACAGAGGCGATATTTATTCTTTTTCTTAGCTGCTTCAATGCTCCCACTCCGTACAAGGAACAGAAGTGAGCTTGTCTTGAAGGATCCCTCGAACGTCCTCGTCGTGCCCGCTCGTTAGAGTCGTTATCAGTGGCGATGCAACGTTCGTTCGGAACGTTCTTTGCCCGGTTTGACGCTTCATAAAGTTCATCATCATTTCCTCATCGGCGTTTCCCGATCCCCTGGAGCCACTCCGGAATGCATTCGTTGGCTGCTGGCGAGGAACGATTGCTGCATCCTCTTGCACGGATTGCACATCTTACACTCGGGCACTCTCTGTGTGTGTGTTGAGTGCTATCCGAGGCTGGAGAGAACGGCTATCAGTGCGAAGTGATAGCTCCATGCCCTGGAAAGGCAGGAAATCACTGGATGCTGCGAATGCGTCGTAGCGGGAGAACTTGGAAAGAACTCGCTTCCTCGCCGAAAGTTGACTCGTTGGGAGGTGGAAATTGGAAACAAGGAGTCCGAGAAAAGACGAAACGATCTGCAAACACTGTGTGGTAGCTCTTGAACTTAAGGAAAAAGAAGCGAGAGTAGTCTTCTGGTGGTTTGACTGTGTCAGTGAAGAAAAGGCTGTGCAGTCGGACTGATACCGAACATCGTTGCATCCTCGGGCTTCCTATCGCTGTGTTGCCGTGCAGTGGAATCGGATTCCGGATAGGTTCCGAACGCGTCAAACCGTCCGCCCACAATCCTGTGCTTCTGGCCCAAGATGTCCCAGCAGTTGGGTGACGTTAAATATTATTTATAAAATTTCGTATCACACAATTTATAACAAAAACTGCATCGCACCAGATTTGTTCGACTGCGAACGCGATAAAACGGCCATGCATTCGTGCTGTGAGTTTCTGTACCTCAGTTTATATCCACGGTTTGTCGAGGAGGCACAGGAGCTCAAGCGGACAAGCAGGAAGTAGTGGTATTCATGCTGTGTCATTGCAGAGATTGGGCGACTTTGAAGCTAGAAGCCGGTGTTGATTTTCTTGCCTCACGAGCAAGCAGCAAGGAGCAGTTTCTAAACAGCAATTCCAGCCAGTGCCAGCATAAAGAAGGACACCTAATCCGACATCGTTTCTCGCTCGGTTCTAGCACCGTCCGTCCCGCAACCGAGGACACGATAAACGACGACATTTTATTTCCGTTGTCGTAATAATATTCGGAAAGATTTTCGGGAACCGGGAAGCAGGGAACGGAATTGAAAAATGCACGACGTTGAGCATGCACCAAGCGACAGCTTTTCCCATTTCCGGTAGGATCGAGAGTTCTACGATCGAGTGCTTTCCCATTCCTGGTTTCTCCAAAGTTCATGGAGAGGTGTTGCCTGGTTGGTTGGAAAATATCATCGAACGGTGGTCGGATCGGTTGTTTGCATAATGATGAAGACGTTCGATAGGTACCGATTTTGACACTCCATTATCGGGTAAAAGTTGGCGTCGGATTATTGCCATTTATTCCGAGCTGGATGGACGATAAATGGCTGTCGGAATGGAACGGTCCGCAATGTAATCTGCAGTCTACACACGCCTGGTTGACGATTTTTATGAGAAGTAACCGAAAGGATATTACACACATTTGATGATCTTTACCGAGCATACATTCCTTTGCTGGCTGGGGTGGTCTTTTATCGCGTACGTTTAACTCAGTGGACTAAATCAACAAACCAATGGTATGTGCTATAAATCAAAAACATTTTTTCACTTACACACTAACGAAACAATCGATCTTCGAATGGTAAACGAAGCAAAGGATCATGCATCTGTCTCGCTTTGTCCCATAAGGAAACTTACCTGCAACGAAAGAAAGAAAGAAAGAAAATAGGGATAAATATCGAAAAGAAACATAAAACACCAATATGGCCACGAGGATGTCCAACATGACGAAATTTATGCACGGTCACACAGTGGTGCAGGCTACGAAGGATGGTCGTTGCCGAAAGGATGTTGCTATCAAAGATGACTTCTACCGACAGCAGCTTTAGCTGTTTTCCCTTCGAGACGGGGACAGTTCGGGCAAATCGGCAATAAATTTCATCGTCCCCATCGCGTTGCGAACAGAAATAGCGAAATCTATCACCATATCCGGGATAGTCGTCTGCGCGTTTAGGATGTCGTGGCTCGGTTTTTAATATTTATTTTCCCTCGAAAGAAATCTTCTCTGGGCGCTTCTGTTGTTCAAAAGGAACATTATTGTGGGGTTTATTTCGGCAGTATAAAATTTAAAAATGTAAAGTTATCGATTGTTGAACATTTATCGAACATAAACAAATTTCCGGATAATGATGAAGAGGGATTATTGTTTTACAGTGAACCATTCAGATATACACCATAATGTCAAGAAAGACTTGAAATGAAATGAAATGAAATGAAATTAAGGTGTAAAGTGGAGACTGGTTTCACACATAGCAGGACCAATGATCGAATGCTCTCTGGACCGTACCTCCGTAGTTTGGACTGACTATTTAACTATGTGGTGACCATGACTTGGTAGATCATTTAGCCAAGAAGAAGAAAGTGTGAAATAAAGAAAACAGGCTAGTGTTGACGCACGGCCGTCAAACGGAAGCTTGATCAAATTGGAATTTTGTCGAGCGAGGTAGGCGAGTTATTTGAGAGTAGTGCGTCTTTTGATCGTTTATTTACTCTCTATAGACTGCGAGAAAAAGAAAGACTGGGGACATCAGAATTCCAGGATAAGAATCCATATTTCCAAAAACATGTATTGAAAATTCACAGAAGGTTTTACATGCTTAATAATTTATAAGACGAACACACATTGAGTATATGGCCAGTAGTGATGGGCGAAATGATGGTTTTATCGGAATCGATTCCGGAGCGCTCCGAATTTTGCGGAATCGATTCCGAACAGTAGGTCCGGATCCGGGGCCCCTTGCAAGATGTGTTTAACTGGTTCTTTCTTAGTACGTGAGCGGGGGGGGGGGGGGGGGGGGGGGGGGGGGGGGGGGGGGGGGAAGGTTAGGTCTGATTATTCCTTCGTTTATCGGGGCCCCCTACGAACTCGGGCCCCGCTCAGTTCGCTTACCGTTTAATCCGCCAGTGCACCCGGATCCGGAATCGGTTTCGCACCCGGATCCGGAATCGGTTCCGCACCCGGATCCGGAATCGGTTCCGCGGTTCCAGCTATGGAATCGGAACCAGGTAGTTCCGATTCCGAGCGCCCATTACTAATGGCCAGCGCTAGGATGTGAATTCCTCTCACGTTTAACAACAACTGTGTTGTTGTTTACTGCGGATTTTCTGGCATACACATTTGCTATTCTCTATATGTTATGTGAATACTGGAGTTATGGGAGACGATTCAAAAGTAAAGCTTTGGGCCAAAACAAAACACCTTTTTTACGAGTTATATAAACATGTTCTAATGCGGTGGCATCTAAGAAGATGAGAATTTGAGAAGATGAGGAGAAGAACGAACTTCGAACTGCAGCATCTACACCGAGTGCCGAATATAATCCGGAACGCCAGATCTACACGAATGTGCTGATTAGGCTTATCGTGCCTGTGGTGATTATCGCCACCTACATATAAGTACCTCGTACTTCAGCGCAGGTTTATTCAATCACAATCTTTAAGCGACAATAGTGTTACGGAAGCATTACCATAATTACGTGTAGTAGGAGAGTGCTAGGGTAAGTGGGTAAGAGAGTTAGCGTAAGTAAGCAATGGACGAAGCAATCGACCACCTCTTGATGCTAGACCGTTATGGCGAACGGAAGCAAGAGAAAAAAGTTATTGTATAAATAAATTTAAGAGTTTTTGAATAATTTGATTCGTTTTTAGATAAGGTTGATCTGACAGCGTGTCTAAATGACAGCCATGAGCTAAGGCTGAACTACTAGTCACCACCGAATTGAAAGTCTAACCTTTTGCTTAAAATCTCTCAATGTGCTTGGTTATTGTCACTACTAGAATGTTAGTTTCTTTGCTTAAACCACATATTAAAGATTTCCTTTTTTTTCGAATAACCACTTTTTATGAACCATAAGCTGGCTACCCACGCGAGTTGCTTGACTATACCAGTTATATCAGTTTAAAGCTACAATCGACCCGTTTACCTTCAGTACCGATGATAAACCTACAAGTTAGCTATAGGCTTGATTTTTATGAAAGAAACTATCAGCTAGCTAAAAGGCCACATAAGAACCTGTTTGTATGACCGCGACTCATACGCAAACAGCGCTGGTTCATGTGCGGTTGTGTGTACTGAGCCATGAAATATCGTAGGTGGGTGCTGTAGTTCCGATAATTTGAAAACATACGCTTACGGGAACGTATTTTCAATTTTACCATATGCGTTTTTGTGTTCCAACTCCAGCCCGAGCTGAATTCCAAGTAAGGGAAACAGTATCGAGGTGTCAGGACATTTGGGATTGATTTTTATTGTCAACCGTGCCTGTTGCGTACCTTTAGGGGTAGTAATTAATTTGCAACTGATATGGAATTTTCCTCATCAACGCCTTCGTTCAATGGGCACGACGAGTTGTATCAAAATCCTGCAATAATAATGCACTGGGGTTGGCGTTTCGAAGCCGATAAGAGTTTGAGCTGTGGTAGGAACGTGTTGCAAGAATACAAAAATGATGGTGATTTGAAGCAATAAAATATATTTTACGAAATTTGAGTAGATATAAGGAAGAAAATATGATTTGTTCAAATCAGAGTAAGCGGAATTCTTTGTAAATAACTTTAATGCTTGTCTTCTCACATTCGTTTTTGCGTAGGAATTCTTCAAAATACAATTACTTTAGCTGTCCATCAACGCAAACTCTTTCTCAAGATGGCCATCACGGGTTTGAATTTATAATTCTTTTACAAAAAATCTTCTTATTCGGTCTGCACGAAAGGATTGTTTGCTTTCTTTGTACGCTTTCCAACACTTTCCTTGAGAAGACGCCATTCACAGCGATGTCACATCTCCAACAGTAAGCCCTTATCCGTCTGGAATGCTGCTGGTGGTAGAGCAGATAAGCGCTCGCTTACCACAAACAATCCCTTCGTAAGGAATATTTTTTCCTATTTTCCTCAGTTTTTCACCCACACCCTCCTTCCCACTCGATAAACCATCGTTCGATTATGGAAAAGCGGTAAACTGTCACCCACTGAATCGATTGGCTAGGCGAACTTTACCCGCAGTCAGCGTGGGGGAAAAGTCCAATTTTTCGCACTGTCAATCGTGCCACAGGAATGTTGACCGTGTAGGTGCGATATCGGAAGGCATGTAAATCACGACTACACAACCGAGGTCCAAGTGGTCCGACGGTGTGCAAGTGGTCTAAGCATAAGATTTATGTTCCAGCATCGATATCGCGCTGACGGCGGTTGCTGTCAACGTGTTTTGCTACTTTTTCGGGTAATATCAACACGCTCACATACGCTCAGACGCCTAGGAAATAGCAAAAAAAAGGCGTTCGGTCAACGACACTAATCAAAATCGGGTTTACCTGCGTGGAGCGATTCCTTCGGCAGGTTCGTCTGTAATCGCGTTCGCGGTTGGAGCTTGGGAGTTAGCTCTGGTGGAGAGATAATTTATCGGCTTCGGTCGTGAGGACGTTGGAGTATGTAAAAACAGCGTTTGTTAGGTGCAGATAAAACGTGTACTGGTTGTATCAATTGTTTGGCTTAAAGGCCGTCTATCGTTTCAGGTTGCTTTGCGATGGAGGATTGAACAACGGTTGAATGTTGCAAAAGCATTGAGCTGTTTTACAATTCCAAATAAAATACTAGAGGTTTGTTTATAAAAAGTGTTGGCTATTGAGTCTTTTTTAGTCCCCTCGTTCAGTTTTATGATTATTATTCCTTAAACGCTTTAAAACGAATTAAGATTTTTCCACAACGACGCTGTAGATACTTCACGCTTGATAAAGGCCATGTTCTTCATACCAACCCAACAAAGAAAGACACCTTGGAAGTGTTTCTTTTCCCACCCTTGATCGCGTGGAACTCAATGTTGGCCTCAATGTTGCGATTTGGGGCGGTGCTAGCCGTCGCGGTCGAATAAGCATACACCTTTTTATTTTGCTTGTTTAAAAAGTGTTTTGCGTGTTCGCCACAGAACTTCGCCATACTTTTTATCGCAAGTTCTGTCTTCATCCAGCTTTTGAGTTGGCTGAAGGTACGTTTCTTTCAAGCACACAATCGCATACTGCTTTTGCTCTCTTGCTTTATCTTCGCAGCTTCATTGAGGTGTTGCCGTGCTGTGCTTGGAATCGATCGTTTACATACCGGAATGTTGAGGAACTGGTTGGCCAATCGGAGTCCGAGCAATTGGTTACCAACACTGTAATCCCTCTGTACATACATCGTGCAGTTGTATGCTGGAGTATGATCGTCTGCTTAATCTCGTTTTCTCCGAGTGTGAATTAAAGAGAGTCTGTGTGAGATGCACAAGAGAGTGTTTTCTAGGTATGATCGTAGCCAACCGAATCACAGTTTGGAACTGTTCCTCATAAGTCGATCGTAAAAAGTTCAAAAGTCTGATGTTTTTATCAATAGAAATCGCATGACCTAAGATGTTTGAAAGTCTTAAAGCTACATCTTACGATGTTTTAATGTTCTCGAGACACTATCGGCTATCCGTCCAGCTCAATCTTTCAATCTTTCCCTAATATTTTAAGATTAGTGAAAATAATGTCGATGGCTGAAAAAGTTTTCGTTTAAGTCGGTTGGAAATCTGACCGGGACTTAATCTCACTCTGTTTGGTATGCCCTGCCAAACCTCAGACCGTTTCCAGTGAAACCTTCGCCATCCAGTCAAGAATAGAGGGCGGGATTTACATCTGCATTTAGTTGCTTCTCTCGTCTCGCACACCACGTAAGAATAAACTATCATCGGATAGCCATTTGCGATCTACCAAGACCGGGGGAACCGGGTGAGAACACGGCGAGGAAAATAAATCCCTGATAAGCTTTCAACGCACCATTCGATGCATGCAAAGCGAAGGCTTGTATGTACTGAAGAAGGGGTTGCTTGGGGTGGACACATGGCTCGAGAGATTTCATAAATCCCGAAGGTGGTTGTCGGCCGATGCGTGTGGAGCAGAAGAATTTCCGTAATTTATTGCTTTAAGTGCTGGATGGCGATAAGCAAACTGATATCATTCTTCTCCACCAAGCGCCAGCGCCAGACTCGCAACACGTGGTACGGGAAATGGAGATACAGGAAGGAAACGAAGGCGATGCAGTGTAGGAAGGCTCTTTGCTGTTGCTGTCGTTGAGATCTTTAGTTTAGTTCCCTGAAACCGGAATAAGGAATGGGACGAAAGGGAAAGGGTAAAGAGATAAGGCAACGAGGGAAACAGAGAAAGAGAGAAACAGAGAGCAGAGAAGAGAGAGAGATAACATGGACCAAATGTAAACCATTTTTCGTCGGCTTAAGGATTGCTGATCGCGACAATATATCGCAAAATACCAATTTGTCGCGCCATGGGTCGACTGTTCCGACGTTCTATGTGGCGGCTGCGTAACCCTTTTTCTTATTGAGAAAGCGATGGAGTTTCTTGGAGAAGGAATCAACGTAATATTGAAGCCCTGTTGGAACTTATCCACACCATAAACTCCCTTTAAACCAGGCATGCAGTGATCATTTGTTGTGGCGCCTATCGAAGATAAAGTGGTTCACTTCTGGAGTAACTCTGTGGTTCGTTGCTTCTCGAAGGAATACTTTGTAATCGTGCCTCCAGGAAGGTAAATAATCATGTGCATTCCATTAGAATGTTAAAGTACATTCCCGATAGAGGCACTGTGATAGCCAAGGGACCAAAGAAGAACAGCAACGCACGTTATCTCTGTGGCTCATTTCCAGTAAAGCATTCACTAGATTAGAAGCACCTCAAGCGATCTTTCTGGCTTACCGAAGAGTATGATTCATTAAAATCGGATTATTAATTAGCACGAGTCCGGTCTCGAACTAATCCTATCACATCCACACAGCAACGTCAGCCAGAGGCAACAGTAAAAGGTTTTCGCCTTTTCCCTGATGCCCCAAAATCGTGGTCCATTTAGTTAAGCTATCACACATCACAGGCTTTGTATCGCGCCGTTTCCTAAAGTCAAGGACCTCTGACATTAGCACGACCAACCGGGGGAAGCGCACTATCTGATAAGCTCGCCAAAAGAAAAGCAGTCCGGTCGCTGATAATGCTGGCAAGCAGAAGTGTAAGTCTGCAACCCGAAAGCCTCTCCGAATCAGTGAGCTCCAATCTAAGCTGTGACGACGATGGGGTAAAAAACGAACCCAAAAACCAACGAAAAACATCCATTTTTCGCTGTGGTGATCGTAGATTTGGCATGCTGAAGTTGGCTTCTGTCCTATCGGGGAGCAGCGGACCAGATGAACCGATGAGAGGTCGGTGAAGAAAAGACAAAATAAAATAAATAAAACCACTTTAGATCGTATGCTTGCGATCCATTAGGTTTATCACGGCACAGTGATCGAACGTGGTGAGTTTGGCGAGACGAGAGGCAGTCGGTATGGTGGATGAACGGGCGGCTGTCGTTGGGACTGATTCCGATTGTGTTGACAGCCGTTGCTAACAGTTAACGGTCGGTGTGTGGCGTGAATCGTAAGCATTACGCGCTACTTACATTGCGTTGGACATCCTCTTCATTGGCCGATCGGTTCGATGATCTCAGCGTGTGTTTCTCTCTCTGGGTGTTGTGGTCGCATCCTTCGAATCTTCTCCCGATCGTATCAGTTCGGAACAATAAAATTGCAGTAAATTGACACACTGAGGTGGATGAAGGTACATGTGCCGTGGGTTTGTGAAGGGTTTGTTGGTGAGATTACCCCGGAACATGCCGAAAACAGGCAATGAAACAGGCTTTAACGGGTTTCGTGTGTCATTTTTGGTAGTCATGGTATAATGTCGAAATCGTACAGTGAGGTTGGAAAACAAGTGAAATCACCGTTTGAGTTGGTAAAGATTGGAATAACATCACCTTTCTTCATGAAAATCAGTAAATGACAAATGTTGTCTGCAGGTGATTTGGGTCGTAAAAGCAAGCGATATAAATCATTCTAATGGCACTGCGGTAAGACCAATGTAATGAGTAATAAAATGAATGATTAAGGTAAGTGGCGATAGCTGAGGTTTGTTTTACTATAAACTCAAGTGAAACAGAACATAAAGTGTTTAATAATGCAGTTCCGTTTCCTTTCCATGTACAAATTACATCTCAATGAATGAAACGAATGAATTATGATAATTATCACCTTTCGCTAGTAATGAACTGGAATCTTTGGTCATTTTGTAGCTATTCCTCGTTTGTGCTGTAGTCCAATCGGCAGTGTTTTATTAAGTGGATACTAAAGCCAGAACACTACCGGAGCATGACCACAGTGTGCAAAAGAGTTGGGCGATCGAGTAAGCAATGAACCCCACACTTTAACCGATCGAATATTGATCGAGCGATATAGTAAAACTTCAAAACAAACACCAAACATCGCGCACACATTCCACCAGGAACACCTCATAATGTAATGCGCCACAAGCAGATGCATAATTAATGAGACAAATTATACAGTAGGGCGGTGTTGTTGCTGGTGTGAATGGGAAAAACAAACGCCATGAAGCAGGCAGCCACCATCGTTCATCGTTCCCCGTGTCAGTCAAAGGCACATTCAAATGGACGGAATTAACAACATAATTACAGTTTCCCGCTAACCGAAGCCAGCCAATTGAAGTAAAGGGCAGTGTGTTCCCCTTGACCGTTGATAGTAAAAGGTTCTGGAAAGGAAAAACCCGAAAATTACACCCCATTAACGGATTATTTGACTAAACAACTATTATCCAGCGAATGCGGACCAGAAAGGAGTTATGCTGAAGGAATATGGTGTGAACTCACGCCACTGCGGTTGAGCTTAATCATATGGTAAGTTACTCCCAAACGAGCGCATATGTGTGTGAGTGAGTGTTTATTCGATTAACCTGATTACGATTGTTGGATGTTTGGTGTGAGCCTAGCGGCAGTTAAAAGACAAATGGTTTATTTGATCTTAAAGAAAGCAGCGAGCGTTAATTAGATTGAACAGAGTAAGGTTTATCATCAAAATACGATTAAGTAAAAATCGTAATTAAAAATGAGAACAATAAAGAAAAAGCTTTTGAGGTGATAAGATGAATTTTCAGATGTTTTGCATTCACGTAAACACTAGCTGAAAGATTCGAATCATCAAGGTGACAGTGTGATGTCCCTCCCAGAAGGCCTTAATCACCATACCTACCTCGTAATCCTTCATTCCTTGAAATAGATGTTGAATGTCAAATGCCTAATTCCTGTGCCCCATTCACTTAGAATTGGCTTTCACCACGACTACACCAATTCTCGGCCCAAACAACAAGCCATCCGGATGACGACAGAACATTGGCCACGTTCATCAACGATGCTGATGATATTGATCACGGTCGACCGGGACGGTTGTAACTGTCAACGCTCAACTCGGCTTTCGGTCGTCGTAATCGGGCCTCATCAATCTAAACATTACGCCACCGTTCTGGGTCACTACCGTCGGCCAGTATGCCCCGGCGAACGGTCTAATTCATAATGTAAACAGCGTAATGAGTGTATGTGTTGGGTCACTCGCTCCGCCACCGACGCACGAACATTGCAGCTGTCCATCAAATTAACACCATTAATTTCTTCGATCGATTAAATTCGGTGGATAGACCAGCAGATAGGCATCAAGTTGTTCGATGAAGGCCATTTGTTTTCCTGATTTTTCGTCCGTTTTCGAAGGATTCGAAGGTGCTAATGCTGGTGAAGGTTCAATCATCGAATAAAGCCCTCATTGGTGATGCATGTTTGGTTTGATTATTGTCACTCGAGTCGACTTGTTTTTGTTTTGGATAATTAACGTCCTTTTGTGGGGTGTCCGTTAACGACTGAGACTTATTGGTTGGTTGATACTAATGACAACCTATGGCGTGAAGTTGTTCGAGGTCGAAGTAAAACAAACAACTGTATTTGTAATGAAATAAGTGAGTCAGTTATGTTTGTATAATATCTCTTCTTCAGGCTGTATAGTCTCTATTGGATTCTTTCTTCTGTAAATCCCTTTTTGAACTGACACGCTCAAAACAATCAACACATTTGCAAACGAGCGTGACACTTTCCCGGATAGGATTCGTATGACGGCTTCACTGCCCGTGGCTGTTTCTTGGTTTCTCTTCACTTTCCTCGTCACGGTACGATTAACTTTATCTGTTTCAACCGGGCCTGGACTTTGGTTGGCTCAGGGTGAAACATCTTTGTGGGAGAGGATTTTTCATTCACCCAATGCCGGTAAGAATCGGATAAGTACTGGTATATCCCATCCGCCGGAAGAGACAACGGAGACACTCGGATGGATTCTGACGCGATTTAGAACAGTCCGCTCGAGTGTTTCCACCGTTGTTGCTTCGTGTGTTTCTAGTTGGACGGTTTATTGTTTATGCGCTATTTATATCACCCACTCCAGGAAGAGTTATGGTTGTACCACGGGCGGTGAAGAGATCCTTTATTGCAATTTCCAGCCCGACTGACAGATAAAGAAGCAAACGTCCGCTAAAATCCGACTGTCGGTCGGACGGTTTCAGCTCTAGATGGCTCGGTTTGGAATAAATATCATATCATGTGAGCAAACACTCATATGTTCGTTTGAGATGAACAAGGAAAATGGATAGAAGAGATACTTTTGGTGCCACCGAGGTATAAGCCGTGGTCGTCGCTGCTTTTTGGCGAGGGAATGCAATTCGTGTTAGTCATAGTGATATGAAACAGTTAGCTGAAAAAGTTATTTAGAATTGGAAATGGGTTTTGAAGACCAGAAACAAAAAGGAAAAACCAACAAAGGTTAGTCGCGGATCCAACCAAGCGGAACTTTTGAAATGGGAACTCCGAGGGAGGAAGTACAGGTATCATATCACACAGTGATACGCACTTCAAGGTGAAAATATGTGTTCATAGTCACCCCAAAAGAACATTGTCAACCCGGTGTATCGGAAGGGTTGGAAGTTCTTGCTGGAAGACACCGACCAACCACACCATACAATCGTGTTCCAGTCGCGTGTGTGATAGCACTGCTGCCTGGAACGACGAATAAAATATATTGTCTATCTAGTTCCGATGATGACCTGCAGGTACCAGCAGGTTTTATTTGCAAAACATTCAACCACGCGATCACACATCCAGGTTCTTCCCGGAAGGGGTGAGAAGGAGACACTTTCCTATCGGTGACTCGGTGTGCTCGCGGGTCTCTTGCGGGTTCCAGTTGTCACGGAAAGTATCAAGGAAATGACAACGGAACCGCGCAACAGATAGCATTTGGAGGCGCCGTGCAACAAACCCACGGACTTATCGCACCGTGGAGTTGGAAAATGAACTCTGGAGAGTATGGGGAGGTTGTTTGCTGGAGGTAGGAAGGGTGGTGGAAATGTTCTGATGGCATTTAGGAAACACTTGCATTAAACTGTTCATACATGGGAGACAGAAAGAGTATGCATGAAGGAGAGAGATGATGGAGGTAGTTACTGCGTTATGCTGGTGAAATTTATGCACTCGGCTGCTGCCACCTTCATCTTGATAGTGAGGAACAACGAGTGTTTCCGGTGAAACTAGTTTTGTCGCCAACGAGAACGCAGAATAATAATGCCAAACGTCTTCGGAGGAACACTGCCAGAAATGGACAAAGAGCGGTGCAATGGTAAAACATTTATCAAATCAGTGGAGTGTGTCCTGTTGAGATACTTTACCGAAGTTATGAAGATTGTTGGCTTGAAAAAGTGTGAGCCGAAAAGGAATATGAGAAGGATTGTTCAGCAGTGACAAATATTTCCACAATCGATTTAAAATATTTTACAATGTTTATCGTTTGGTGAACTCGCAGCATGGTTAGCGGTAATGTATCATGTTCATCAACTTGTTGAGAAATTGGCAGGGTTCTATCGTATTTCTCTGATCACAAGATTTCAAGCAAGTTGATTTCACAGAGCATTATCTTAATCTAGCTGCTCACTCAATTCTTACATTCACAGAAACTAGATAAAAACATTTCTTCTAATTGCTAAGAACATATAGGTAACATGAAAATATTTTCAATGTGTAAACTGAAGTAAGGCTTTATTATCCGTTCAGCATCAAGCTTTGGATGATAAAATTACAAAAAATTGCATTAGAAATAATTTTGCCAAAACGATTTAGATTGATACCATCATAGATCTCAGTTTTTATGGACGATATTGGAAGAATAATGATCTCCCGCTACACAGGCTTTTTGCCGCAATCTTCGTCATCGAAGAGTCTGCCCCGGTGTGATACATCATCATTCGACACTCGGCAGAAAATCCTACTCACTCCTGGTTCTTGAACAGGGCCACCAATGCTCCAAAAACTGGAAAAATAATTTTTCGACTCTTTCTCGTCGAGATCTCATCGTCCTAAATCATTCAATACTGATTGCTTATGGTTATGCTCCCGCTTGTTCCATTTGTTCACTCTGCTTTTGGCTGGAAAATCGTCACATAACCCTTCTGAAGATATTTCATCACCAATCCCATCCCTATATCCCTCTAAATGGGTTCACTTCCGCTTTCGGGCGCTTCTCATGCTCTGTTCGCTGACTTAAATCTTCTTTTCGGTGTTTCTCTTACACGCAACGAGCCACTGAAGTGGTTGGACGAAAGCCATCCTCGTGGGACCAGGAGTAAGTTTGAACGGATTTCGTCAACGAAATGGCAAGATTGTGCACTCACACTTCCTCGTCTAAGTTCCTTCTTCCTTTAACAACGTCTATCCTTGTTTGGTGCTTGGTGTCTCATTTCAACCCTCATACTGGAACTCATGAGGCTCAAGCAGTCTCATTACACTGGTAGCGATGATAGAAGTGATGATAATAAATTATGCTTCTCCTCTTCAGGTATCATTTTTGCCACATTCGAATCAAGTCGAAGTGTGCCTCATGACGGTTTGAGAGATTTGGGAGTAGATTCGCATTCGTCGAGTTGATTCGAAAGTCCTACACGGTGCAGACAGATAGCAAGGAGTTTAACTTTGAGCTTCCTTTCTTCGCTGTCTCCAACCAACCCTACTATCAGGGGCAGGAAATTAGGAAACACCGCTCGGAATACGGAATTATGTGACATGAAGTTATTTATACGATTCTTTTCACATTTTGCTTCTTGCTTCTAAAGTGAACGAATTTCATCTCTTTCGGACGGATGTGCTTTCCATAGAACATTGGTACGAGATAAACGTATCGGAATTTGAAAGGTTGAAGTATTTCACGTGAAGCCTCAGTCATTCATTTCAAAAGAAAGATGACGAGCTTTGGTGTAAATCAAAGTATCACCAAAGAATATAGGGGTGAGATACATAAAAATATCACTATAATGAGCAAAAGCCGATCAGCAAATGCGGAAATGCTAAAGCATCCTATCATGGTCCGGAATCAATTGATTTATATAACAAGGAAAGTGTTCCATAAAAATTGGAAAGGGTATAATTTATGAGCAGCAGTCAGTGAGAGCTGTATAATAAATTGAACGGTTAATAAAAAGTATGAAAAATAATCACACATAAAAAGCAATCACTCGCAAGAGGTTGAATTGATAAGCTTAACCATCAGCGGCTTACCGAAAGTCGTGTAACAAAGTATCAAAGGCGTTGCAACTAAGTGCAGTTTCGTTCAGGAAATGGCCACCAACTGTGAAGTCGGTTGGATTTTTGCAACAGTTTTGGCACATAAAAGGAATCATCAATCAGGTGAAGTTTATCTGGGATTATTTACCCGTACTTTTATGTTCATTTATTTGAAATGGTTGGAGCAATTATGGAAATACTTTAAGTATTGCAGTATCAAGTATTCTTCTCAAAAACAGATCAGTAAGGTTTCTGTCACTTGTCTAAATTTAAAACTACAAGAATCGAGTTTCTTAGATAATGAAGACTTGTACCTGTAATTCCAAACATCTATTGAAGTGAGCTTGTTGCTTTTGAATTCCTCGCTAATGTCCTTCGTTTTGTATTCTACATCACAAGAGCATGATGTGATTAAACACAGTCACCCCACAAGCTTTTAATCCCACTTTCATCCACCCAACCATTAATCATCTTTTCATCGATTTATCGAAAGAAACGAACCACCGTCAACGAAGTTCTCCGTCACACCAGTGCAACGATTGATCGAACGGTTGCAGTGTCAGCAAATGCGGTTCGAACGCGGTAGGGACATTAAGCTCGGTGACGTTCGATTTTTCATCGATTTCATCAGCATGTCTGCTCGTGCCATCTCGGACGTTGGCGTAAGTCGGTGGGCCGATGACCATCGACGGAGAACGGTTCCCGAGAAAGATAATCCATCGGTTAGCAAATGTCTTTCAAAGGTCGTGGCATGCAATCAAGTTTGGTGTTTGATAAGGAACCGGTCTGTTTAGCATCAAGAGTTCGCCGTCTTGGGGACAATTTTGCAAACAAATCTGGACGAGCGAGAAGTGCTTCCGGTTACCAAGTAAATATGGACGCATATTGGCTTTGGTTCGCAGCTAATCGTAAATTCTCGTTAATGGCCTCGTTTGTTCCATGTCCACGGCGCTGAAAAGGACAACTTCCGGATGGAAAAGATCTGTGTGTTTTTAAATTGAAAGTCGGCATAGAGTAGAGAAAAGAAGCGAATCGGTATCATTAAAACAACGGAACAATGATTCACCCTCGAATGGCGAGAGTTATTGAAAACGGATCTTCATGGCAAAAACTCTAACCGCGTATAACACACATCGGACAAGCCACAAATAGCCCTATGGAAAGTGGAGGCGACCGTCTTGTGAAAATCGTGGCATAATTAAATTAATTCTATTGTTGTAAAGCATCACATTAGCGACTCGGTGAACGGACAAAAGCAAAATCAACGGAGCAGTCATTGTCCATGTAGCGTGAAAAGAACTCAAAAAATGCTATAAACGTGGAAAACAAATAACGCTTCCTGTTTGTGGTGGTAGACCGCGAATTATGACCGGCAGCAACGCTATTTATGTGTCTTCCGGTGGACAAGAGAAACAGGACATACACAGAAAACATATTTTAAAACACATTCGCTATGGGGATTCAACTAAGAAGGACATTACCAAGAGGAAAAACTTCTCGGCAGTAGCCACATGCGGGTAGGTGCACCTTATTATGTTAATGCAATTTCTATGCAATCGACTGTAAATGTATCGAGCTGAACTCGTTCCACTGGTCACCTGGTAGGATGTACAAGGATAGGTATGGCCATGAAGTACACCGCTGTATTTCCGGTAGACCGTAGGAAGTCATTCTCGTGGAAAGAAGGACGAAAATAAACGTTTATTGTGTTAGCATCGTGTAGGACCGGAACCCACGCTAGCTTATTACGACGTTCAATGCTGTATTATAGGAAAGGCGTTTGTATAGTGGTGTTGAAATCCTTTTTAGCAAAATGACCAGCATGTCGCATTATTGGTAGGCGCAATACCATGGATAAAGTCATCGTCCTATGTGCTTCCTTTTTGAAACAGTTGTTTCTTCTCTAAGATCGTTTGTTGTGTTGTAATACTTCCTTTTGTGGTCGTTATCCTCATCAACGGTAGAAAAACTGGTTATGGGAGACTAAGGTTCTCAAAAAATAGTTTATCGAAACAGTTGGACAGGAAATTAGCTCATGATGCTTTCCAACTGGAATTGAAGTTCAATTATTTATACTGAATACTAGTGAATAGAAGAATAAGAACTGCAGTGGATGGAAATAAAATGAATAATGGACTTGATACTGTTGAATAGACATTACATGGTGGTGCTGAAACTTACACGTACTTAATAAGGAATAAAAAGTGTACCTATGATAATGGCTCAATTTATTCTTATAAGATTAATTCGTACGTATCAATCGGAATCAGTGTACACATTTGTCGGTTTGTGAAAATAATAGATGATAAGCAATTGGAAACTATTAGTACATAACACATAGAGGAGCATAATGGCATAAAATCGTAATGACCGTCAGACAACCAATATGTAATAGCCTTGAATATTAGTTGAGTTTAGAAGATAAATATTTCTTTTATATTTGCGTCGTGCACTGTTTGTTGCACTGAATGAACTGTAAACAAAATGCTTCGAACGGTAATATTTTTGTGCAAACATAACTAAACATTGATATCAAATATACAACAAAATATCTTCCTTTCCCTTTCTTTTTATAAGAATTTTAGCTTTTACATTTCATGATTATCGATAACACTCTTTTTTGTGAGTTTTATTTTCCATAAAGAATAATACAATGGATGTTTCTATTTTTAACGATATTTCAATTAGCTTTCCAAACAAAGGAAACTTTTTTTTCTCTTACTTCCAATAGTCTATATGCTGACAGCATTAATTCGCACTGATTCTCTTAATTCTCACTTTTTGCGTCCAAACGGTTTTGATTCGTTTTGTTCCTTTCTATCCATACGCACACACAATCGTCATTTGATTCCTGCTTACATACGAGGATTTCATAAAAATTCCCTCCTTTTAGCTTTTATTTTTGAAAGCATCAATTGAAATTTGTTTTGTTTTTATTTTATTGCTCTATCTTCGCATTGCACTTCCATTCATCCTGGGAAATCGTCGATGCTCAGCCCAACAGACGCATCGATGCATCCAATTGCACTTAATGCATCAAAGTTATTTGCTCTCATAGGCGGCAGGATGGTGCAAATGCATCGCAAACAGTTTATTACCTGGCTCTTGTTGCATTGTGTTCGATTTTACCTGTAAACACTGACTCACAACACTCGCTCACAAACACGCCGATTCGGCTCTGCTTCTCTCGCTCTGACCCTTACGGCCTCCGGACATCCGGGGACTTCCATACGACGGTGGGCGACCACGCAGGAAAAGGGTGTCTACTGTTGCATTTATCACGTTACCAACATGCGGCCACATTCTGCTGCGTTGTTGGCGATTGCAGTTGGCTGTGCAACGGTGTAGAAAAGCGTTCCCCGGTGGCGTTAACCGGTTCGCATTACATTACGCACGACTCATTGAAGCGTGTACTATTTGTGCGTTGTGTGGTTTGAAGTGGCAAAGTGAAGTATGATTACGTTTTTTAAGGACATTGGAATTGTTTCAGATGTGATGGAGTATTAAAAGAACCTTTCTTCAAAGTCAAGTTACTTTTTGATGGTTGTTTATCTACGGGGTTTAGTATTCATCAATATTTCAAACAAAATAAATCAAGATGCAAATCTGATGACACCTTTTGAGCCACAACATTCCAACGGTTTAAGCGTTCTGTGAGGTCTTGGAGATCCATTAAATTATTCACTATTCTATCGCTGCTGACATCAGCTGGACGATGGCGAAACCGAACACGTCATCGATCGTCATCTGATTGCTAATTCCGTCGTTCGAGCTATTTGGAAGTTCTTGACACGTTCCCTGCATACCAATTACGCACAAAAATCGTACAATAATCGACCAACAAAAAACCGTCGAAAAACCAATTTCGTTGACTTCAAAAAGGAAATAATAAGGGAAGAAGAAATACGAAAAAGTTGACTACCCATTCAACACGTGAGGCGATCGTGTGTCGCGCCTGTCCGAGGATCAATGGGGACTGCCGACCTCAATAAGCTGCCCTTTTCGTTACGTTTCTTTGTGCGGCTTTCAAGTGGCGCATTTGAGAATCACAAATATTGAAATGCAGAATTCAAATGTAAGAATAAGAAAGAAAGAAGCAAGTCCGCTGTATGGTCAACATAAATTCAATCATTATTCAATTTGTTCCCGATAGCCATCGCGTATCGGACAGAATACCGTTTCATCGGAGTCCTCGGGTGAGTTGAACGAATTTTGCATTCTACTTGGCCGATTTGCAGAACAAAGTCCACAAACTTACCGGCTGTAGGAGGATGGTCTACATCCGTTTGGGAAGGGCGAAGTCCATCACATTGTTTTGGCAAATCCAAGCGATGCCCAAAATAACGAACGAACGCGGGATCTCGTTAGCGATAACGATCTTTTTCTTTCGTTGAGCATAATTTTCTTATTCTTTACAACGTTATATTTTCAATGTTTTGAATAAAAGACAAGCCTTGCGTATTTGTTAAACTTTGTTCTAAGATGTAAAAGTAAATCTGAATTATTATCGCCAAGGTGTAGATAGAAAAGGTAGAATTAGTAACAAAATGAAATAATCAGTTAAATAAAGGTATATCAATAGTCTTCTTCTTCTTTCTTGGCCTAACGACCTTTTAAAGTCATGCCTGCCATTTCTGGCTTACTAGACTAATTGATACCGCATAGTTGGTTAGTCAATTCTCACTATGGGGGAACGGCCCAGATGAGACTTGAACACCGGTCCTGCCGTGTGAAGACCGGCGCCGCTGTCGCATCACCACCGGGCCGCCCCTATATATATCAATAGTATATCTGTTCAAGAAGTTACGTAGTGCTATGCTCACCGTTATTTTTTATCTTTGTTTAGTTTAATTGGGTACATTTTCAAGCTACATTTTCTTATTCAGTCCAGGTCACAAAAACTGTTTTAATACAAAAAAGCCTGTGGGACAGTGCAGACGTTATCAGTGACCAAAAAAACATCACTGCCCTTTGTAATATATAGATTGAAAAAGTAATGCGTGACTCTATGTGACTGTAAACAGGAAGTCGTTTTTGCTTTCAGTATATTTTCTTTTGGCTTGCTATTGTGTACTTATCAAGCTTTTGTTTTATGATGGTCCGGTTTGACACTTTTTGATTTCGGAGGGACACCATTGTCTATGACGAACGTTGGTCATTGGTTATTGAAGAAGATAACAGTCGTTTGTCTGACCTATCTTTTTCAAAGTTCGAACGATAGACACTCAACAACGACTGAGAAAAAATATTTCAATCACAAAACACATTCAACAATAAATAACAATCAATAAACCTGGAACGTGTTGAATTGTTGAAACCGTTTAATCGTCTCTAATTGAAATTGAAAGAATCTTTATTACCTTCAATCATCTGCGAACGAGAAACAAACAACCAAGTGCACACACCGACACACGCACAAGCTGTGTAACATCGGTAACCCTCATGAAATGGCCAGCTGGCCCGGATCAAGCCGACGGGTATAGGTTTCAAATTTGTTAACAACTTGTAACTGTCAACAAACGCAACGGCGGCTGCGGTTGACGGCGGCAGCGTAAAACGATGGAATAAATGTTTCTTTTATTCGCATGCTGGCACGAGGCTCACCCGGAACAGTCTACCAACGTCTTGATCTGCATCGGGGCTCATCGTCGATTTGCCGCAGCAGAACGATGAATAAAAACGATCATCCTCATCCCGTACCGCGACTCACGCGCATCTCCTGGAAAACGACAGAATAAGTGAGAAAAAGGAAACCGAGAGCAATGAAAACAACACCAACCTCAAACTAAAGCTGAACAGCGGAACCGAGCTCGACCGGCGGCACATGAATATGGTAAGAAATCATCCCAACCAGGCAGCACGAACGCCCCGGCAAACCGGCAAACCTGGCAAGCGTTCCAGCGTCGTGGTCACCGCGGGCTAAGAAAAGGCGGAAAAAGGCGAATCCGAAAACCACGACACCATGGCCACAGAGATTCGCGCGCTAACCTGCAAATCCCCAACGCCCATTCACTTAAGTCCGCGACGCGACAAACGCGCCTTTAAGCGAAACTGCAGGATCGGCCGACGGAGAAGCACAGCTTAAAAGCTCATCCTAATTCTTCCTCTCGCTTCAATTACTTGCTGATACAACACCACCCATCGCTTCCATCGCCGGCCAAAGGGGCAGAAAGTTGGGTGGTTTCATTTTGAAAATAAATTATTGCTTTTTAAATCTTCATTAATAAATTGTAACCATAAATTTACACGCTTCTTCTACCATGATGTCTGCCCCGTGGCTCAGAGAGGGCGCGTTGCTTTCTCGAGTTCTTCTCGCGTTACTTGTGCCCGGCCACTAATCGGACGCTAACGTGTGGCTTTCAGGGACTAGCCGTTTGTCGCAGTTTTGTTTGAATTGCCGTGGCTCTGTTACGGTCGTTTGATCGGTATTAATAATTAATTTCGCGGCGAGCTTCTAACAACGTTGATAGGAAACATTTATCGAGCATCTACTGCGAATAGTAGGCACACTGTAGTTTATTGTGGTTCTGAAGGATGGGAATCGGACCCGCAAATAGATTTGATGTGCTTGTTCGTGTTTCTCGCTTACTCGTGCATTGAAATAATTTTCGGGTTTTTATCATTTTCAGCCAAACGGTCCCATTCTAACGCATATCGCGATGGGCTGTGGGGTGTGAATTATGTGGTGCCTCTGGGCGATGACTTTGGCTGGAGAGTAAATGTCGCCGTTCGGGTGTGCTCGCGATCGTACGATCAAATTTATTCATCCCATTAAGCGACACACCTCTCGCACATGCGCATCCACACTCACACATACAAACACACAAACACAGTGGAAAGCTTATCTGAAATCGGCAATAGCAACCAGCGGGAAGAGGCTAGAAGATCGGACGGTAGATCGCTTGTGTGTGGTTATAATTTCCCGTCGAAACGATCGTTTCCGTCAAGACAAAACGAGGAGGGCGAATAAACCAGGTAAAATGTGTTGCGTATACGTTTGCGGGATGTCTCGTCTGAGTTCCTCAATAATTATCAATGATGACGCTGATGGGGTTGTTGCAGGTGCCATAAAAGCCGTTTGGAGCAACCATTTCCCATTCGCTATCAGATGATTTGATTTGAACAATGACGTTGAATGACTCGGTGCTCGGAGTCGTTTAACAGGGCTTTTGCTGATGGTTATTCATGAAAGCGTTTGGGAATCGTTGTGCACTAGTTACGCGATGGAAGAGTCCGGCCGGAAGTCACCATCACTTCACTAACATTCGCAGCTTAAAACGACATAGCTCCATTTCGGCTGTTTCGCCCACCAATTTGTTCCCATTTTGAGCGTTCGTTAATGTGTTAATTTGATATTTGAAGTGTTTATAACCCCTTGGAAGTACCAGTTCCGAGTAATAATTTCACCATCCAGCGAATAATAAGTTTGCACAACGTCACGCAAGCGTCATGCAACAACACCTTGAGCAGAAGGTCGGGTTCGTCGCTTTCGCTCAAGTCTTTTGATTTCAATCAATCCACCCTCATCTTGTGGTGAGTTTTGAGGCAGTAGTACGGTGCAATGTTGTTCTTAAGCTCGTTAGCAAGGCTTGGCAAGCCGATGGCCTCGATCGAGCGTTCGAGGGCCGTGCCAGAAAAGCAGGAACCTCTGGCGAACAGAATGCCCAGAACGCAGTGTTAAGGTGTAAATCACGATCTTTGCACGCCCGCTCGATTCCCTTCGGGCCGGCTCGGGTGCATGTCCTCTCGTCTTCTGACTGCGTGAGCCTACCAACGGATGACGAGGATCTTCCCCTTGTGATGCACATTCGATCACGATGCTTCATTATTTCCTCTCTCGCCGTGCTTCAGATCTCCTGTTTTCCTTCTCCTTCGGTTCTTCACGAGTTTTTCCTCCGAAATTACTCCTCGCTTCTGGACTCCATCGCCATTCTTCTCACCTAGCATTACATTTTCTCACCTTTTCAGCAGATGAAGCGTTGGATGCGATCTTCCTTACTTATTCTTCTTGCAGCATCCCGCGCTCTACCATCACAGGTATTGTTTTTCACAGTTTTGTGCTGGTGCGTCCTTTGAACTTTAACACGTGTTGTACGGTACAGGAATATGAGGCTGCAACACTCGCGTCAAAGAACGGAGAACGCAAAGAATCCACCAACTCACCAGCAAGAAAAGCGCGTGATGTTACGTTGGCGTTGGTGTTGGGCAAAATAAGCGTATTCCCGTGATGCTGACCTTTTGAACTGACATGCCGCAGTTTATGAGGATCGCGCGAAACAGATCCGATCATCGGACCAGCGCACGGAACGGCCCCAGGAATGGGAATCTCGGCTCGGACAACTCCAGCCAGAAAGGCAGACATCACGGCGTGCCAGGCCAACGGTAATAATGTGTTGATATTAACACCTTGTAAAAAATGTATTATTTTGCTATGAATTATGGTTTATTATTTCGGAATTAAAATTGATCAAATAATTCGATTGCGCCGGGCAGACATCAGTGG
>KZ061675.1:179259-196780 GCA_002091835.1 Anopheles maculatus | reverse complement strand
TGACTTTCTCGAATCGTGCATTGAACATGGAAAACTGTTTGTAGTTTGGAAGGAAAGACGGAAGAAACACCTGTCTGCATGCAAGAACAACCCGACAAGGCTGGAATGGTTCAATTTATCACTGGTTGTTAGTAGTGTGGATAGTGAAATAAATTACTTTGCGATTGTATGTCCCACTATCGAGGAAATCGAGGAAACTGTGGTAAAAATATTTAAATTGATTCAATACTTTACTGCAATTCGAACAGTTGGTGATTTGTGATCTTGAACTTACGTTGATTTGATAAAAAGCACGCCGAAAATTCGGATTTTTTGTAGTTAATATTATGTTTTTACTTTAACTACTGAAGTATCATAATATTTTAAACAAACGCATTTCACACGGGACTGTTCACATTGTTCAGCCTTTCCTTCGTTTCTTATGTTTAAAACACAGCTGCAAAGCTCGCACTGCCATTGGCCTCTTAAAACACTCTAATGTAGCTTCCAACATTCCACACAAGGAAAAGATAGGCCAGAATAACTCCGATACGCATCGATTATTACCTCCGTCTATGGCGATTCTCGTATACACCAACTCTATGGCCACCGCTGGACCGCACCGATACTTTTCTGCCTCAAAACCATAAGCCCATATTGCACCTCATTGAAATCGAAAACAAAACTCCACCAGCACCAGATCGATGCAATGAATCTAAAAGTTCCAC
Organism: Anopheles maculatus; assembly: GCA_002091835.1. NCBI lineage: Eukaryota > Metazoa > Arthropoda > Insecta > Diptera > Culicidae > Anopheles > Anopheles maculatus. Next base: position 196,073 of record KZ061675.1, on the reverse strand, counting down.
GCCAATGAGGAACACATCGGACCGGCTACGGGTGACTCGTTTCGAAATGTCACTGCATTCGCTTGTGTTGTATTTTCGTCGGTGCTGTACGATTTAACCAAACGATGTCGCCTTGGTTTTGTGTTGTCGTAACGATCGAGATAGGATCTCACACGCTTCGGAGAGGTTGGAGCGAAAGGAGCAACAGCCGCAGCAACAGCAGAAGCATAAGTTGTGCGAAATTGACAGCGGACAAAACGGATTTCGATTTCAGTTTGTTATTGCACATTGATTTCGATTCGGTGATTCCGATCAGCTCCAATTGGACGCTTAGTCAAAGGGCACAAGCTGCTCAGTGCGGTCTAATGAGGGACATGAAGTATAAACGGGAAGAAACGGCGATTGGACGTAACGCAGAAACACTTTAATTGGTTAACACTGTTAAATTTAAGACAAGAATTCAATTCTTATTCTATTTTATGAAAAATGCACTCTTACGCTCCTTTTTGCAGCCACGTACACAGTAAAGGCTTTTACCTTATCACATACCGTAATCTATTCGCCACCATCGCATTCCATTGTGCCGCGTGGTATTTCATTCATCCCAGCCGTCGTGTACACTGCAGGGCAATCATAAAACGGAAAATATCAATATTGTATCGATAACTTTCATTTCGAATCAGCTGCCATAATACTATAAACAAACCCCACTCTCGTTCTCTGCTGGATTACGTTCCAGTACGAAGTACGTGCCTACGGTCAATACAGTAAACACTGGAGACGACTACCGAAGATGAAGAATATAATAGATTGAATGTTGATAGGGATCACACCATCAATGTTAACGTGTTTGAAACATTTCGACTCTTTCATTGGATGTGACACATTGTGAAGTTACTTTCGACTCGTCCTCATATTTTATAATTGATTAATCGCTTCAGTTGCATTTATCATTTCGCGATAAGAGAGTTACATGAAATATTCCCTAGCATCAACTGATAAGTCACAATAAGTCCTTTTGCTCACCATGGATCACAAATATGATTAGCTTCCACAGTGCGTTTGTCATTTTATCATTCACCAATAAGCGCCATCATTGACTGAGGCCGCATTAACCGTACATCGGTAGATAAATTAGTCCGTTCCATGCATCGTCGTTTCATGGCTTAATCGAAATGCGAATCATCGTGATAGAATTCTATCCGGCGCCGATAATCAATAATCGCTTAAGCAAACCGAACCACGCTCGAACCCGATAAGGACGAATATAAATCGAATCAAACATGCTCACTGCCCGTGAGTGATGATAAGCGATAGCCACAATCAATCAGATTTTGTGGCCGCTGGATATTGGATGATTTATTGGTACCGATATCGATTGTACATTCAGCAACGATTGGCGTTTGGAATTTGTGCAACAGTGAATGACTTACCTGGAAATAAAAAAGAGGAAACAGATCATGAGTCAGTATTTATTAGCAACAATTGCATGAAATTTTTCTAGTTTATGCATAGTCAAAATAAAGATATAGTTGAGATGGTTTTATGGCAGAAAATAAAGACAACAAATACTCGTGGCGTCACTAGGAATGTTTCATCGACCCTTTTGCATTCAGAAGAGTCTAATCTCTCCCTCAATACGTGTTACATCAACCCCTTTCTCAACATGCTTCACTGATAATCTCGGGCTCTGATGAGCACCAAAGCTACAGCAACATCATCTCAACCAACAAACAAACAAGCATTCTCGTATATGGAATCGAACAGTCGATTGGCGTGTCAAATGTCAAAATGATCGATCACTTGTCTTATTCGCGTGGCGAAATCAAAACGGTAGCATCTCGATCTGATTGATGCCCTTTCTTTCCCACTTCATCGTTCGTTGGATGCTGATCCAGTTATGCTCGAAGACTTACCATAGTAGAACTGACGTGTTTGACGTTGTGGTGACAATTGTAGCAATACAGGATGAAATCAAAACATCATAAAGTGTGTCTGTCTTGCATTATAGATGATTAGAATAATAATTATTTGCTTTTTGAAACAATCAAAACTTAATTTTCACCAAAGAAAGGAGTTTTTGTAGTCTATTCGTATTACTTATTTCATAACCATATGCAGTTTATTGTATCCCTAATTTAAGCAACTAGGTACGTCTAGATAAGATTTTGTATGATTAGGTAAATACCAATTAATGCAAATAATATTCAAAAGTATGTTTTTCGAGAGTTTTATTAATCAATAATTAAAACAAATACGAAACTGTATTGTTAGAAACGACTTTATGAAGCAGATAAAATAAAGGAATGGCTTCTGCATTCTAGAGCACTGAACCAATGCGAAAGAAAAGGAAAGATACAAATTATTATCTTCGAATCATCGTGAAAAGCACAAAAATTGCTTCCGATGTCTGATAGTGGGACTTGAGTCATCTATTCGTGGCAACGGCACGACATAAAGAAAACGATTGGCTTCCAGCAAGAGATTCGATAACATCCAACAGCCCGAATGGACGCTTACACACAATCGTAAAAAGCACACTAACAACCACCACAATGGTGGCGAATGGCCAAATAGACACTAGCGAAAGAAAAATACTGCCCAAAAATGAAAAACTGGCCAAGGATTGAGGAGGATTAGAGGAAGCAAATGGCGTTCGGCCAACGATAAGATTTCATTATAGATAAGCATTAAGGAGAAAGCAGTCATCGTCTGTGGGCAGTTGCCAGACCAATACGCTGATATGCGTGTACAGGAACCAAACACACACACTCACACACGCACACACGCACATACACACTGTCGTTTATATTGGATATTTGCAATCAGACTTGAGATGGCAGTGATGTATCTCTTAACAGGATATAAATGAAAACAGCGAATGAAAGACGTTCCCAGATGCTGAAGATGATGATCACTATAGAACCATTTTGATTGACCAGCAAGAAATTCATTGACAGTTTTATTGTTTTCTTTGTGGCTAAGCATTCATTTATGGTACAAAATATCAATTTTATTAACCAATTTATATATTATGACACTTTTTTCAACCTACACATCTAAACTTATTTATCACTCGACTTAAATGCTCCTCAAAAGCATGACATCTTCCCCTCAATATAGTATGACCACTAAGACGGATCGAACAAGTGCATCAATGTGTTTTACAACACTCACACCAAACGCCAATTGAACCACATCCCTTGACTCCCTTGCTTCGCGTCATCCTACCCCATGAGCCTTACGGGAAAGACATAATGCATAAATATTTAAGCAGTGCCAAAAACAATCACTACACGTCTTTGTACGCTGTTGCACGACTTTCGGTGACGAGAAGTAACACTTGCACCAACAGAGCAAGCAACCGCCACATTTGGAGTCTCCAATGTGCGAGGACTATTGTTTCAGACGCTCGTGTAGGCAGACATCCTTCGAGGAAATGGCACTGGAAGCAGTATAGCATCGGCAAATGTACAACCGTCAGCAGAATGAGTATGTGGATTTGATAGCGATCGAAGATTGGTGAGACAGGACGAGAGCGCTCTGTCACTGGGGCAGAGCGACTCGATTCAAAGCAAGCCTGAAATAACAGCTCTTACCAGCTGTATGGTGTTTCACAAGGACGATACAGTGTCGTGGAGCATGACACATCGACTCCATACCATCATTCTTCCCCTCCTTGTCAATCGATTCTCCGAACGCTAAACGCCCTCCACCCCAAATCTCCTTTCGGTGAGAGGACATCGGATGCCTTTGCATAGATTCGCCCACAACACCAGTCGTTTGACGATTTCCTTCGTGAATCTGTGTATGAAGGAGAACCAACATGTGCTCAAGAAACCACCAAGAAGCAAAGTAGGGCTTGGCCCACAACAAACCCAGCCTCATATCGGCCCATATCACCGCTGGAAATAGACAAACACCCTGTTCATGGCTTCGGCGTTCTAGATACCGACTGTACAAGAGTATTCATACGTGCGATTGTATCTGTGAGGAAAGTTATGTCGTACCGTGGTGGACCATTATACTAATTCAATAAAACTCAATCCTTCTAACACCATCGCTCGACACAGCGATACTGATGCAGGGAAGCCTTTACCCAATAGAAGCTGTCCACGATATACGAATGTCCTCGTAGAGATACCACCGGACGGGAGGTTTTTCTTTGCTTTTTATCTCCTAGTTGAGAGATGTGTTGTGCTGATTTTGCAGAAGAATTCGTTACTGCTACTTTGCATGACGTTTTCTCCTGGGGAAAGCGAAAGGATTGTCGGCCAAGGACTGATATGACATGGAGAGTAGTGAAAATATTTCCTACACTCGCTGGTTCTAAGAAAGCTACACACAACACTCCTCCTTGCTCAAACACCAGCAATGGGCTCCACATCGAGTGAAAATAAAGCGATAGGGCTCGTCGTTCACAACCAACCGTCTCCGTGTCTTCGTGCTCTAAGGACTCCATACGACGCGCATCGAAGAACAACACCGTGCAAAGAGAAACTGCTTACTTCCTTGATAGTGTCGTTTGGAGAAGCTCGAGACCTCTTCCTTCGTCTTCCTCATGTCCATTTTCCTCTTCCACAGTGCCAAGAAGACGAGCCGGATAAGACTATCGCGTTGGAAAATGGACCGATTCCGAGGATGGAGCTGTGGCCCATCGGTGCATCCCGCTCTAGTACTCTTCTGCTCCGACGAAGCACATCCAAACGTCGACGTGTCCTTATCTCTAGAATCCTTCTCTTTCCCGCCCATTTCATTCCCTTTCGTGCAACACCTTGACGTTCTCCTTACCCATAGATAAAGATGGCGCAATCGCCCTGTCCCCGTTACGATGCACAAACTGCAGACAAAAACCGTTTCCAATCCGTAGCCGAATTTCCGTGCATCGCGTTCTTGGTGGACGGATTTCGATTTGGCTGGATGCGCACGGAGAAGAACCCTCCACGGTACAAACCGATAGCACGGCGTTCGAAAGGATGTAAAAACTGCAACTGGAAACAAGCTGTAGCAAATTTATTGCAATTTGATATTATTATTACTACCGCAGTGCGCAGCGTGTTGGCCAGCGTTAAAAAAGCCCAAACGCTAAGAGGCTTCTTATCTTGGCAAGGTAACAAGCACTGAAGGGAGCAAGGGTAGCTCAGGAACCAACAGCAGAAGGATCGGACGATCGAGGGTAGGAAAATGGCTTCTTTTTTGGGTACGGAGAGTCATCATCGACACATTGGCGCCATCGAGAAGTAGAAAACACGAGAGTCCCTTTCCCTCTATTGTGGCTTTCCGTTCATTCGGCCTCTTATCAGGCAGATTGGGGGTTACGAATTGCTGAAGAATTTCTCAACATGCTAAACCGGCAATAATGTTAATCTTTAGCAAGAATTTGGAGCATAAACATCTCCAAACATCCAATGCTAAATACTTACTTACTTACTTACTTACTTATCAGGCGCTACAACCGCTTCGCGGTCTTGGCCTGCTGCAACAATCCTCGATACCGCTCACGGTCTAGCGCCGTCGTCTGCCAATCCATTATCCCGGCCGTTCTGGCGGACGCATCAACGCCATCACTCCATCTCAGTTTGGGCCTACCACGCCTCCTCTGTCCATGTGGCCGGCCTAAAAGGACTTTCCGGGCTGGGTCGTCCGGTTCCATTCTCATGACATGACCAGCCCACCGGAGCCTGGCTAGCCTAATTCGCTGCACGATGGTAAGATCACCGTACAGCTCATAGAGCTCGTCGTTGTAGCGGCTCCTCCATTGTCCTTCCACACATACGGGGCCAAAAATCCTTCTGAGCATCTTCCTCTCGAACGCGGCTAAGAGGGTTTCGTCAGTTTTGGACAGAGTCCATGTCTCAGAGGCGTATGTGAGTACTGGGACTATAAAGGTTTTGTACAGTCCCAGCTTCGTCCGTCGCGACAGGTATTTTGAGTGGAGAAGTTTCCTCAGACTGTAGTATGACCGGTTGGCAGCCAGCACCCTTGCGCGCAACTCAACGTCTATGTTGGTTGCTGACTTTGGAACCCAGATAGGTGGAGTTTTGGACGACTTCGAAGGTGCGATCACCTATCTGTACATCACCCCTGCGTAAATCAGTGTTTGTTAGCAGGGCCGCTGGTGGTGCCACCATCATTTTGGTTTTTGCCTCGTTGATCTCCAACCCGAGGTTCAGTGCCGCATGCTCGATCCTTTGGTAAGCTTCTGCTACATAGGAGAGCCTCAAACCAATGATGTCTATGTCATCAGCGTATGCCAAGATCTGGAGTGACTTATAGAAGATGGTCCCCGAAGTTTCCACCTCCGAGTCTCGGATGGCCCTCTCTAGCGCCAGATTGAATAGGAGGCAAGCAAGCCCGTCTCCCTGGCGCAGACCCTTGGTGGTAGCAAAGGGCCCTGAGAGTTTTCCATCCACCTTCACCTGGCATGTGATGTTGGTCATCGTCATACGTACAAGCCTGGTAAGCTTGGCCGGGATTCCAAATGAGCTCATTGCGTCGTATAGTTTTACCCTGGCTATGCTATCGTATGCGGCTTTAAAATCAATGAAGAGATGGTAGGAGTGTAGCTGCTGTTCCGCCATCTTCTCCAAGATTTGCCGCATGGTGAATATCTGGTCAGTGGTTGATTTTCCGTTTCGGAATCCTCTTTGATAGTTTCCAACTATCTCTTCAACGAATGGGACAAGCCTGTCTTGTATAACTAGGGAGAGAATCTTGTAGGCGGTATTCAACACCGTAATACCCCTGTAGTTGCTGCACTCTAGCCTATCTCCCTTCTTGTATATGGGGTAGATGATGCCGAGATTCCAATCACAAGGCATCGATTCGCTATCCCATACCTCAGTAATGATTTGATGAATTTCCTGTTCGAGTGCTGCACCTCCGTTTTTGATCAGCTCGGCTTCTATTCCGTCGGTACCTGGTGCCTTGTTGTTCTTGAGCCGACGGATGGCCTTTCGTGTGTCTTCAATGCTAGGTGGCAGTAGCATGATATCATCTGCTAGTGGAGCCTCTAGCTGTTCGTTGAACTGATCATTTAATAATTCATCAAAGTACTGAGCCCATCGCGAGAGGACCTCTGGCTGGTAACTGACCAGATTTCCATCCTTATTCCGACAGCAGGTCACCTTAGGTCTGAAGTTGTTTCGGTGGCCTGCTATCTCTTGGTAAAACTTTCTTCCTGGTCGGTGACGCACTCTTATTTCTTGAAGTTCCCGCACTCGTTGGTCTTCCCATGCTTGTTTTTTGGTGCGGTGAACTCTTTTTTCCTCTCGTCTGAGTGCTCTTATTGCGTCACACACTTCCGACTGATGACTGTGTCACCCTCAGCTACAGTACCACAAAACCCGTCACCTTTGTGGTCAACTTCATCACCATCAATGACGTCTTGGCACATTCCTTTTTGTCCATATCACCCGTTGACTTCTCACAGGGCGCCTCCCACTACCATCGCACTCGTGTGCATGTGTCTGTGCCTGTGTACATCTTGCATCGGTGCGCCTGGACTCTGCTGGACACCGCTTTTTTACGTCTTATCGCACCAACTGCACTCTCCGGAGGTTAATCTGGAAAACTTTATCTCACCTCAACTGCTCAAGCCTTCCCGATTCCCGAGCAAAGGGACTTTGCGTCCAAGATTGAGCGGTGAAGGGACTCGTCGTTTGCAGGCGCCACAGAACGCCTCCGGACAGGACCAGTTTTGATACTGTTGTCGCTGGAGCTTTCAGACAACTCCGCCACTATACGGCCAAGCACGGCTTTTTGTTCGTCCGTTCGTTTCGTCTCGCGGCTCACGCAGATAACGTGTCGGGACAATAGCACTCAGCGCTATCACGTTATCCATATTAATATAAATGAGACAACGATTTGATAAATCGTACGATGAATTATTGTCGTTTCTTCATCCTGTTGTGACCGTGACAGTGAGTGCCGAAAAGCGGTGACCAGTTCAATATACATTCCAGAGACATGAGTAAAGATTTGCTGGGGATTTTAGTCCACACCTAAAACGCTACATTAAGTTGAGTACGAAAGGCTTATGAACTATTTATATTATTTTGGAGAACTGTTTCGTTCTGGCTTGTTTCAAAAATTAAACTCTTTTCCATAGAATCATCCATTTCTTTCCAAGCTGATTGTTCTAGACGTCCGTTATGAATCATTCGGAATCAATGTAAACAATCATTAAGCGATTGTCTAACCAACCGTTACATCAAATACTATACTCATCCTACAACTGATTACAAAAAAGTGAAAGTGGATTCCTATCACTGGATGTTTTACTCCCATTACTCTGGACCAAGCGACTAAATCGAACATTCCAGATTACTAACAGACAATGTTAATCATCTGAAGGTTATACGTCATTCTTCTTGATTATCGCATGTAACACATTTTTTATACTTGCTTCAAAAGAAGCCTTTAAAATGATTAAAACCAAAGATAGTAATTCATGTTTTGTTGTCTTGCTACAGATCCATAAAGTAACTGCGAAATGTATATCATCTTCGAAGCAACGCAGGGTCCCGATGGTGTTAGATGAAGCCCCTTGTCAATGTTCTCCCATACCTTGTACTTCCATGGTAGTTATACCTTTTTTTTTTTTTTTTCGTTTATTTATAGAGGCTTTGGGTCACATAGACCTCATTCGCCTCTTTTCTGTCTATTGTTACATGTGTGGTACAACTATTGCGAGTGTGGCTAATCTATTACATGAAATTCTTATATTGGTAAAACTATTGTGCGTAGAATTTAAATTTCTCGGTACAGGTTGCTGATGCGTAAAAATCGGATGAGGCGGTTCTGCTGTTGCTTGTCGGGTGATAGTATGATGGCTAGGTCGGTATCAAGTTGGCAGGTGGCTCGGTGTGTAGTGTATCCATGGCAATCGGTAAAGATGTGGCGGACCGTAATGTCGACGCCACAGAAGCTGCAAAGTGGTGGACTGGATCTATCGAGAAGGTAGGAGTGTGTCAGGCGGGTGTGGCCGATGCGAAGGCGGGAAAGGACTCGTTGGATGTGGCTGGAATCGGGATCATCCCAAGGTGCTGTGTTGTGCTTGATGGGGCGGAGTTTTGTAGAGATGTCTAGGTTGTGCCAAGTGGTGTTCCAGTGTTGAGCGACTATTGCGTTAGTGAAGCGGATGGTGTCTCGGCGTGAAAGAGCGCTGTGTGGTTCGGCTGGACGGAGCCGACCCTCGTTGGCCAGTCGATCGGCTTTCTCATTTCCGTCGATTCCGGAATGACCCGGAATCCAACAGAAAGTTATTGCAGGTGATGATGGGATGTCGTCAAGGAGCTGGATGTGGGGGTCTTTGGAGAGGCCGTGTTCGAGGGCGGTCAGAACACTGGCACTGTCGGTGAAGATGACGTTCGGAATGTCGGTCCGAAGTCCTTCTTCGGCGGCAAGTCGGATGGCTATTGCTTCGGCTGAAAAGATAGAAGTATGGTTAGGAAGTTTGATGGCGCAGTTGTCGTGGTAGGAATGGATCCCACAGCCGGCTGACACCCGATTAACGGAGCCGTCTGTGAAGATGTGGTGATGGTGCTGGTATTTGGTTCGGATCAGGTGCGTAAAGGTGCTATTGGCGATGTGGCTGCTTTTTCCGGTTCCCCGGAGTAGGTGTTTTAGTTCCCAGTCTATGGTAGGAGTGCGGTGGTACCAGGGACGTATTCCCCGGCGGGTGGATTGGATGATCGGAGGGAGCTGGTGGTTGGTGAGTTGTTGCAGGACGGTGTTAGCTCTGGTAATGAGGGCAGTTGCGTCGACTCCTTTCTCAAGGATTCGAGCTGCAGCTGCGACAAGTCTATTGGTGATGATGAGTTCAAATGGAAGGAAACCGCTTTCGCAGAGGAGGGAAACGATCGGGCTGGTGACAAATGCACCAGTGGAGTAGCGGATGGCAGTGTGGTAGACGGGAGCTACTCTCTTCTCGAAGATTGCTCTCTCGCGGGAAACAATCTCGATGCCGTAGAGTAGTTTGGGTAGGAGCCAAGCGTTGATGATGCGGTTCAGGGTTGTGCGGGAGGCCCTAGCTTTGCCGGTTCCGAGCATCCGGAACAGGTTCAGCCGGGTGTTGGCTTCCTTCTTAACCCTGTTGGAATGAGGAATAAAAGAAAGGCGTCTATCGAAGGTAACGCCGAGTATGTCGGCTGTCCGAGTGTTAGGTATTGGTGTTTTGTTGTATGTGATGAGTCGTCGGTGTTTGCAGAAAGATTGTTTGCAGATGTGGAGGATTTTGGATTTGGTGTGTGATATTTCATAGCCCGTCCGTCTCGACCACTGCCGAATCTTGTCAACCCCTGTTTGAAGGAGTTTACGAGATTCGCTAGCGGAACGAGACGAAGAGGCCAGGATGATATCGTCTGCATAAAGGAAGGTTTCTATTTCTGAGGGAATGGAGCTAAAAAGAGATTCCATGCTAATAAGGAAGAGGGTAGGGGAGAGAATGGCTCCTTGCGGAACACCATTCTCCAGTGTGTATGGGTTGGATAGTTCGGTTCCTATTAATACTCTAAATGTCCGGTCCGTGAGGAAGCTTTCAATGAACTTGGTTAAAAGTCCACTAAAGCCCCAACGGGACAGTTGTACAAGGATGGCATGACGCCAGGTCCGGTCAAAAGCTTTAGAAAGGTCAATGATTGCTAGATCTATGTGGTGGTCTCTACTGCTGGCTTTATCTAATAGATCGTCCAGTTTGGCAAAGTACGTTTCCGTACCTTTACCACACTGGAACGCATGCTGGTTAGTGCTAAGGAGATTACGGTCTTCTAGTTCCTGTGTTAATCTACGGTTTACCATCCTTTCCAGCACCTTACCTATGATGGTAGTTATACCGCGTTATCACTTTCCGTCTTGAGCAGTACGTGCCCGGACGAAGATCGCAACAAGTGCACGTACTTTCATCGTCAAGCGCCGGCATGCGATATCTGGATTTATCCACTAGCCACATTTTATCGTATTTTATTTTAATTCATTGTTTGTACCAATAAAATTACCTTGATGATTCTATTGTCATGCACAGCCCTATTCTTCGTAGCAGATTTTAATGAAAAGTGTAATAAATCATAAAACATCACTATGGTAGCGGAAGTTATGCTTGAAATTGGTTTGAGTTTCTTGTGATTTGTCTCCCAGTACCAAAGCCAGAAGGACATAATATGAAAAAATGGGATATTCCTTTGCTACGTCGTCCGTTGAAATGATTACGAAGTAAATTTGTCAAAAACAGCTTCATGCGACTTTCGCAATTTCTCAGTTGAAGTTGAACGGCTCTTTCTCACTTCATACTTTTCTCGCCTTAAAACACTTCCAATCCCTATGACCTACCACAAGATCCTTTATCCCAACACTTTCCATGCCGTGGGTGTGCCATTACCAAGCGAAAGCTAATTTGTCCATCAAACTCTAAGACAAACCGCATCGAGTGGCACGATAACCGCACGAATCTCTCAGACACCAATTGCACCCCGAAACGAATGCGACACAAGCCACACGGATACCGTCAGATCGCAACAAGTGCACGTACTCTCATCGTCAAGCGCCGGCATGCGATATCTGGTACGATAATGATGATGATGACTATCCGCTAGCCACATATTATCGTATTTTATTTTAATTCATACTTTGTACCAATAAAATTACCTTGATGATTCTATTGTCATGCACAGCCCTATTCTTCGTAGCAGATTTTAATGAAAAGTGTAATAAATCATAAAACATCACTATGGTAGCGGAAGTTATGCTTGAAATTGGTTTGAGTTTCTTGTGATTTGTCTCCCAGTACCAAAGCCAGAAGGACATAATATGAAAAAATGGGATATTCCTTTGCTACGTCGTCCGTTGAAATGATTACGAAGTAAATTTGTCAAAAACAGCTTCATGCGACTTTCGCAATTTCTCAGTTGAAGTTGAACGGCTCTTTCTCACTTCATACTTTTCTCGCCTTAAAACACTTCCAATCCCTATGACCTACCACAAGATCCTTTATCCCAACACTTTCCATGCCGTGGGTGTGCCATTACCAAGCGAAAGCTAATTTGTCCATCAAACTCTAAGACAAACCGCATCGAGTGGCACGATAACCGCACGAATCTCTCAGACACCAATTGCACCCCGAAACGAATGCGACACAAGCCACACGGATACCGTCCGGGATACCGAGGACTGGACGAAGTTGGACAAAAAATGCATCCCACAAGTAGATAAAAGAAAACTCTTACGATTCAATGGGGAAAATCGTCTAGAGCGCTAGAGAAAACTGTACGATTTCCTACTGATTGATCGTTGTAGCAAAAAGAAAACCGAGACCAGAAAAAAGAGTTTCCACTTTTTCCTTCCAGTGATAAGGATAAAAGCCTGGAATCTCTAACGACCACACGGCGTCAACGTGCAGCGTGAGAAAGGGGAAAACTTTCCGGCTGTTCAAATTAATCTGCAAATAAGCTTTCCTCCTTTTGCTGGCTTCTATTGCTTCCTCATCAGGAAACCAGTTTGGTTTAAGGAAAGGTCAGTTCCATTGAAAGATCTCGGATTAAAGTTAGGGAAGCTGAGATGTGGTCTGAGAAAATAAGGAAATTCATTCAGAGTGTAGGAACCAATGTGAGTTTTTCTCTGTTTTTATGATGAATTTTTCCATTTGCAAACATCGTCGCTCATAACACCAGAGTTGAAAGTAGATGTCTTTCAGCATTCAGTTTTTTAGAAAATGTAATACATTATGGACGATATCACATAATATACGACATGAAGTACGTATACAGTTAAACTTTTTTTATTATTAAGCATTATATCAACATTACTCAATCAATTCAAATGAAAAATACTTTGCTTCGTTGGTTGACTATCCATATTAGGATCGAATGCTACCAGCAGCTGTATCTATGGTGCCCTCAATTATTCGACTACTCACTCACACAAACACTTTCAAACCTTTAATCTAAAAAGCATTCGTTTAGAAACATTTTTTACGATCGTCTACTCAATTTGGCCCCACCGTTCGATCGTCGGTTGGGTAACAAGTGTGAGAGAAACAACCACAGGCTGCACTCTCTAGACAAGCATCTACACCAGATGGCCATGGCCGATAGATACTCTACCAGTGTGTTGGGTGGTAATGCCTAGAAAGGGGAGGATTAACCCATTCCACTGTCTATGAGGCTAAACACTGTCATAATGTCCGAACACATTCACTCATACACACACTACTACCGTTAAGACCACAGCTGAGCATAGAGCCGACCATGCTGGAGGGAAAACGATCTTACAAACACCCAGACAAGGGTTTAAATTGAAAAAAGCACGGACAAATGCGATAAACGAGTGCATATAATTTAATTCTCTTACGTCGGTGCCTCCGGGAGTAAGATATATCCATGGAGTTCCTCTGCAAAGCCTTCGTTTTCCTCCTCCACGATCGCGTTGATCATCCCTCCTTCACCATTTAGTGAGCTGCGATCGCGAGATTAGTATGCGCGGTGTCTTATCGGCATGAAAAATAACATCAATTAACATAAAACGCACACCGGCGCATGTGGGCACAAGACACCAAAAGGAACGGAAGGAACCCGGAGCTATTCGCCTTGAGGGTTGCACTTTCGACGAACAAATTGGTTGACCTTGGTGCGTGCGTGCGTGTGTGTGTGAGTCAGAGAGACGGGAAACGAGCAGAAATCAGGGCGCCTCGGTTAAAAGAGTGGTCTGGAAACAAACTTCCCGGCATCCCTTTATCCCCCGGGACTCTCGTCCCAATGCAATCGGGTATCGATAATTAATCAATTAACGTACGAAATCTACGCTTCCATCTTTCTTTTGGCGTTCCGCCATATCTTGCCCAATGAATTCTTGTCGGATGGATTCGATCCGAAAATCCGGTCACTCAGCTGGCCGACTGAATGGTGGAACGAAGGCCTCGGGCGGAGTGGAATGTCTCTTAAAAGCTTTGCTTATCTTTACCGCGAGTCGCCACGGGAGATGATTGTTTTGTTGGGAGGTTTTTGGACTCTTTTCAGAAAGAAGCGATAGCAGATGGGATTTCAAGATGGAGGAAAAGGCGCAAAACACACGACGGGATTATGGTCGAAGAATTAGTGCGTACGCTGTAGGATGATTATTTCCAGCATTACCTAGGTTGCAACATATGAGTGGACAATTTTAGCGTTTATTCACTAATCCCTTTGATTTGACCCTGTTTGGAATATTGACCAAGTACCATAAATCAAAAAAACAACAAATAGTCATAATTTCTTCGCAACTTGCTATAATAATAGACTTTTTTCATTCTCAATCGCTTCATCGGGTTACCTTGATAATTGAGCTAGTCAAGAAGGCGCAAAAATAAAACCATCTCCACTCAACCTGTTGTCTTCAACGACCTATACCTATCCTGTTGCCAACCGGCAATGCTTTCTGGCGGTCCGGAACAAAGCAAAACAGATCCAAAATCATCGTTCCGCCACAACCATCCTTTCTCGTGACCTTACCCCACACAACCCAAGATAAGACACCGAAACAGTAGAACCACCCGACATCGTCCCTATCCTCAGTGTGTCGAACCAACCCAAAAAGTCGCCGAAGGTGGGCACGTTCTCGTCGCGGAACGAAAAGAAATATAAATATGATAAATAAGTAGATATCAATAGCCGATAAGTGTTGGCGTTTTTTGGCGGGGTGGCCTGAAGCTTTCGGCTTAAGCTTTTCACATGCTTAATGGTCACGGATACACCTATCTGCTGGTGTCTTTTGTGCCTTCCACACACACCCAAACACACTTTGTCCCTTTATCGTTATAGTTTTATTTAATCTCCCACTCATTCTTTGCTTTTGTTTGGCGCAATGCAAAAGTTGTAAGAACACGCCGTTCCGTGCGCTTTGCATTTTGACCGGAAACAACACAAACCACCACAACTACCTCGGTCATACAAAACAAGTAGAACCTTCCGATGTCTTCCAACGCAATTCGGAATTCCTGCCGCCGAGGGAGCATTGTTTCATAAATATGTAAATTAGACTCTTTCTCGCTCTCTCTCTTACTCTCTCTGGCTCTCGGTTTCTTTCATTTTTGTCTACCTTCTCTATCCAACATCGTGCAAGGTAACAACAATACGAACGGGCATTGGACACAAAGCATCGGCGGCATCGTTAAAGGAGCCAAAATATCGGGCATAAGCAAAATTATGATTTGATAACATTGGATGGATCTATCTGCGGCACGGATCTATGCGGCACGGACGGGAGCTGACGTGTTTGAACGAACGCCAATGCCAATGTGGCCGTTTTTATATTTTTATTTTCCACAAGTTGCGCCAACTTCAGATTCGGATCAGTATCCATGCGTCTGCGAGCAGTGGATTGTGTTTTTTCTTCCATTGAGCGTCCTCTTGGAACTCGTCTTGTACGGATTTACTACTTGAAATTTTGCTTATCGTTTAAAGACTTCTCTAAAACCGATAGCTTCTTCTCTCCCAGAGTCTCCCAGTTCCTTGTGCTCCCTCGCAACGAAACTTAGACGAGATAACAAACTTGAACCAGAAAAGCTATTCCCGACGAATCAAAGAGCGAAAAAATAAAACATTCCGCCTGGGCGAATGCCAACCGCCAGATTACTACGATACCTTGACATTTAATGTGTTTTTGTGTTGAGTTGGGACTTGGGGCTTGGGAGAGGCGTTGCTCTTCCTTTCCCTCGCGTTGTCTGTATTTTGATTTGGAATCGAAGCAATTGTGGTCAGAACTGTGCTCCTATTGTGAAGTGTTTTCAATCTTCCATGCCCGATGCTTGTCAAAACTGGGGCTCAATTTATAGTTAAGCCATCCATCGCAGCACAGCACAAAACGTCAATCTATTTTCCAAAACATTTATGCTAGAGGAGTCTTCGAATTCTGGAATGACTGAGTATCATCTATTTAGGAAAAACAAACAGAAATAGCAAACGGAAAAATGATGTTATCGTTATTTATATGCAATGCATTTGGCTGATATTCGACCTGCGACTGAAAGGTTGGGCATTTGCAAAGACATCAGAGAAGAAGTCGAGTTGCAGCTAACCATTTCAGACATCGTTAATATAGTTTAATTACCACAACAGACGTGAAGGATGATGTTTGAAGGCTACGAAAATACGAAATAACACTTCGGAAGTACATGAAGAGCGCGATAGCAGCAATAAATTCATTTCAACTCCATCCAGTTTTCTTCACTATCCCAACATCGATTGAGTGTAATAAATAGAATGAAAACGGAAACGCAAAACAACAGCATTTAAAACAAGAAATAGACGCATCTTAAGGATGGAGCACTCTTACAAGAGAGCAACAACTGATAGTGAAGATGTCAATGATCTCTGAGCAATGGGTAATCTTAGACATGGTCAGATAGGGTTGCGTCTCTCTCACAGTAAACATCTCCTTAATCTCAATCTGATTTGTTTCTTACGCCATAAATCATAAATCATCGTCCTTTTGGTTTGACTAATGGACTTACCCATAAGAGTTGTTCATTATTAAGTTACTTTATATGTCTTTCGTTTCCGTTTTCATTCTATTTTTTGATGCTTATTACACTCAATCGATGTTGGGATAGTGAAGAAAACTGGATGGAAAGTTGAAATGAATTTATTGCTGCTACCGCACTCTTCGTGTACTTCCGAAGTGTGATTTGTAGGGTATTCAAACATCATCCTACACGTCTGTTGTGGTAATCAAACTATATTAACGAGGTCTGAAGTGGTTAGCTGCAACTCGACTCCTTCTCTAATGTCTTTGTAAATGCCCAACCTTTCAGTCGCAGGTCGAATATCAGCCAAATGCATTGCATATAAATAACGATAACATCATTT
>KZ061675.1:143281-178565 GCA_002091835.1 Anopheles maculatus | reverse complement strand
CATTATATCAACATTACTCAATCAATTCAAATGAATACTTTGCTTCGTTAGGACTATCCGTATCCATATTAGGATCGAATACTACTAGCAGCTGTAACTATGGTGCCCTCAGTTATTCGACTACTCACTCACACAAACACTTTCAAACCTTTAATCTAAAAAGCATTCGTTTAGAAACATTTTTTACGATCGTCTACTCAATTTGGCCCCACCGTTCGATCGTCGGTTGGGTAACAAGTGTGAGAGAAACAACCACAGGCTGCACTCTCTAGACAAGCATCTACACCAGATGGCCATGGCCGATAGATACTCTACCAGTGTGTTGGGTGGTAATGCCTAGAAAGGGGAGGATTAACCCATTCCACTGTCTGGGAGGCTAAACACTGTCATAATCTCCGAACAAATTCACTCTTACACACACTACTACTGCTAAGACCACAGCTGAGCATAGAGCCGACCATGCTGGAGGGAAAACGATCTTACAAACACCCAGACAAGGGTTTAAATTGAAAAAAGCACGGACAAATGCGATAAACGAGTGCATATAATTTTATTCTCTTACGTCGGTGCCTCCGGGAGTAAGATATATCCATGGAGTTCCTATCCAACACGTAGTGGAGCGACTCTGCAAAGCTCTGCCTTTCCTCCTCCACGATCGCGTTGATCATCCCTCCTTCCCGATTTAGTGAGCTGCGATCGCGAGATTAGTATGCGCGGTGTCTTATCGGCATGAAAAATAACATCAATTAACATAAAACGCACACCGGCGCATGTGGGCACAAGACACCAAAAGGAACGGAAGGAACCCGGAGCTATTCGCCTTGAGGGTTGCACTTTCGACGAACAAATTGGTTGACCTTGGTGCGTGCGTGCGTGTGTGTGTGAGTCAGAGAGACGGGAAACGAGCAGAAACCAGGGCGCATCGGTTAAAAGAGTGGTCTGGAAACAAACTTCCCGGCATCCCTTTATCCCCCGGGACTCTCGTCCCAATGCAATCGGGTATCGATAATTAATCAATTAACGTACGAAATCTACGCTTCCATCTTTCTTTTGGTGTTCCGCCATATCTTGCCCGATGAATTCTTGTCGGATGGATTCGATCCGAAAATCCGGTCACCCAGCTGGCCGACTGAATGGTGGAACGAAGGCCTCTGGCGGAGTGGAATGTCTCTTAAAAGCTTTGCTTATCTTTACCGCGAGTCGCCACGATGCAATCGGGTATCGATAATTAATCAATTAACGTACGAAATCTACGCTTCCATCTTTCTTTTGGTGTTCCGCCATATCTTGCCCGATGAATTCTTGTCGGATGGATTCGATCCGAAAATCCGGTCACCCAGCTGGCCGACTGAATGGTGGAACGAAGGCCTCTGGCGGAGTGGAATGTCTCTTAAAAGCTTTGCTTATCTTTACCGCGAGTCGCCACGGGAGATGATTGTTTTGTTGGGAGGTTTTTGGACTCTTTTCAGAAAGAAGCGATAGCAGATGGGAAGTGTTTTAAGGCGAGAAAAGTATGAAGTGAGAAAGAGCCGTTCAATTACCTAGGTTGCTACATATGACTGGACAATTTTAGCATTTATTCACTAATCCCTTTGATTTGACCCTGTTTGGGATATTGACCAAGTACCATAAATAGTCATAATTTCTTCGCAACTTGCTATAATAATAGACTTTCTCATTCTCAATCGCTTCATCGGGTTACCTTGATAATTGAGCTAGTCAAGAAGGTGCAAAAATAAAACCATCTCCACTCAACCTGTTGTCTTCAACGACCTATACCTATCCTGTTGCCAACCGGCAATGCTTTCTGGCGGTCCGGAACAAAGCAAAACAGATCCAAAATCATCGTTCCGCCACAACCATCCTTTCTCGTGACCTTACCCCACACAACCCAAGATAAGACACCGAAACAGTAGAACCACCCAACATCGTCCCTATCCTCAGTGTGTCGAACCAACCCAAAAAGTCGCCGAAGGTGGGCACGTTCTCGTCGCGGAACGAAAAGAAATATAAATATGATAAATAAGTAGATATCAATAGCCGATAAGTGTTGGCGTTTTTTGGCGGGGTGGCCTGAAGCTTTCGGCTTAAGCATTTCACATGCTTAATGGTCACGGATACACCTATCTGCTGGTGTCTTTTGTGCCTTCCACACACACCCAAACACACTTTGTCCCTTTATCGTTATAGTTTTATTTAATCTCCCACTCATTCTTTGCTTTTGTTTGGCGCAATGCAAAAGTTGTAAGAACACGCCGTTCCGTGCGCTTTGCATTTTGACCGGAAACAACACAAACCACCACAACTACCTTGGTCATACAAAACAAGTAGAACCTTCCGATGTCTTCCAACGCAATCCGGAATTCCTGCCGCCGAGGGAGCATTGTTTCATAAATATGTAAATTAGACTCTTTCTCGCTCTCTCTCTTTCTCTCTCTGGCTCTCGATTTCTTTCATTTTTGTCTACCTTCTCTATCCAACATCGTGCAAGGTAACAACAATACGAACGGGCATTGGACACAAAGCATCGGCGGCATCGTTAAAGGAGCCAAAATATCGGGCATAAGCAAAATTATGATTTGATAACACTGGATGGATCTATCTGTGGCGCGGATCTATGCGGCACGGACGGGAGCTGACGTGTTTGAACGAACGCCAATGCCAATGTGGCCGTTTTTATATTTTTATTTTCCACAAGTTGCGCCAACTTCAGATTCGGATCAGTATCCATGCGTCTGCGAGCAGTGGATTGTGTTTTTTCTTCCATTGAGCGTCCTCTTGGAACTCGTCTTGTACGGATTTACTACTTGAAATTTTGCTTATCGTTTAAAGACTTCTCTAAAACCGATAGCTTCTTCTCTCCCAGTGTCTCCCAGTTCCTTGTGTTCCCTCGAAGCGAAACTTAGACGAGATAACAAACTTGAACCAGAAAAGTTATTCCCGACGAATCAAAGAGCGAAAAAATAAAACATTCCGCCTGGGCGAATGCCAACCGCCAGATTACTACGATACCTTGACATTTAATGTGTTTTTGTGTTGAGTTGGGACTTGGGGCTTGGGAGAGGCGTTGCTCTTCCTTTCCCTCGCGTTGTCTGTATTTTGATTTGGAATCGAAGCAATTGTGGTCAGAACTGTTTGTGAATTGTATTGTGTATTGTGAAGTGTTTTCAATCTTCCATGCCCGATGCTTGTCAAAAGTGGGGCTCAATTTATAGTTAAGCCATCCATCGCAGCACAGCACAAAACGTCAATCTATTTTCCAAAACATTTATGCTAGAGGAGTCTTCGAATTTTGGAATGACTGAGTATCATCTTTTTATGAAAAACAAACAGAAATAGCAAACGAAAAAATGATGTTATCGTCATTTATATGCAATGCACTTGGCTGATATTCGACCTGCGACTGAAAGGTTGGGCATTTGCAAAGACATCAGTGAAGAAGATGAGTTGCAGCTAACCACTTCAAAACTCCGTAATATAGTTTAATTACCACAACAGACGTGAAGGATGATGTTTGAAGGCTACGAAAATACGAAATAACACTTCGGAAGTACATGAAGAGCGCGGTAGCAGCAATAAATTCATTTCAACTTTCCATCCAGTTTTCTTCACTATCCCAACATCGATTGAGTGTAATAAATAGAATGAAAACGGAAACGCAAAACAACAGCATTTAAAACAAGAAATAGACGCATCTTAAGGATGGAGCACTCTTACAAGAGAGCAACAACTGATAGTGAAGATGTCAATGATCTCTGAGCAATGGGTAATCTTAGACATGGCCAGATAGGGTTGCGTCTCTCTCACAGTAAACATCTCCTTAATCTCAATCTGATTTGTTTCTTACGCTACAGTCCTTTTGGTTTGACTAATGGACTTACCCATACGAGTTGTTCATTATTAAGTTACTTTATATGTCTTTGAAATTATTCAATAGTCATTCAACAGTCAATATATTAACAGAAACAATATTCTAGACAAAGAACCACATGCACAAAACAATAGAAACATCCCATCTCGCTGTTCCGATCATGTGTTATCAGTCAAGTTCAATGGTTCAATGATCAAGCCATTGATAGACAGCTAACGCCCCAAAACGCGCATCGATCAACTTCGATTCTTATAGGAATTCCGATGAAACGTTTGTCTGGTGCTACATATGATCAAATAAAAAGTGTATTTGACACCAAATAGTCACTCACTAAAGCCGTTTTTATTCCTGAACAATGTAAACATAACTAAATTCTGTTAATAAAAAATGGAATATAAGGTTATCAGCTCAACACGTGCAAGGAGACTTTTTTGAACGCTCGATAATAATCGTTCATTGATGTTTCAATCCTTTTTCTATCAAAACATTTCCCTCTCAGTTTACTTGATGATCGAGAAAACCTAAGACTTGGCTCGACTGACTGAACTGGTGCGAACAGACTATTTTCCACCAGCCACTCGATAGCGTGTGCTCCGCTTATCGAACATTCAGATCGAAGCTGAAATTAACCAGACACACCACAACGCCCTATCGACATTTGACGTCGTTGATGCATTACTTTGGCCGATTGGACAAGAACCTCTTGTGACGAGCACTTGCAGCACGCCCAGTGAAGATCACGGCGCCATCACATCCGGCAAAGAACACATGGAGATCGTTCCCGAGATCTCTTCCGGCTGCTCGACCACAGCTTCGAAACTGCTCGAAACAGTCAAACATTCCAACGATCCGAGAGTTGTGATAAGATTTCGAACACTTTTTCACGCAACAAAAAGCCATCTCCATCGCCACAACCTGCCACAGATCTTATCACTTTTTGCGACCGAAAACCTGATTCACAGCCACAGCAAGACAATGGAAGTTGGGAAAGAAAAATTGAATATCGATTGAATCAGCATTAACATCGTGCGCAGCCTCGATCGCTGCTGTTGCTCCCTCTAGCTCACAAGGAACTACGGCACACGGACTCGTTTATTACTGGTTTATTACAAATTCTGACAGGTCGGTCCCGTTCGTTGACTGATGATCGAGCTGCGATTAGGAGATGAAAATAATAAAACTGAAAGACGAAACGAACGCTCGCATACCATGGACATGGCGTGGTCCCCGAATGGAACGGGGAACGTGTCAAAATTTGGACATTCCACGGAAGCCAACAGCTTCGATAAGATCTACATTCATACGTACAAACGTTCGGTTCGGTGTGTTTTTTCTCTCTTTATCTGGACGAATGTCTCCTCGTTCGATGCGATTGGGCGACGAGTTTGTTTTATTTTATTTTGTTCCATCGTGTATCGGTCACTTCATCGCTTTGCTGGGGAAGTCTTACAGCTACAATCAAGATCCCACTTTTGTCCCCAATCAAACAAGTGTTAAAATATGTTCAACTTGAGTCGTCCAATGTATTGCAAGTCGAAAAGCGTACACAATCATCGTAGTCAGTGTAGAAATCGGAGACAGCCGACCAGTGACTAAACAAACTATTTATCAACGAGAGGCGTTTGATATGGTATGGTAAAATCTTGCTGGGAAGCACGTCTGCCAGTCGCTATCCAGTTCATCGCTTCTGTGTTATTAGTCAACAAACTAATCGCTCCAGCACAATCATCGCTTTGTGGGCAGCACACGTCTCTGCTCGCCTTATATGGTGATGTACTATTTTTCTCTTGCTATTTGTACCTTATCACTCGGGCTTTTATGATATCGGAGGGCAAAACTGTAGTGAGAATAATGTGAAAGATGCTGCAGCTCTACAGATAATGAGTCACGAATGAGCTCTTTCTGAAACATCACATATTCCACGAACTGTGTCCACTAATTCAAGACTTAAATACCACACAATCCAGTAGTAGCTACCTAAGCATTCACGTACTTTCTTTCGATACTTTCAATAGATACTGTTGACAGTTATCAACTTCAAGTTACTCTCACTCATACTATTTTGAATCAACAAAATACTACAATTACCAACTGAAAACCGTACTTTAAAACCGATAAATCCAAGGCGAAACATACACTTACACTCACTCAATGTCTCCAGTCGTATGCATCGGTTGTAACCCACACTACATGTGACACTGTACGTTAACAAAACTCAAAACACGACCCCCACAGCACACACTCCACTTTGGGGTCATAAAAAACGTATTAAAAACACCCTTAGCTTGCACATCTTCTACCCTGTGTTATGAAACATTAGACCGTTTCTTCCACCAGAGCTTGGAAACACGTAAAACAACCGCTTCACTCGTCTCGCTAGCAGTACTGACCGAAGCACCGGTTTGACAACTTCTAACACCAGCACTATGCCTCACCGTCTGCACACATATGCACTTTCTTGCTTCACCGGGTAGAAAGACCGCTTGCTTTCTGGGCTATTCAGCACTATTCACACGTCTCGGACGAGTTGGAACGACCTTGTCGTCGCTTTGTCAGTGTCAGCTCTGGAAACGCTCTCACCTCTCCCTGAATTCATCGGAAGTTCATTCTCGATCTCGATCTCCGGTGATCATCTTTTGCCCGGGAACGTAGATCGCTTGCGTCACTGCAGAGTACATAGATTGATCTTGACTTGTACAAATGATTAACCCGTTCCTAGGACGCTGTTTCCCATTTTCAACCAATCTGACAGTGGTTGATTTCGTTGAAGTTTCGTGTTTTGTTGTTGCTCCCGGTGGTGTCCAAGCAGTCTGTTGATTCAATCTCACTTTCAACTCGAAAGATCATCATCTGCACCACCGGCGATCCTGCTAGTGGTGGTGATATTTGTCCGCCTTTGTCCAGTCGATTCGCACCGGGTTTTTGTTCTACCGTCTTGTGTTTGACCATTCGTTTGTCTGTATGTCTGTCAGTCTGACACGGACACAGTTGTTTGTAGTTATCTTGATCGAACGGAAGATCACCGACCGTTTAGAAACAGGCGCGAGAGAATGGATGGCGACTGGCTCGGCGGTGTGGGCTCGTGATCGTTATCGCGGCAATAGAGAATTAAGTTTCGGTTGGTGTTCGATGTTTGAAGGGTCCTCCAACGAAAGAGGAGCTGTGATGTGGCGAAAAGCTCTTTAACATGAACGAAAGGGTAGCTGTGATGTGGCGAAAAACTCCTTAACATGTTTATCGATCGTGACTGATCGTTGAGATCTGTTTTATGAACCAACGATGCAGCGACTTGAAATGAAACAGATAATCTTGATGGGTCTTTTGGTCGTTCTTGAATTAAATCTTTAACCAGTAGGATAATTAATTTTCAACAATAGAGATAAATTCTGGAACTCTTCCATTATCAAGCACTTTCGAAAATGTCAAGCAGTAGTACTTTTGGTAATTAAGATGTTTGAACAAACATGAAATATATCTGTCAATCCCACCAATTTGCAAGTTTTGAAGTTTAAACAAAAACAGGACTCCATCTCTAAGTAGTCCAATTTAACAGACCCATGCGGTAGGCCGTTCCGTCGCTGACCGTTTCGTAAAATTCACTCACTATAAACTGTGCACCATAAATAATTAACATAAGTTTGCTTTATCGTGCCTCTTCCATCAACCTCGCAGCCGAGGCCACGGTCTGCAGCGTCCACATCGATCCGTGATGATCGCGCCAAAATCGTGTCCCATGAAGCTTCATGGGTTCCGGGGTAAGTAGAATAAATGAGTACAAGTAAGATGCCTGCTAAAACGGAATGGTAGACACTGATGGAGAGATACAGGAAACCCAGAGGACACCGGCGAAGTCCGAACGAAATCGAGCGAGTGAACGAGCAGCAAAGCCCATGCCATCCAAAGTGACATCATCCGTCACCGTGCGGCCAGAGTGTTCGACAGCGTCGAAGGAACGACACGAACATGGCCGGAATGGTTCGATCGACGGCAGGAACGAAGCCAACAATCGCGTCCGGACGATCTTGGACTCGGTTTCGATGGATCGGTGCGATTTCAGGTGAATTTCGGTTCAACCGGTTCCGTTTTTTGTGAGTTTTGTTTTTCGATCGAGGTGTTTTCTAATTATGATAACAATCGGTTACCGTAGCGGACGAATGCACCGTGAACGTGTCTTCCATTTCGGTGGTGGCCATCGTATTTTTGTAAAATGAGGGCAATCGGTACCGGAAAAGAGAGGGGACTGTTTGTAGAAGTAATGCCAGGCGAACAAGAGGCAAGAACATCGTTCGAGAAGATTCGTTCGATTTACAGAAATCTTTGAAGCAGGATATCGATTGATCGTTCCTCAAAACTAGTGAACTCATAAACCAGTAGCCTTAAATAAAGAAATACAATTCAAAATCACAATTTACCTTTAAACCGATCAACAAAGCGCTGCAGCATAACCGGAATCCTCGGTGTTAATTATTCTAAATAAGGATAAGTCCTAAAGACCTCGGATGGTGATTGTAGTTATTCGTGGTGTTATTCATTTGTGAGTTTTATCCAACCACAACCGCCTGAAGCACAATCGATTCATAGAAATCAACCTGATGAGCTGGATTTATACTCGGTCAAACCAGTAGCCACCAGGTAGCACTCATCAAGCCCAATCTGCACTGATCTTCCATAATCAAATCGGTAGAAGAAGGTGAGCTTCCCCCTATCAAACTCGCATAAACCCAAGGGCCCCAGCCTCACGTTCTCGATAATCCATTCATCTTCCATCTTCGGTGGATGGCGATCGTAAAGTAAATTAAACCGACACACGATCGTGGATCACTGATCTAGACGCCAGATGTTAAAGTTTGTTCGCAGTTTGATTGCGGGACATCACTTCTCCTTCCTAACGTCCAAGGGCTCTTGGATGCTCACCCATAATGAGTCAAAAGGCTCCACCAGTCCGATCCGACCAAGCACGAAAAACGATTCAAAAGCAACGGCCAAAAAGCGTCGAAAGCCATGGCGAATGATTTAACTCCAGCCAGGGAGCAACAAATGACAGCACGACGCCATTTAATAACGAACTAATTCTCTACCGTCCGCACGCTTTCCTTCCATCGTCAGATGAATGCGGATCAGTTTCCACTTCATCGATCTTTTCTCACAGCCTCTGTCAGTCTTACAGAAGCGGTAGCCGGTGGGTTTTAATTCTCTGCTGACAAGGCGGCAGCTCTCGTTGGGTTATTAAATCAACACTCGATCCAAGCAGAGCATGGGCGGCGAGTAGCGGCCCTCAAACTCATACTCTGATTGAAACAGAGACGTGTCTGGTTCCATCGTAACCATGATGGAGTTTTGATTTTAAAATTCAAATTTGTGTAGATGCTTCTTTCGACAGGTACAGTAGGTTCTCTTCCGACAAACATTTACGAAAACATTTATTCGACACATTCAACAAAAACTGAGAATGTTGTCTAATGTTATTATTAGTGCACAATTTACATTTTCATTGACTTTGCTCGATCTTCCAGCTCTTTTGTCGAAACGTGCCATCCTGAGGCGTCTTCTCTTCGTTATGCCTGTTTCTGAGACGCGAAACGGCCTCTCATTAATTCACCATCTCGGTCGCCCTCTTCCACGCTTCCTTTCGCATGCATTTTTATGCCCGGCAGCACTCTGGTGTGATCAAATTATTGACACTGTCATCGACGAGGTGTTAGGCGGTTATTTACGAGCAACTTCAACAATGTATATGTGAATGCTCAAAGTGAACCCGACACAACCGGTGGATTCTTTCATAACGATATCGAATTTCGTATGGCGAATGATACAGAAGCGAAACGCGCGACACGATCGTTGGAGCAAGCCGGTTTAGATGATTTTTTATGTTTGTTCTTTCACTTCACGATCGAAACTGGTGAGAGAAGAATCATTGCAAGAACGGGCAGCTCTTCCAAAAAGAGACATACTTGTGTGTTGCAATGACTGGGAGGAACATTCAAGGAATCCCGCGGAGCTACTGCTGTTTCCACAGCAAATGAGCAAGGATACTACATCTAACGACGCATGACTTCGCCGGCTTATCATTGACGAGTTTTACCGCAGCGGTTGGTCGCTCGTTCAGGACTATCAAATTTTTACACACAATCGTCCGACCGCCTTTGGCCCCCTGAGGCGATGGCGGTCATAATCACAAACAAAACATCATATCGTCCATGGTTTATGCCGCACAGTAGCGCACTTAGCTCAGGAGCGTAGAATCAAAACAATCCTCAAACAAAATAAAGCACAACAAAGCATCCTTCATGCGGACCATCACAAACCAGGCCCGCACATACTGATTATCATACTTTCTCTTCTATTTTTTGCTCACCATTGCTCTTTATCTTTCCCTCCAGTCGGGTGTTGGTGGTGGAAGTGGAGCTGCTTTCATAAATTACACCTGATATTATTGCAGGTTGGCCGTTTTAACGAGTGACCGACGGCGAAACGAAGCCGCCATTCGAGGTGGCACGAAGAAACGGGAAAAGCGGGGCCGGCAATTAATTGCTGCGCAATCGCCATAACTAACACCCCGAGTTGGTGCGGAGTTCGGTAGCGTCGAGTCTCGCTCCGGGAGGTAAGTCTGGGCGAGAACGAACCAAGAAAGCGTCCACAGGCGACTCCACCACTGCCAAAGGAACGTGCGTTAATTAGAGCGTGTTTGTGAGCCGTTTCGGTCCGGTATGCCTGAGCCTTTGGAGGAAGTACAATTTGATTTGCATACTCGCTTCGGTTGCCTTCGTCTTGCCTTGCCCGGTGTTACTGCGTCCATCAATGCTGGTCAACTGGAGGTAACCGAAAGGCAACTAATTGCAGCGACAACTTCATTAGTCCGCAGGCGACTACGATGCGAGACTGAGATTGGTGCTTCTCGATCGATCTCAGACGATCATCGGTGAGATCGGAGTTGGTCCAGACACGGATGCCACACACAGCTTTCGAGTGCAAGAGTGCAATCCAACTCAACTTGGCTCAAATGTAAAGAGGAGAATATTAATGCAAGTCGTCTATTGCTTCTGTCACGCCCATCGATTGATGGGAATGCAACTTCCTCGAGTTATCAATCATTACTATGACAGTCGTATCGTGAGATTTATCTAGCTGAAGGAACATTCATAGACAGTTTTCTCATCAAATTTCGTACAAAAGCGTATAAAATCCGTATATGAAATGTTTTTGTGTTATAGCAACAGTACAGTGCGAACAGTTTGAAGAAAATTAAACTTCAAAGTTTATATATGCTAGTAAGGATCGTACATACATAAATAATTGAAATAGTACTTACTTCTCTGAATCTGTTGTTCTATACATATTTGCATATATGTATGTCGTGCTATATTGATTCTTCCGTGGTTCTTATATTGATGACGTTGCTTGATGGTCTTTGTCACATTCCATTTAAAATTTAATCAAATAATCCTCCAAACTGCCATCCATAACATACACTTCATGAAATGATATCAAGGCGAACAGCACAGGAATTTTCAGTTTTAATCACATTTTGGAGTTAGGTTACGTAATGGTAACAGTCTTATAGCGTTTCCGTTTTAGTTGTTGGACCATTTTCTTGTCACAGAAAGTCTTTGTAATTGCCGAAAAAAGTCTACAGTGTACAGAATATAAACGCTGTTCATTTGAACCACTATTTGATTTCCTTTATTTCAAACCATATTCTTGTTTTGATTTGAACGATTGCACTCAACATGCTGATGAAACGTACAGTAGAGAAACGAACGCAACACATCAACAAATCACACACACACAAACACATCACGCAGGCACGCATACATACGTATCAACACGTGCAGTCCTGCCACATGGTAAACAAACATTCAACATCGACCCTCGACGAAAGCGCGGCCGACGTTCCAACCAGCAGCAACGTTCACAATCAACTAACACGCCGTGTCGCGTCTGCTGAGAGAGGCAACATTGTTCGTGTGCATTTTTCCAGTATCGCCATCCAGTTCGCCGGCTGTTGCTCACTGGAGCTGTCTCTCTTGTCCATCCACCCCGGTGACGAAGCTTTTCCAAAGTTCCAGCTCGGCTTCCAGCGGTGCGTGTGGCTTCGGCTGGCCCGAGCGCCAGCATAGAATACATTAAACGCACCGGAATCGGCCCCCCAACGACGAGCGGCAAGAGCATGATCAACATAAACTTCCCCTTCAGTCACAAACGGTGCCACGAGCGAGGTTTGCTCCGAGTGGGAAGAGTACGACATCGAATTAATCGGGAAGCGAGAGCGCTATACGGCCGTCCGCGCATCAACCAATGGGGCTAGCGAGTAGCGAATGGGGAAGAATGTATCAACAGTAACGATAAAGTGGAGGCAGAATAGCAGGTAATCGTTGGAGCAACGTAGAGAATAGATTAGATTCAATTTCGTCTAGAGTTTGTGGTGGTATTTAATTGATAATTATAATTTAATTTGAAATTGCAGTGCTCTTTAATGATGTTGTGGTGGGTAAGACGAGGATGGAAAATAGTTTATGAGCATACCAAGTTGAATAAAATCATTCAAAGGAATCGAAATGTAAAACGCAAATTGTAGAATTCATTGACATTTCTACCTTAATATAAGACATGTGAAAAAAAAATCAAATAAAAATAATCCATTTCTTTTTTTCAATCACTTTACATTGCACTTATCTTAGGTGATGATCAACGATGGAGTCACCTGGTACCTCACTGCTTGATCGTTATGTATTTTGATTTAAGATTTTATGCAATTGAAAAATGTCTAAATTTTACAGTTTGCATAAGTACACTGCACTTTTCAATCCAAGAAACCTCATTGTAAGTTATTATGCAGAATACGAAAGAAAAATAAGCTGGTCATATTTTAATTTCAGTTAAATTTACGTAGCAGAAGCTAGTATTCTAGTTTAAAAAATAATGCGTTATTTCCTTATATTAGGTTTAACAACGTAAAATGTCAGATTTATTAAAAACTCTGCACATTCAGTGGTTTGTAGACCTTTCTTTCCATACAGATTTATTCCTATTCTATCTTTCTAGTGCATCACCAAAACGGTAGAAAGGATCATCCGGTTAAAAGATTGGATCCATATAGGGTCTAACGTTTAAGTTTTAACAAATTACACACACTTTTGACGCAGTACACATGATTTCCTATTGACAACAGATATTTATAAATTCAAGAAATAGATTTTTTATCGAGAGTATTTAATTTCGATGCTTGGATTTAAAGCTATACGTCACATATATCAGATATGTACACCACCAGCCAAAACTAATAAGGTTTCCTTTTCTTTGGCTCTACAACCGCCTCAGTAATCGGTCCGCCGCATCGTAGATCATATATGTAGGTTAGGAATATTCTTTACTACAGACCATCGCTGAGCAACTCAGAGGCCTTCTCTTCCAACTACTCTAGGTCCAACACTGGATATCTAATCCTATCTGGACCGTTGCTCCATAACTAGGAGTTATCAAGCAGGTCTTTAAACCAGAAAGAACACGTGTTGAGAATTAAACAATAGATCATATGCAACGTGTAATAGAATATGAAATCCGTTACTACCGAATTACAAACTAATTTCGGTACTACTAATTCGGTAAACTAATTTCGGTAATTTCGGTATTCAAAATTGGGATAAAACTTCTTTGGCGCCGTTAATGTGTTAAATAATCCCAATAAATAACAAAATTATTACGGGAGAATTGTAAGCCTTATGAAATTATGAAACAATCAAAACTAACATTTTGGAGTCAGAGGTGCTCTATGATAAAATTGACAAAGTAAGAATAAGAGTAAGTCAGAGATTCCCAGTACTTTTGTTTTAATTTTAAAGTTGATTCATGTGTTATCGCTATATTACGACTTGAAAATATGTATGCCTGTTTCTGATCCTGACGACTGTGCTGTCCTTCAAAACTGTCTGTCTGTCTTTTTAACGTGGTGTTCTACGAACCTGATGAGTGTCAACGTCAATAAATGTTCTGTAATATCATTCTACAGAATTAGATCACCTACCGTATATGACTATAAACTAGACGGAATTTCAATTCCTCGAACCAACGTAGTTCGCGATTTAGGAGTTTTGCTTGATAGTAGGTTGACACTGCAAGATCACTACGAATTAATTATGTCGAAAGCTTTCCGTTTATTAGGTTTGGTTTTACGCGTTGGTAAAGATTTTAGGGACCCTAATAGTTTAAAATCTCTCTTTTGCACAATAGTTAGACCGACACTTGAATTCGCTAGTATTATCTGGACTCCATCTCAGCAATATCGAATCGACAGACTAGAATCCATACAGAAAAAATTTACTCGTAAACTATTTAACCTTCTACCGTGGTCCCGTGAAGCATCGTACCCTTCCTATCGTGCTAGGTGCCTTTTATTCGGACTGGAATCTCTACAACATAGACGAATGACGGCTCAGTGTATTTTTTTTCATAAGCTGACCACCGGAATAATCGACGCCCCGTACATTCTTAGCAAAATTAATTACCAGGCTCCTAGCAGGTATTTAAGGCCCCGACCACTGTTCTACACAGAATTTAAATTAACAGAGTTTGGTGCGAACGAGCCTTTACTTAAATTGACCAATGAGTACAACAGCTTAAATTTCTCAGTAGATCCCAGTATAAGTGTCAGTAATCTTAAAATATTTCTGCGAGGTAAATTTGTTTGTTTGAAAATGTTTGTTCATATTCTGATTGATTTCTGTTTCTTGTTTTATTATGTTTCGTTATGTAGGCCGCAACAGGCCAGATAACTTTTTTTGTAAATAAATAAATAAATAAATAAATAAATAAATTTTCAGCAGAATGGCAACATGAGATTAAGTATGGATGTCTAGATAGATCTAAAGTATGACCGTTTTTAAAAAAAATCTTAAATTAAGTTTCGCAAATAAAATTAGCTGATTCGTTGAAATTTGAAAGCATAACCTCATTTTTATATCTTCGACGCAAATGTTAGCAAATAGACCCAAAGTCACTATAAAATTTAAAAAATGGCATCTTACGGTAGTTTTTCTATTGGTGGTTTCGGTATCGGTGGTTTTACGTCACTGTACAGGATAAAATCCTGCAATTCAATAGAATGATTAGGTCAAAAGACCGATTATAATTTAAAATTAAAAAACGCAATAAGTAGTATTTGAATAACCGTATTAGGTGCAAAAATAAATAATAGCTGGTTTTAAATCTATGACTAGAAAATGAAACTTCGTGAACTATTGTTACTATTTTGTACGAAGATGCTGCTCTTAGTGAAATAAGGCCGTGAAAGAAGTTTTGACGCTTTAGAAGCGATGGGTTTAAAGTTGAGGATGCTGATCGCGAAGAAAGGCCTCAAAAGTTTTAAGAGGATAAAGTTAATCGCATTCGTTAAGCAATTTCCTCTCGATGACATTCGTTAAGAATGATTCAGAGGGAAGAAAAATTAATCCTCCATGACATTTCTACACGAATTCCTATGTATCATCACGGATGATGAAAAGTAAATCCTTTTTAGTAGCCCCAACCACACCAGGGAAAATCATCACAGGAGCACGATATCAACTCACAATTGATGAGATTTAGCCAAGCACTACAT
Organism: Anopheles maculatus; assembly: GCA_002091835.1. Lineage (NCBI taxonomy): Eukaryota > Metazoa > Arthropoda > Insecta > Diptera > Culicidae > Anopheles > Anopheles maculatus. The sequence continues at coordinate 163,101 of KZ061675.1, read as the reverse complement.
GAAAAGCGGTTAGAATATACGAAACGACACGATGAAAATTGCGCTGCCGGATTACCACTTGTTCCGGTCGATGGAGCATGTCGTCAGCTGGACAAGTAATTCAGGTTTATATATGGATTTCCAGAACTGACTAGAAACGAACAACGAGTTGAAGGACGAATCCTTGTATATAAAACGTAATCTGTAAAGTTAGACAAAAGTTAAATACTTCAAACTTACTTACCCTTTTGAGAGATAAAAATTACAAAAATGAAAAACAAAAGCGGTCGTTATTTATTTGCGGACCTTAAACGATTTAATAGTAGTAAATTTTCTTACTTGTGTATTATTATTATATTATTATTTCGGTGTGGTCTGGTGGTCGAGGCAGTAACAGCGCCGGTCTTCACACGGCAGAACCAGACGTCGAATCCCGTCCGAACTGCCTTCCAGTACACAGGACTGACCATCCAGCTGTGGGTAAATCTAAGTCACCGAGAGCTAGCAATAGCAGACCAAGACCTCACAAGGTTGTAGAGCCAAGGCAGAAGAAGAAAACAAATTTTATTACTATTTTTAAATTCTCCGTTCTTTAACCATTCGTTAAAAAACTACATTGAACCATGAATCACAATTCATATATTTGATGCATGCATCTTTTTGGTTGGAAATGCTGAAGGCTTCTTAAAAAGTTCTATTTTGAATATAGTATTTGGCGTTTCAAAAGATCAAAACCCAGGTAAATTAATTAAATTTTTGAGAAGTGCGGCAAATAATACATTCCACATTCTCATAAACTAAACAAGGTTATACTAATTGTTAGCATAAAGTACAGATTTAAGTATATCGACCTCCTAACTGCGATCACTTCTTGGAACTTACAAAATCTTCCATATCGGGTATTTAGGTTACTGATTTTTTTCTCCTTGGTATCACTGTTGATGCGAAGGAATTTTTACTAATTAATTTTTTATGAATTTCCTGACATTTACAAAATAATGTGGCATTATATAAGTCTCAATCGGAATACTGAAATTTACAATAACAGATTTTAAATGGTGGCGTAAGTGTGTTGTTTTGATTTAAAACATCCTGTCAAAATATAACTAATTATTGAATAAAATTTATTTGTTTTGTGTTAAGTGTTACAGAAAGAACCTCCCGCCGAGAAAGGAACGGCTGTTTCGTTCAACAGCTTACGTACTTGAACGGATTTAATAAGTTACACGAAATTTGACTGTATACGATAAAGTGACATATTTGCTTAGCATTTATTGAGGTATTTAGTTTTCATATTGTATGTTTGCCTTTGGTTCTGGTAGCCTCGTAAGCTACGTGTGTATTTTGACTCAATTTAACTAATTAAGTTATTTTTAAGAAACCTTTTAATAATATTTACAGTAATAGCCAAAGTTTGCTCCATTGTGAAAACATGTTGTTTTAAAATCTCGGTAACATTATGTAAAGAAAAACTAATAATTGGAAGAACTAAAATAAATAAACCTTTCTACCCTTACTTTACGTTTCTATTGGAAAAAGAAAAGTAGTTTCTATACTGGAGGAAAAAGATGCATAGGAAGATAAATAGAGTAAAAGTGAGATGATAATTTAATTGTTTACAACCCTTGTTTACATTTGACATGCAGAAAAAATATATCATCAAGCACCAGACGGAAATAATAAAAACATAACCATAATTATCTTTTTACCATCTTTCTAAAATCAGGATAAAATTGACTACAAATGCCAACGATTACCTGCTATTCTGGCTTCACTTTATCGTTACTGTTGATACATTCTTCCCCATTCGCTACTCGCTAGCCCCATTGGTTGATACGCAGACAGCCGTATAGCGCTCTCGCTTCTCGATTAACTCGATGTCGTACTCTTCCCACTCGGAGCAAACCTCGCTCGTGGCACCGTTTGTGACTGAAGGGGAAGTTTATGTTGATCATGCTCTTGCCGCTCGTCGTTGGGGGGCCGATTCCGGTGCGTTTAATGTATTATATGCTGGCGCTCGGGCCAGCCGAAGCCACACGCACCGCTGGAAGCCGAGCTGGAACTTTGGAAAAGCTTCGTCACCGGGGTGGATGGACAAGAGAGACAGCTCCAGTGAGCAACAGCCGGCGAACTGGATGGCGATACTGGAAAAATGCACACGAACAATGTTGCCTCTCTCAGCAGACGCGACACGGCGTGTTAGTTGATTGTGAACGTTGCTGCTGGTTGGAACGTCGGCCGCGCTTTCGTTGAGGGTCGTTGCTGGACGTTTGTCAATGTTGACATCGTAGTAAGGCCACCGTTCGTGCGTATGTGACATTTCTGTGTGTCTACACATGTATGTGTGTGCGTGTTTAGTGTTGTCTTTCCATCTTCAAGGCTTGTTTTCGGTGACGCGCCAAGCGGCTCAGTGCAATAGCGCAATCATATCTGGAAGTGTACAATAGAAAGTGGAAGTAATTGAATATAGCCCCAAAAGTAAATCTTGGGTTCAATCAACAGTGTATCAACAAGGAGCATTCGCAAGCTATTAGGAGAGCTACGATTGAGTTTGCTACGAAAGTATGAAATAGTCGTGCTCTGTTTAGGTAGTGTATCGGTCATCGATCATATTCGATCATAAATGAATAATTAAAAAGTCTGTGAAAAGTATCCAGTGAAAGATATCCTTTTTGTCATGTGTGATGTGCATTAAGCTAAACTAAAACTTAGTAAATCTGTCACCGCAAATTATTCGAGCTTTTTTTTATCGTTCTGAATGCTTAAAAACAACATCAAGAATGCCTCACCATAGTTACTGATCCTGAAGTGTATCCCGATAATTGTCACATCCGAATGTAGATAAATACTCGAGTACGTGTTGCTCTGTACTAAGTGTTTTACACGTGTGTCAGTAAATATTATTGTACGTGGTGGTGCAAGCACAAAAGTGTGTATTAGTGGATGGAGATCGTGCGCAACAGCAGGCCTTCCTACTGCTTGGTGTTATCGCCTGCATCCGGAGCCATATCGTGCCGTTATGATAGCGCCTAGTGATCCTCGCTTTTCACTCGCAAGTGTTAAGTGTGTCTGAGAGTGTGTGTGTGTGTGTGTGTGAGTGTGTAAGGTTTGGTGGTTTTTTGGCGCTCGCAAATGTGTGCATATAAGTGTTTGTGTGAGGTGATTGTGTATGTTTCGCGTGCACCTTTCTGCCTTGTCGGTGCGTGAGTGCGTGCGTGCCAGTGACACTGTTTTCTCCGAACCGCTACCAAGGTCTCACCGACTCCATCAATGATAATGTCACGTAGGAAGCAGTCCAACCCAAAGCCACTTCTTCAGAAAAGTAAGTAACGATCGTGCCATGGGGCAGATTTGTGATATCAACCGGACGCTATCACACAATTCGTTGCTGCATGTGTCGAAACCGAGCAGCCGTACAGATGATGAAGAACACTTTACACCAAGAGAGGCACAGATAAGGGTCACAGCAACGTTGTACCATTTGTTTGTGTGAAAAAGTGTCGATCAGTCACTAAAAGCCGTCGGTATTTTGAAATTGTTATCTTTGTTTTTGGTTTCCATTCCTCTTTAATAGCAGAGGAAAAGAAATCTCTTGCATCTGAAGAGCAAACCAAATTTTGTTTTACATCCTGAATGTCATCAGTCAAATATATGACTAATGAGACAGAGAGAGAGAGAGAGAGAGAGAGAGAGAGAGAGAGAGAGAGAGAGAGAGAGAGAGAGAGAGAGAGAGAGAGAGAGAGAGAGAGAGAGAGAGAGAGAGAGAGAGAGAGAGAGAGAGAGAGAGAGAGAGAGAGAGCGAGTGAAAACTGCAAGAAAGTAATAATAAAAGCGGGAGAAAAAAAAGCAACTAAACTCACAACTAAATACGGTGCAAACAAAACACTCGAATGTTTTTCGGTGCAGCAATCACATACCGCTGATACTGTTATCCCTCGAGCTCCAGATAATAGTGCCAGCGGCTTGGATTCTTCACCGATTGTGCCTGGTGATCGCGATGAACCGAACCGACGCGGGGCTGGAAAAACACAATGGTAAAGAAGAAAAGGTCATCCGCTTCTTTTACAGTGACCCGCGATTGCATTCGACCTCTTCATCTCGATGTCTGTCTATCAGCCGGGCCTGATAGGATGACCGATAGGATGGGAACCATCTAGAAGCGATCGTACCACCGTTGCTCTGCCCGGCTGAATCCGATCGAAATCAAATCACCGGCCCACCGTTAGCGGGAAGTGAAGCCACACCGTAGACCGTAAGCCTTCGAACCGGATTAAGCTCGAAACGGTGCTGAGTTGGTTTGCGTCAAGTGCGATTAAACGGTCCCCACCCTACGAGATCTCCCAAAAATTCGTTTCAATTTTTGTGAAGAGCAAAAAGAAGCGCACAGTTTCCAATTTACGGCGCGCGTTTGCTCGTTGCTGCGTGGCAATCGGTGGCAACAGGTCCCATCCTGGCCGTGGAGCGTGTGTACGATCGCAGCATCGTCAGCAGTGCTCATTAAATGCCGCTTGGTCATTCGTAATCAGTGCAGGAGAAGATAATGGGAAAGAACTGTACTATCGCACGTCAATTTTAATTCTAGAACAGACGGGACATCGTTCACGAAAAAAACCCAACCATTTTCAAGGAAACAAAAACACTGTATCAACACGGAAAATGATTGAGAATTTTTTCTAGAAACATTTTGACGCTTTTGGCAAAGTCTTTTTTTTTTGTTACTGTTTTGGTAAGAAATAATTTGCTGCTGATTGTAATTGACAAAGTGTTGGGAATGTTTCGAATTGCACAAAAACGGATCTTCGTGGATTATGGGGCGATCATACAACGACCTTGAAGGTCGCTGTGAAAATGGTAATTGAAAATGGAGCAGTTTTTGTTGCTATTTTTTTTCATTCCTTACGAGGTCCTGGTGACGAAAACTGATAGCGATTAATTTAAGTTACTGGGTCAAATAGTTAGTTTTGGTGAAAACATAATGCTGTTTGTCTAAGAGTCTATTAGAGCACGTAGAAACTATTATTATTAGTTTTACTGTTGAGTTCATAAAGCATGGATCGAGGAAGCATTAGTTACAATAAGTATTGTTTATGTATTTAGTTGAGTTTATCGATTTACTGTACAATTTTTATTTCTTGGAAAGTCTAGCTTATGTTTTAAAATTGAATATCAAAGAAAGTTTCATAAAAAGTAAAAAAACCCTTTGGAATATCCAATTTAATTATATAAAATTCATTATCGTTTAGAAATAATAACAGCTAATTGATAAAAAAATGCGTTAAGAAGAGAAATACTAACCATTCAGAAGACATTGAATTTACCAAGAATTATTACAATCTATAAATCAAGAACGCCATTTTTTGCACCAAATCCAAACCAATCAAAACAATTCAAAGTTTTTACTGTCTTTGCATGATAATTTTTTATATTCATTGTATCATAATATAAGACCAAAATTATGTAAAGACAATGTTATAATTCATTTATTTCAATGCATTCACTACTCTTACAAACTTTGATATTTTTTTATAACAGTAACATTAAAGCCTCCTTTGATGAATGAAAACGATAGATGCGATGGTTTTCTTCTTCACTGGTTCTACAATTTCGAGCGGTTTTACCTTAGGACTGACTATGAAAGTCCTGTGTGCGGGAAGACAGTCAGGGTCAGATTCGGCCAATAAATTTTAATAAAGTACAGAGGGAGATCGGATGCAGCCGGGGGTGGAGGAGTGCAACCATGGACCGAGTTTTCTGGAAACGGATTGGACAACAGGCCATGCCATTTAGACGTGCTCCGTAGGAGTAGGCCAAGAAAGAAGAAGAAGAAAGAACAAAAAAGATGTCGCTCTAGTAAACAAACTCGTTTGAATGAAGAATTAACCTTCTTGTGAGTAATTTTATTTTGACATATATCTCGTTACTGGCTGATTTTTCGTTTGTTGTTCTCCTTCGATGTTCTTAACATCCTTATTGCAAAGAATCCGATCAGATTGTAATTTGAATATTCTGCAGAAAAACGAGGAGATCCCATCGAATAACTATGGAATTGGTCTTTTCACTTCAACTGTTACCATATTATTTTAAGTGGCAAGGCATCATAATCTCACACAAAATCGCATAAGTTTCTGTTGTTACAGGCGCAATTCCTATTGAGCACAAGTCTGCCTTACTTCCGAAGTTTTGAATAACGCTTTTTTAGAATACGCTTTGGGACTCCTTAAATATTCTATGTGATTAATATTAATGCTATACACTAGCATTTTTCCAATTCTTGTAAAGATCATTACAAAAACCACTGTAATATACTAATTTATATAATGCCAACAATTAATATTGTGTTTTTCCGCAAAACATAATTATAAAAAACTTATTGGTTTTGACATAAATGCTAATCCTCAAATGAATGATTGATGGCAGCGTACCGCTCGAGGGTACGCTGCATTGCCATCAATCGATGGGCGTGACAGAAGCAATAGACGACTTGCATTAATATTCTCCTCTTTACATTTGAGCCAAGCTGAGTTGGATTGCACTCTTGCACTCGAAAGCTGTGGGTGGCATCCGTGTCTGGACCAACTCCGATCTCACCGATGATCGTCTGAGATCGATCGAGAAGTACCAATCTCAGTCTCGCATCGTAGTCGCCCGCGGGCTAATGAAGTTGTCGCTGCAATTAGTTGCCTTTCGGTTGACTCCAGGTGACCAGCATTGATGGACGCAGTAACACCGGGCAAGGCAAGACGAAGGCAACCGAAGCGAGTATGCAAATCAAAGTGTACTTCCTCCAAAGTCTCAGGCATGCCGGACCGAAACGGCTCACAAACACGCTCTAATTAACGCACGTTCCTTTGGCAGCGGTGGAGTCGCCTGTGGTCGCTTTCTTGTTTCGTTCTCGCCCAGATTTACCTCCCGGAGCGCGACTCGACGCTACCGAACTCCGCACCAACTCGGGGTGTTAGTTATGGCGATTGCGCAGCAATTAATAATATTCTCCTTTTTACTTTTGAACCAAGTTGAGTTGGATTGCACTCTTGCACTCGAAAGCTGTGGGTGGCATCCGTGTCTGGACCAACTCCGATCTCACCGATGATCGTCCGAGATCGATCGAGAAGCACCAATCTCAGTCTCGCATCGTAGTCGCCTGCGGACTAATGAAGTTGTCGCTGCAATTAGTTGCCTTTCGGTTGACTCCAGGTGACCAGCATTGATGGACGCAGTAACACCGGGCAAGGCAAGACGAAGGCAACCGAAGCGAGTATGCAAATCAAAGTGTACTTCCTCCAAAGTCTCAGGCATGCCGGACCGAAACGGCTCACAAACACGCTCTAATTAACGCACGTTCCTTTGGCAGCGGTGGAGTCGCCTGTGGTCGCTTTCTTGTTTCGTTCTCGCCCAGATTTACCTCCCGGAGCGCGACTCGACGCTACCGAACTCCGCACCAACTCGGGGTGTTAGTTATGGCGATTGCGCAGCAATTAATTGCCGGCCCCGCTTGTCCCGTTTCTTCGTGCCACATCGAATGGCGGCTTCGTTTCGCCGTCGGTCACTCGTTAAAACGGCAAACCTGCAATAATATCAGGTGTAATTTATGAAAGCAGCTCCACTTCCACCACCAACACCCGACTGGAGGGAAAGATAAAGAGCAATGGTGAGCAAAAAAAAAGAAGAGAAAGTATGATAATCAGTATGTGCGGGCCTGGTTTGTGATGGTCCGCATGAAGGATGCTTTGTTGTGCTTTATTTTGTTTGAGGATTGTTTTGATTCTACGCTCCTGTGCTAAGTGCGCTACTGTGTGGTATAAACCATGGACGATATGATGTTTTGTTTGTGATTATGACCGCCATCGCCTCAGGGGGCCAAAGGCGGTCGGACGATTGTGTGTAAAAATTTGATAGTCCTGAACGAGCGACCAACCGCTGCGGTAAAACTCGTCAGTGATAAGCCGGCGAAGTCATGCGTCGTTAGATGTAGTATCCTTGCTCATTTGCTGAGGAAACAGCAGTAGCTCCGCGGGATTCCTTGAATGTTCCTCCCAGTCATTGCTACACACAAGTATGTCTCATTTTGGAAGAGCTGCACGTTCTGGCAGTGGTTCTTCACTCACCAGTTTCGATCGTGAAGTGAAAGAACAAACATAAAAAATCATCTAAACCGGCTTGCTCCAACGATCGTGTCGCGCGTTTCGCTTCTGTATCATTCGCCATACGAAATTCGATATCGTTTTGAAAGAATCCTCCGTCTGTGTCGGGTTCACTTTGAGCATTCACATATACATTGTTGAAGTTGCTCGTAAATAACCGCCTAACACCTCGTCGATGACAGTGTCAATAATTTGATCACACCAGAGTGCTGCCGGGCATAAAAATGCATGCGAACGGAATTGTGGAAGAGGACGACCGAGATGGTGAATTAATGAGAGACCGTTTCGCGTCTTGGAAACAGGCATAACGAAGAGAAGACGCCTCAGGATGGCACGTTTCGACAAAAGAGCTGGAAGATCGAGCAAAGTCAATGAAAATGTAAATTGTGCACTAATAATAACATTAGACAACATTCTCAGTTTTTGTTGAATGTGTCGAATAAATGTTTTCGTAAATGTTTGTCGGAAGAGAACGTTCTGTACCTGTCGAAAGAAGCATCTACACAAATTTGAATTTTAAAATCAAAACTCCATCATGGTTACGATGGAACCAGACACGTCTCTGTTTCAATCAGAGTTTGAGTTTGAGGGCCGCTACTCGCCGCCCGTGCTCTGCTTGGATCGAGTGTTGATTTAATAACCCAACGAGAGCTGCCGCCTTGTCAGCAGAGAATTAAAACCCACCGGCTACCGCTTCTGTAAGACTGACAGAGGCTGTGAGAAAAGATCGATGAAGTGGAAACTGATCCGCATTCATCTGACGATGGAAGGAAAGCGTGCGGACGGTAGAGAATTAGTTCGTTATTAAATGGCGTCGTGCTGTCATTTGTTGCTCTCCGGCTGGAGTTAAATCATTCGCCATGGCTTTCGACGCTTTTTGGCCGTTGCTTTTGAATCGTTTTTCGTGCTTCGTCGCATCGGACTGGTGGAGCCTTTTAACTCATTATGGGTGAGCATCCAAGAGCCCTTGGATGTTAGGAAGGAGAAGTGATGTCCCGCAATCAAACTGCGAGCAAACTTTAACATCTGGCGTCTAGATCAGTGATCCTCGATCGTGTGTCGGTTTAATTTACTTTACGATCGCCATCCACCGAAGATGGAAGATGAATGGATTATCGAGAACGTGGGGCTGGGGCCCTTGGGTTTATGCGAGTTTGATAGGGGGAAGCTCAGCTTCTTCTACCGATTTGATTATGGAAGATCAGTACAGATTGGGCTTGATGAGTGCTACCTGGTGGCTACTGGTTTGACCGAGTATAAATCCAGCTCATCAGGTTGATTTCTATGAATCGATTGTGCTTCAGGCGGTTCAGGTTGGATAATTCTCACAAATGAATAACACCAAAAAGAACTACAATCACCATCCGAGGTCTTTAGGACTAATCCTTATTTAGAATAATTAACACCGAGGATTCCGGTTTTGCTGCTGAGCTTTGTTGATCGATTTAAAGGTAAATTGCGATTTTGAAATGTATTTCTTTATTTAAGGCTACTGGTTTATGAGTTCACTAGTTTTGAGGAACAATCAATCGATATCCTGCTTCAAAGATGTCTGTAAATCGAACGAATCTTCTCGAACGATGTTCTTGCCTCTTGTCCGCCTGACATTACTTCTACGAAGAATCCCCTCTCTTTTCCGGTACCGATTGCCCTCATTTTACAAAAATACGATGGCCACCACCGAAATGGAAGACACGTTCAAGGTGCATTCGTCCGCTACGGTAACCGATTGTTATCATAATTAGAAAACACCTCGATCGAAAAACAAAACTCACAAAAAACGGAACCGGTTGAACCGAAATTCACCTGAAATCGCACCGATCCATCGAAACCGAGTCCAAGATCGTCCGGACGCGATTGTTGGCTTCGTTCCTGCCGTCGATCGAACCATTCCGGCCATGTTCGTGTCGTTCCTTCCACGCTGTCGAACACTCTGGCCGCACGGTGACGGATGATGTCACTTTGGATGGCATGGGCTTTGCTGCTCGTTCACTCGCTCGATTTCGTTCGGACTTCGCCGGTGTCCTCTGGGTTTCCTGTATCTCTCCATCAGTGTCTACCATTCCGTTTTAGCAGGCATCTTACTTGTACTCATTTATTCTACTTACCCCGGAACCCATGAAGCTTCATGGGACACGATTTTGGCGCGATCATCACGGATCGATGTGGACGCTGCAGACCGTTGCCTCGGTTGCGAGGTTGATGGAAGAGGCGCGATAAAGCAAACTTATGTTAATTATTTATGGTGCACAGTTTATAGTGAGTGAATTTTACGAAACGGTCAGCGACGGAACGGCCTACCGCATGGGTCTGTTAAATTGGACTACTTAGAGATGGAGTCCTGTTTTTGTTTAAACTTCAAAACTTGCAAATTGGTGGGATTGACAGATATATTTCATGTTTGTTCAAACATCTTAATTACCAAAAGTACTACTGCTTGACATTTTCGAAAGTGCTTGATAATGAAAGAGTTCCAGAATTTATCTCTATTGTTGAAAATTAATTATCCAACTGGTTAAAGATTTAATTCAAGAACGACCAAAAGACCCATCAAGATTATCTGTTTCATTTCAAGTCGCTGCATCGTTGGTTCATAAAACAGATCTCAACGATCAGTCACGATCGATAAACATGTTAAAGAGTTTTTCGCCACATCACAGCTACCCTTTCGTTGGTGGAGCCTTCAAACATCGAACACCAACCGAAACTTAATTCTCTATTGCCGCGATAACGATCGCGAGTCCACACCGTCGAGCCAGTCGCCATCCATTCTCTCGCGCCTGTTTCTAAACGGTCGGTGATCTTCCGTTCGATCAAGATAACTACAAACAACTGTGTCCGTGTCAGACTGACAGACATACAGACAAACGAATGGTCAAACACAAGACGGTAGAACAAAAACCCGGTGCGAATCGACTGGACAAAGGCGAACAAATATCACCACCACTAGCAGGATCGCCGGTGGTGCAGATGATGATCTTTCGAGTTGAAAGTGAGATTGAATCAACAGACTGCTTGGACACCACCGGGAGCAACAACAAAACACGAAACTTCAACGAAATCAACCACTGTCAGATTGGTTGAAAATGGGAAACAGCGTCCTAGGAACGGGTTAATCATTTGTACAAGTCAAGATCAATCTTTGTACTCTGCAGTGACGCAAGCGATCTACCATCCCGAGCAAAAGATGATCACCGGAGATCGAGATCGAGAATGAACTTCCGATGAATTCAGGGAGAGGTGAGGGCGTTTCCAGAGGTGACACTGACAAAGCGGCGACAAGGTCGTTCCAACTCGTCCGAGACGTGTGAAAAGTGCTGAATAGCCCAGAAAGCAAGCGGTCTTTCTACCCGGTGAAGCAAGAAAGTGCATATGTGTGCAGACGGTGAGGCATTGTGCCGGTGTTAGAAGTTGTCAAACCGGTGCTTCGGTCAGTACTGCTAGCAAGACGAGTGAAGCGGTTGTTTTACGTGTTTCCAAGCTCTGGTGGAAGAAACGGTCTAATGTTTCATAACACAGGGTAGAAGATGTGCAAGCTAAGGGTGTTTTTAATACGTTTTTTATGACCCCAAAGTGGAGTGTGTGCTGTGTCGTGTTTTGAGTTTTGTTAACGTACAGTGTCACATGTAGTGTGGGTTACAACCGATGCATACGACTGGAGACATTGAGTGAATGTTAGTGTATGTTTCGCGTTGGATTTATCGGTGTGAAAGTACAGTTTTCAGTTGGTAATTGTAGTATTTTGATGATTCAAAATAGTATGAGTGAGAGTAACTTGAAGTTGATAACTGTCAACAGTAACTATTGAAAGAAGTAAAAGAAAGTACGTGAAGGCTTAGGTAGCTACTACTGGATTGTGTGGTATTTTAGTCTTGCATTAGTGGACAGAGTTCGTGGAATATGTGATGTTTCAGAAAGAGCTCATTCGTGACTCATTATCTGTAGAGCTGCAGCATCTTTCACATTATTCTCACTACAGTTTTGCCCTCCGATATCATAAAAGCCCGAGTGATAAGGTACAAATAGCAAGAGAAAAATAGTACATCACCATATAAGGCGAGCAGAGACGTGTGCTGCCCACAAAGCGATGATTGTGCTGGAGCGATTAGTTTGTTGACTAATAACACAGAAGCGATGAACTGGATAGCGACTGGCAGACGTGCTTCCCAGCAAGATTTTACCATACCATATCAAACGCCTCTCGTTGATAAATAGTTTGTTTAGTCACTGGTCGGCTGTCTCCGATTTCTACACTGACTACGATGATTGTGTACGCTTTTCGACTTGCAATACATTGGACGACTCAAGTTGAACATATTTTAACACTTGTTTGATTGGGGACAAAAGTGGGATCTTGATTGTAGCTGTAAGACTTCCCCAGCAAAGCGATGAAGTGACCGATACACGATGGAACAAAATAAAATAAAACAAACTCGTCGCCCAATCGCATCGAACGAGGAGACATTCGTCCAGATAAAGAGAGAAAAAACACACCGAACCGAACGTTTGTACGTATGAATGTAGATCTTATCGAAGCTGTTGGCTTCCGTGGAATGTCCAAATTTTGACACGTTCCCCGTTCCATTCGGGGACCACGCCATGTCCATGGTATGCGAGCGTTCGTTTCGTCTTTCAGTTTTATTATTTTCATCTCCTAATCGCAGCTCGATCATCAGTCAACGAACGGGACCGACCTGTCAGAATTTGTAATAAACCAGTAATAAACGAGTCCGTGTGCCGTAGTTCCTTGTGAGCTAGAGGGAGCAACAGCAGCGATCGAGGCTGCGCACGATGTTAATGCTGATTCAATCGATATTCAATTTTTCTTTCCCAACTTCCATTGTCTTGCTGTGGCTGTGAATCAGGTTTTCGGTCGCAAAAAGTGATAAGATCTGTGGCAGGTTGTGGCGATGGAGATGGCTTTTTGTTGCGTGAAAAAGTGTTCGAAATCTTATCACAACTCTCGGATCGTTGGAATGTTTGACTGTTTCGAGCAGTTTCGAAGCTGTGGTCGAGCAGCCGGAAGAGATCTCGGGAACGATCTCCATGTGTTCTTTGCCGGATGTGATGGCGCCGTGATCTTCACTGGGCGTGCTGCAAGTGCTCGTCACAAGAGGTTCTTGTCCAATCGGCCAAAGTAATGCATCAACGACGTCAAATGTCGATAGGGCGTTGTGGTGTGTCTGGTTAATTTCAGCTTCGATCTGAATGTTCGATAAGCGGAGCACACGCTATCGAGTGGCTGGTGGAAAATAGTCTGTTCGCACCAGTTCAGTCAGTCGAGCCAAGTCTTAGGTTTTCTCGATCATCAAGTAAACTGAGAGGGAAATGTTTTGATAGAAAAAGGATTGAAACATCAATGAACGATTATTATCGAGCGTTCAAAAAAGTCTCCTTGCACGTGTTGAGCTGATAACCTTATATTCCATTTTTTATTAACAGAATTTAGTTATGTTGTTTTGCCTCTTACGTTGTGTAGAAATATAATTGATTGGAATGAGTGATTATTTGGTGGTAAACACACTTTTTATTTGATCACATATAGCACCAGACCAACGTTTCATCGGAATTCCTATAAGAATCGAAGTTGATCGATGCGCGTTTTGGGGCGTTAGCTGTCTATCAATGGCTGAACCATTGAACTTGACTGATAACACATGATCGGAACAGCGAGATGGGATGTTTCTATTGTTTTGTGCATGTGGTTCTTTGTATAGAATATTGTTTCGTTTAATATATTGATTATAGAATGACTATTCAATGATTTAAAATACATATAAAGTAACTTAAAAACGAACGACTCTTATGGGTAAGTCCATTAGTCAAACCAAAAGGACTGTAGCGTAAGAAACAAATCAGATTGAGATTAAAGAGATGTTTACTGTGAGAGAGACGCAACCCTATCTGGCCATGTCTAAGATTACCCATTGAGCAGAGATCATTGACATCTTCACTATCAGTTGTTGCTCTCTTGTAAGAGTGTTCCATCCTTAAGACGCGTCTATTTCTTGTTTTAAATGCTGTTGTCTTGCGTTTCCGTTTTCATTCTATTTTTTGAGACTTATTACACTCAATCGATGTTGGGATAGTGAAGAAAACTGGATGGAAAGTTGAAATGAATTTATTGCTGCTACCGCACTCTTCGTGTACTTCCGAAGTGTGATTTGTAGGGTATTCAAACATCATCCTACACGTCTGTTGTGGTAATCAAACTATATTAACGAGGTCTGAAGTGGTTAGCTGCAACTCGACTCCTTCTCTAATGTCTTTGTAAATGCCCAACCTTTCAGTCGCAGGTCGAATATCAGCCAAATGCATTGCATATAAATAACGATAACATCATTTTTCCGTTTGCTATTTCTGTTTGTTTTTCCTAAATAGATGATACTCAGTCATTCCAGAATTCGAAGACTCCTCTAGCATAAATGTTTTGGAAAATAGATTGACGTTTTGTGCTGTGCTGCGATGGATGGCTTAACTATAAATTGAGCCCCAGTTTTGACAAGCATCGGGCATGGAAGATTGAAAACACTTCACAATAGGAGCACAGTTCTGACCACAATTGCTTCGATTCCAAATCAAAATACAGACAACGCAAGGGAAAGGAAGAGCAACGCCTTTCCCAAGCAACGCCTCTCCCAAGCCCCAAGTCCCAACTCAACACAAAAACACATTAAATGTCAAGGTATCGTAGTAATCTGGCGGTTGGCATTCGCCCAGGCGGAATGTTTTATTTTTTCGCTCTTTGATTCGTCGGGAATAACTTTTCTGGTTCAAGTTTGTTATCTCGTCTAAGTTTCGCTTCGAGGGAACACAAGGAACTGGGAGACACTGGGAGAGAAGAAGCTATCGGTTTTAGAGAAGTCTTTAAACGATAAGCAAAATTTCAAGTAGTAAATCCGTACAAGACGAGTTCCAAGAGGACGCTCAATGGAAGAAAAAACACAATCCACTGCTCGCAGACGCATGGATACTGATCCGAATCTGAAGTTGGCGCAACTTGTGGAAAATAAAAATATAAAAACGGCCACATTGGCATTGGCGTTCGTTCAAACACGTCAGCTCCCGTCCGTGCCGCATAGATCCGTGCCGCAGATAGATCCATCCAATGTTATCAAATCATAATTTTGCTTATGCCCGATATTTTGTGGCTCCTTTAACGATGCCGCCGATGCTTTGTGTCCAATGCCCGTTCGTATTGTTGTTACCTTGCACGATGTTGGATAGAGAAGGTAGACAAAAATGAAAGAAACCGAGAGCCAGAGAGAGTAAGAGAGAGAGCGAGAAAGAGTCTAATTTACATATTTATGAAACAATGCTCCCTCGGCGGCAGGAATTCCGAATTGCGTTGGAAGACATCGGAAGGTTCTACTTGTTTTGTATGACCGAGGTAGTTGTGGTGGTTTGTGTTGTTTCCGGTCAAAATGCAAAGCGCACGGAACGGCGTGTTCTTACAACTTTTGCATTGCGCCAAACAAAAGCAAAGAATGAGTGGGAGATTAAATAAAACTATAACGATAAAGGGACAAAGTGTGTTTGGGTGTGTGTGGAAGGCACAAAAGACACCAGCAGATAGGTGTATCCGTGACCATTAAGCATGTGAAATGCTTAAGCCGAAAGCTTCAGGCCACCCCGCCAAAAAACGCCACCACTTATCGGCTATTGATATCTACTTATTTATCATATTTATATTTCTTTTCGTTCCGCGACGAGAACGTGCCCACCTTCGGCGACTTTTTGGGTTGGTTCGACACACTGAGGATAGGGACGATGTCGGGTGGTTCTACTGTTTCGGTGTCTTATCTTGGGTTGTGTGGGGTAAGGTCACGAGAAAGGATGGTTGTGGCGGAACGATGATTTTGGATCTGTTTTGCTTTGTTCCGGACCGCCAGAAAGCATTGCCGGTTGGCAACAGGATAGGTATAGGTCGTTGAAGACAACAGGTTGAGTGGAGATGGTTTTATTTTTGCGCCTTCTTGACTAGCTCAATTATCAAGGTAACCCGATGAAGCGATTGAGAATGAGAAAGTCTATTATTATAGCAAGTTGCGAAGAAATTATGACTATTTGTTGTTTTTATGATTTATGGTACTTGGTCAATATTCCAAACAAGCTCAAATCAAAGGGATTAGTGAATAAACGTTCAGAATGTCCAGTCATATGTTGCAACCTAGGCAATGCTGGAAATAATCGTTCTACAGCGTACGCACCAATTCTTCGACCATAATCCCGTCGTGTGTTTTGCGCCTTTTCCTCCATCTTGAAATCCCATCTGCTATCGTTTCTTTCTGAAAAGAGTCCAAAAACCTCCCAACAAAACAATCATCTCCCGTGGCGAGTGGCGGGAAAGATAAGCAAAGCTTTTAAGAGACATTCCACTCCGCCCGAGGCCTTCGTTCCACCATTCAGTCGGCCAGCTGGGTGACCGGATTTTCGGATCGAATCCATCCGACAAGAATTCATTGGGCAAGATATGGCGGAACGCCAAAAGAAAGATGGAAGCGTAGATTTCGTACGTTAATTGATTAATTATCGATACCCGATTGCATTGGGACGAGAGTCCCGGGGGATAAAGGGATGCCGGGAAGTTTGTTTCCAGACCACTCTTTTAACCGAGGCGCCCTGGTTTCTGCTCGTTTCCCGTCTTTCTGACACACACACACACGCACGCACGCACCAAGGTCAACCAATTTGTTCGTCGAAAGTGCAACCCTCAAGGCGAATAGCTCCGGGTTCCTTCCGTTCCTTTTGGTGTCTTGTGCCCACATGCGCCGGTGTGCGTTTTATGTTAATTGATGTTATTTTTCATGCCGATAAGACACCGCGCATACTAATCTCGCGATCGCAGCTCACTAAATGGGGAAGGAGGGATGATCGTAGCGAGCGTGGAGGAGGAAGACGAGGGCTTTGCAGAGTCGCTCCACTACGTGTTGGATAGGAACTCCATGGATATATCTTACTCCCGGAGGCACCGACGCAAGAGAATTAAATTATATGCACTCGTTTATCGCATTTGTCCGTGCTTTTTTTCAATTTAAACTCTTGTCTGGGTGTTTGTACGATCGTTTTCCTTCCAGCATGGTCGGCTCTATGCTCAGCTGTGGTCTTAGCAGTAGTAGTGTGTGTAAGAGTGAATTTGTTCGGAGATTATGACAGTGTTTAGCCTCCCAGACAGTGGAATGGGTTAATCCTCCCCTTTCTAGGCATTACCACCCAACACACTGGTAGAGTATCTATCGGCCATGGCCATCTGGTGTAGATGCTTGTCTAGAGAGTGCAGCCTGTGGTTGTTTCTCTCACACTTGTTACCCAACCGACGATTGAACGGTGGGGCCAAACTGAGTAGACGATCGTAAAAAATGTTGCTAAACGAATGCTTTTTAGATTAAAGGTTTGAAAGTGTTTGTGTGAGTGAGTAGTCGAATAACTAAGGGCACCATAGTTACAGCTGCTGGTAGCATTCGATCCTAATATGGATAGTCAACTAACAAAGCAAAGTATTTTTCATTTGAATTGATTGAGTAATGTTGATATAATGCTTAATAATAAAAAAAAGTTTAACTGTATACGTACTTCATGTCGTATATTATGTGATATCGTCCAAAATGTAATACATTTCCTTAAAACTGAATGCTGAAAGACATCTACTTTCAACTCTGGTGTTATGAGCGACGATGTTTGCAAATGGAAAAATTCATCATAAAAACAGAGAAAATCACATTAGTTCCTACACTCTCAATGAATTTCCTTATTTTCTCAGACCACATCTCAGCTTCCCCAACTTTAATCCGAGATCTTTCAATGGAACTGACCTTCCTTTAAACCAAACTGGTGTCCTGATGAGGAAGCAATAGAAGCCAGCAAAAGGAGGAAAGCTTATTTGCAGATTAATTCGAACAGCCGGAAAGTTTTCCCCTTTCTCACGCTGCACGTTGACGCCGTGTGGTCGTTAGAGATTCCCGGCTTTTATCCTTATCAATGGAAGGAAAAAGTGGAAACGCTTTTTTCCGGTCTCGGTTTTCTTTTTGCTACAACGATCAATCAGTAGGAAATCGTACAGTTTTCTCTAGCGCTCTAGACGATTTTCCCCATTGAATCGTAAGAGTTTTCTTTTATCTACTTGTGGGATGCATTTTTTGTCCAACTTCGTCCAGTCCTCGGTATCCCGGACGGTATCCGTGTGGCTTGTGTCGCATTCGTTTCGGGGTGCAATTGGTGTCTGAGAGATTCGTGCGGTTATCGTGCCACTCGATGCGGTTTGTCTTAGAGTTTGATGGACAAATTAGCTTTCGCTTGGTAATGGCACACCCACGGCATGGAAAGTGTTGGGATAAAGGATCTTGTGGTAGGTCATAGGGATTGGAAGTGTATTTAGGCGAGAAAAGTATGAAGCGAGAGAGCCGTTCAACTTCAACTGAGAAATTGCGAAAGTCGCATGAAGCTGTTTTTGACAAATTTACTTCGTAATCATTTCAACGGACGACGTAGCAAAGGAATATCCCATTTTTTCATATTATGTCCTTCTGGCTTTGGTACTGGGAGACAAATCACAAGAAACTCAAACCAATTTCAAGCATAACTTCCTCTGTCAGGGTGATGTTTTATGATTTATTACACTTTTCATTAAAATCTGCTACGAAGAATAGGAATATCCCATTTTTTCATATTATGTCCTTCTGGCTTTGGTACTGGGAGACAAATCACAAGAAACTCAAACCAATTTCAAGCATAACTTCCGCTACCATAGTGATGTTTTATGATTTATTACACTTTTCATTAAAATCTGCTACGAAGAATAGGGCTGTGCATGACAATAGAATCATCAAGGTAATTTTATTGGTACAAACAATGAATTAAAATAAAATACGATAAAATGTGGCTAGTGGATAAATCCAGATATCGCATGCCGGCGCTTGACGATGAAAGTACGTGCACTTGTTGCGATCTTCGTCCGGGCACGTACTGCTCAAGACGGAAAGTGATAACGCGGTATAACTACCATCATAGGTAAGGTGCTGGAAAGGATGGTAAACCGTAGATTAACACAGGAACTAGAAGACCGTAATCTCCTTAGCACTAACCAGCATGCGTTCCAGTGTGGTAAAGGTACGGAAACGTACTTTGCCAAACTGGACGATCTATTAGATAAAGCCAGCAGTAGAGACCACCACATAGATCTAGCAATCATGGACCTTTCTAAAGCTTTTGACCGGACCTGGCGTCATGCCATCCTTGCACAACTGTCCCGTTGGGGCTTTGGTGGACTTTTAACCAAGTTCATTGAAAGCTTCCTCACGGACCGGACATTTAGAGTATTAATAGGAACCGAACTATCCAACCCATACACACTGGAGAATGGTGTTCCGCAAGGAGCCATTCTCTCCCCCACCCTCTTCCTTATTAGCATGGAACCTCTTTTTAGCTCCATTCCCTCAGAAATAGAAACCTTCCTGTTGAGACCAACAGCGCCATCTGTTGGTCAGGGAGCTGAACTTGTAAGAGCGAATGGATTCATGGGTAGGATTGGATAGAAATCAGTGGAGTAGAGATGGCCCGGAACATAGATCAGAAGTTAGAAAGGTTTCGTGGCGAACGGAGCAATCTTTTCAGCTCTCGCTCTCCTGATAGGACTCGTTTTTTATGTTACGTTACGGGAAATAAAGTGCTTGAAAAATAGAACCTATACGCGATCCAATCTGA
>KZ061675.1:111274-134865 GCA_002091835.1 Anopheles maculatus | reverse complement strand
GAACAGCCGGAAAGTTTTCCCCTTTCTCACGCTGCACGTTGACGCCGTGTGGTCGTTAGAGATTCCAGGCTTTTATCCTTATCACTGGAAGGAAAAAGTGGAAACTCTTTTTTCTGGTCTCGGTTTTCTTTTTGCTACAACGATCAATCAGTAGGAAATCGTACAGTTTTCTCTAGCGCTCTAGACGATTTTCCCCATTGAATCGTAAGAGTTTTCTTTTATCTACTTGTGGGATGCATTTTTTGTCCAACTTCGTCCAGTCCTCGGTATCCCGGACGGTATCCGTGTGGCTTGTGTCGCATTCGTTTCGGGGTGCAATTGGTGTCTGAGAGATTCGTGCGGTTATCGTGCCACTCGATGCGGTTTGTCTTAGAGTTTGATGGACAAATTAGCTTTCGCTTGGTAATGGCACACCCACGGCATGGAAAGTGTTGGGATAAAGGATCTTGTGGTAGGTCATAGGGATTGGAAGTGGATTTAGGAATTGGTGTCTGAGAGATTCGTGCGGTTATCGTGCCACTCGATGCGGTTTGTCTTAGAGTTTGATGGACAAATTAGCTTTCGCTTGGTAATGGCACACCCACGGCATGGAAAGTGTTGGGATAAAGGATCTTGTGGTAGGTCATAGGGATTGGAAGTGTATTTAGGCGAGAAAAGTATGAAGCGAGAGAGCCGTTCAACTTCAACTGAGAAATTGCGAAAGTCGCATGAAGCTGTTTTTGACAAATTTACTTCGTAATCATTTCAACGGACGACGTAGCAAAGGAATATCCCATTTTTTCATATTATGTCCTTCTGGCTTTGGTACTGGGAGACAAATCACAAGAAACTCAAACCAATTTCAAGCATAACTTCCTCTGTCAGGGTGATGTTTTATGATTTATTACACTTTTCATTAAAATCTGCTACGAAGAATAGGGCTGTGCATGAAAATAGAATCATCAAGGTTATTTTATTGGCACAAAATATGAGTTAAAATAAAATACGATAAAATGTGGCTAGCGGATAGTCATCATCATCATTATCGTACCAGATATCGCATGCCGGCGCTTGACGATGAGAGTACGTGCACTTGTTGCGATCTTCGTCCGGGCACGTACCGCTCAAGACGGAAAGTAATAACGCGGTATAGCTACCATGGAAGTACAAGGTATGGGAGAACATTGACAAGGGCCTTCCTCTAACACTATCGGGACCCTGCGTTGCTCCGAAGATGATATATATTTCGTAGTTACTTTATGAATCTGTAGCAAGACAACGAAACATGAATTACTATCTTTGGTTTTAATCATTTTAAAGGCTTCTTTTGAAGCAAGTATACAAAATGTGTTACATGCGATTATCAAGAAGAATGACGTATAACCTTCAGATGATTAACATTGTCTGTTAGTAATCTGGAATGCTCGATTTAGTCGCTTGGTCCAGAGTAATGGGAGTCAAACATCCAGTGATAGGAATCCACTTTCACTTGTTTGTAATCAGTTGTAGGATGAGTATAATATTTGGTGTAACGGTTGGTTAGACAATCGCTTAATGATTGTTTACATTGATTCCGAATGATTCATAACGGACGTCTAGAACAATCAGCTTGGAAAGGAATGGATGATTCTATGGAAAAGAGCTTAATTTTTGAAACAAGCCAGAACGAAACAGTTCTCCAAAATAATATAAATAGTTCATAAGGCTTTCGTACTCAACTTAATGTAGCGTTTTAGGCGTGGACTAAAATCACCAGCAAATCTTTACTCATGTCTCTGGAATGTATATTGAACTGGTCACCGCTTTTCGGCACTCACTGTCACGGTCACAACAGGATGAAGAATCGACAATAATTCATCGTACGATTTATCAAATCGTTGTCTCATTTATATTAATATGGATAACGTGATAGCGCTGAGTGCTATTGTCCCGACACGTTATCTGCGTGAGCCGCGAGACGAAACGAACGGACGAACAAAAAGCCGTGCTTGGCCGTATAGTGGCGGAGTTGTCTGAAAGCTCCAGCGACAACAGTATCAAAACTGGTCCTGTCCGGAGGCGTTCTGTGGCGCCTGCAAACGACGAGTCCCTTCACCGCTCAATCTTGGACGCAAAGTCCCTTTGCTCGGGAATCGGGAAGGCTTGAGCAGTTGAGGTGAGATAAAGTTTTCCAGATTAACCTCCGGAGAGTGCAGTTGGTGCGATAAGACGTAAAAAAGCGGTGTCCAGCAGAGTCCAGGCGCACCGATGCAAGATTTACACAGACACAGACACATGCACACGAGTGCGATGGTAGTGGGAGGCGCCCTGTGAGAAGTCAACGGGTGATATGGACAAAAAGGAATGTGCCAAGACGTCATTGATGGTGATGAAGTTGACCACAAAGGTGACGGGTTTTGTGGTACTGTAGCTGAGGGTGACACAGTCATCAGTCGGAAGTGTGTGACGCAATAAGAGCAATGATTGAAATTTGTGAAGGTCCTTATGTGTGGATGAAAATTATGTACAAATCAAACTTAAAAAATCTTAAGTCGTTGTAGTAGTTGAAATTAATCCTTCAAATCTACACTTAATGAATGCTTCAAGAACACTGGTGGCATCAGCAAACGCCTTTTCTTGCATAGAATTCTATGATTTTGGTTTGCCCATTGCTGAGGAATGTTTGAGTATCCGTTTTCCGTTTGATGTTGTTATTTTATTTTTGTTTTTGTAGCTGGAAGAAGTAAAGAACAAACCCATTTAAAATTCATATCTGTAATTCGATAATTTACACCTTCCATTTAGCATTGGATGTTTGGGGATGTTTATGCTCTAAATTCTTGCTAAAGATTAACATTATTGCCAGTTTAGCATGTTGAGAAATTCTTCAGCAATTCGTAACCCCCAATCTGGCCGATAAGAGGCCGAATGAACGGAAAGCCACAATAGAGGGAAAGGGACTCTCGTGTTTTCTACTTCTCGATGGCGCCAATGTGTCGATGATGACTCTCCGTACCCAAAAAAGAAGCCATCTTCCTACCCTCGACCGTCCGATCCTTCTGCTGTTGGTTCCTGAGCTACCCTTGCACCCTTCAGTGCTCGTTGCTTTGCCAAGATAAGAAGCCTCTTGGCGTTTGGGCTTTTTTAACGCTGGCCAACACGCTGCGCACTGCGGTGGTAATAATAATATCAAATTGCAATAAATTTGCTACAGCTTGTTTCCAGTTGCAGTTTTTACATCCTTTCGAACGCCGTGCTATCGGTTTGTACCGTAGAGGGTTCTTCTCCGTGCGCATCCAGCCAAATCGAAATCCGTCCACCAAGAACGCGATGCACGGAAATTCGGCTACGGATTGGAAACGGTTTTTGTCTGCAGTTTGTGCATCGTAACGGGGACAGGGCGATTGCGCCATCTTTATCTATGGGTAAGGAGAACGTCAAGGTGTTGCACGAAAGGGAATGAAATGGGCGGGAAAGAGAAGGATTCTAGAGATAAGGACACGTCGACGTTTGGATGTGCTTCGTCGGAGCAGAAGAGTACTAGAGCGGGATGCACCGATGGGCCACAGCTCCATCCTCGGAATCGGTCCATTTTCCAACGCGATAGTCTTATCCGGCTCGTCTTCTTGGCACTGTGGAAGAGGAAAATGGACATGAGGAAGACGAAGGAAGAGGTCTCGAGCTTCTCCAAACGACACTATCAAGGAAGTAAGCAGTTTCTCTTTGCACGGTGTTGTTCTTGGATGCGCTTCGCATGGCGTCCTTAGAGCACGAAGACACGGGGACGGTTGGTTGTGAACGACGAGCCCTATCGCTTTATTTTCACTCGATGTGGAGCCCATTGCTGGAGTTTGAGCAAGGAGGAGTGTTGTGTGTAGCTTTCTTAGAACCAGCGAGGGTAGGAAATATTTTCACTACTCTCCATGTCATATCAGTCCTTGGCCGACAATCCTTTCGCTTTCCCCAGGAGAAAGCGTCATGCAAAGTAGCAGTAACGAATTCTTCTGCACGATCAGCACAACACATCTCTCAACTAGAAGATAAAAAGCAAAGAAAAACCTCCCGTCCGGTGGTATCTCTACGAGGACATTCGTATATCGTGGACAGCTTCTGCTGGGTAAAGGCTTCCCGGTATCGGGATCGCTGTGTCGAGCGATGGCGTTAGAAGGATTGAGTTTTATTGAATTAGTATAATGGTCCACCACGGTACGACATAACTTTCCTCACAGACACAATCGCACGTATGAATACTCTTGTACGGGCGGTATCTCGAACGCCGAAGCCATGAACAGGGTGTTTGTCTATTTCCAGCGGTGATATGGGCCGATATGAGGCTGGGTTTGTTGTGGGCCAAGCCCTACTTTGCTTCTTGGTGGTTTCTTGAGCACATGTTGGTTCTCCTTCATACACAGATTCACGAAGGAAATCGTCAAACGACTGGTATTGTGGGCGAATCTATGCAAAGGCATCGGATGTCCTCTCACCGAGTGGAGGGCGTTTAGCGTTCGGAGAATCGATTGACAAGGAGGGAAAGAATGATGGTATGGAGTCGATGTGTCATGCTCCACGACACTGTATCGTCCTTCTGAAACACCATACAGCTGGTAAGAGCTGTTATTTCAGGCTTGCTTTGAATCGAGTCGCTCTGCCCCAGTGATACATCGCTCTCGTCCTGTCTCACCAATCTTCGATCGCTATCAAATCCACATACTCATTCTGCTGACGGTTGTACATTTGCCGATGCGATACTGCTTCCAGTGCAACTTCCTCGAAGGATGTCTGCCTAAACGAGCGTCTGAAACAATAGTCCTCACACATGGTGGACTCCAAATGTGGCGGTTGCTTGCTCTGTTGGTGCAAGTGTTGCTTCTCGTCACCGAAAGTCGTGCAACAGCGTACAAAGGCGTGTAGTGATTGTTTTTGGCACTGCTTAAATATTTATGCATTATGCCTTTCCCGTATGTCCTCGCTGGACGACACGAAGCAAGGGAGTCAAGTGATGTGGTTCAATTGACGTTTGGTGTGAGTGTTGTAATACACATTGATGCACTTGTTCGATCGGTCTTAGTGGTCATACTATACAGAGTGGAAGATGTCATGCTTTTGAGGAGCATTTAAGCCGAGTAATAAATAAGTTTAGATATGTAGGTTGAAAAAAGTGTCATAATATATAAATTGGTTAATAAAATTGATATTTTGTACCATAAATGAATGCTTAGCCACAAAGAAAACAATAAAACCGTTAATGAATTTCTTGCTGGTCAATCAAAATGGCTCCATCGTGATCATCATCTTCAGCATCTGGGAACGTCTTTCATTCGCTGTTTTCATTTATATCCTGTTAAGAGATACATCACTGCCATCTCAAGTCTGATTGCAAATATCCAATATAAACGACAGTGTGTATGTGCGTGTGTGCGTGTGTGAGTGTGTGTGTTTGGTTCCTGTACACGCATATCAGCGTATTGGTCTGGGAACTGCCCACAGACGATGACTGCTTTCTCCTTAAAGCTTATCTATAATGAAATCTTATAGTTGGCCGAACGCCATTTTCTTCCTCTAATCCTCCTCAATCCTTGGCCAGTTTTTCATTTTTGGGCAGTATTTTTCCTTCGCTAGTGTCTATTTGGCCGTTCGCCACCATTGTGGTGGTTGTTAGTGTGCTTTTTACGATTGTGTGTAAGCGTCCATTCGGGCTGTTGGATGTTATCGAATCTCTTGCTGGAAGCCAATCGTTTTCTTTATGTCGTGCCGTTGCCACGAATGGATGACTCAAGTCCCACTATCAGACATCGGAAGCAATTTTTGTACTGTTGACGATGATTCGAAGATAATAATTTGTATCTTTCCTTTTCTTTCGCATTGGTTCAGTGCTCTAGAATGCAGAAGCCATTCCTTTATTTTTCTGCTTCATAAAGTTGTTTCAAACAAAACAGTTTCGTATTTGTTTTCACTATTTTTTCGAAAAACATACTTTTGAATTTTTATTTGCATTAATTGCGTAAATAATTATACAAAATCTTATCCAGGCGTACCTAGTTGCTTAAATTAGGGAGCCAAAAAATTGCAGTTTGGAAATAAGTAATACGACTAGACTACAAAAACTTTAATTTCCAACTCTTTGGGGGAAATTAAGTTTTGATTGTTTCAAAAAGAAAATTATTATTATTCTAATCATCTATAATGCAAGACAGACACACTTTACGATGTTTTGATTTCATCCTGTATTGTAACAATTGTCACCACAACGTCAAACACGTCAGTTCTACTATGGCAAGTCTTCGAACATAACTGGATCAGCATCCAACGAACGATGAAGTACGGGAAAGAAAGGGCATCAATCAGATCGAGATGCTACCGTTTTGATTTCGCCACGCGAATAAGACAAGTGATCGATCATTTTGACATTTGACACGCCAATCGACTGTTCGATTCCATATGCGAGAATGCTTGTTTGTTTGTTGGTTGAGATGATGTTGCTGTAGCTTTGGTGCTCATCAGAGTGCGAGATTATCAGTGAAGCATGTTGAGAAAGGGGTTGATGTAACACGTATTGAGGGAGAGATTAGACTCTTCTGAATGCAAAAGGGTCGATGAAACATTCCTAGTGACGCCACGAGTATTTGTTGTCTTTATTTTCTGCCATAAAACCATCTCAACTATATCTTTATTTTGACTATGCATAAACTAGAAAAATTTCATGCAATTGTTGCTAATAAATACTGACTCATGATCTGTTTCCTCTTTTTTATTTCCAGGTAAGTCATTCACTGTTGCACAAATTCCAAACGCCAATCGTTGCTGAATGTACAATCGATATCGGTACCAATAAATCATCCAATATCCAGCGGCCACAAAATCTGATTGATTGTGGCTATCGCTTATCATCACTCACGGGCAGTGAGCATGTTTGATTCGATTTATATTCGTCCTTATCGGGTTCGAGCGTGGTTCGGTTTGCTTAAGCGATTATTGATTATCGGCGCCGGATAGAATTCTATCACGATGATTCGCATTTCGATTAAGCCATGAAACGACGATGCATGGAACGGACTAATTTATCTACCGATGTACGGTTAATGCGGCCTCAGTCAATGATGGCGCTTATTGGTGAATGATAAAATGACAAACGCACTGTGGAAGCTAATCATATTTGTGATCCATGGTGAGCAAAAGGACTTATTGTGACTTATCAGTTGATGCTAGGGAATATTTCATGTAACTCTCTTATCGCGAAATGATAAATGCAACTGAAGCGATAATCAATTACATAATATGAGGACGAGTCGAAAGTAACTTCACAATGTGTCACATCCAATGAAAGAGTCGAAATGTTTCAAACACGTTAACATTGATGGTGTGATCCCTATCAACATTCAAGCTATTATATTCTTCATCTTCGGTAGTCGTCTCCAGTGTTTACTGTTTTGACCTTAGGCACGTGCTTCGTACTGGAACGTAATCCAGCAGAGAACGAGATTGGGGTTTGTTTATAGCATTATGGCAGCTGATTCGAAGTGAAAGTTATCGATACAATATTGATATTTTCCGTTTTATGATTGCCCTGCAGTGTACACGACGGCTGGGATGAATGAAATACCACGCGGCACAATGGAATGCGATGGTGGCGAATAGATTACGGTATGTGATAAGGTCGGTTGTGTTGGGTCCTCTGTTATGATTGGTCGGTGGCTAGTAGAAGAAAAGCCTTTACTGTGTACGTGGCTGCAAAAAGGAGCGTAAGAGTGCATTTTTCATAAAATAGAATAAGAATTGAATTCTTGTTTTAAATTTAACAGCGTATCGTCAACCAATTAAAGTGTTTCTGCGTTACGTCCAATCGCCGTTTCTTCCCGTTTCTACTTCATGTCCTTCATTAGACCGCACTGAGCAGCTTGTGCCCTTTGACTAAGCGTCCAATTGGAGCTGATCGGAATCACCGAATCGAAATCAATGTGCAATAACAAACTGAAATCGAAATCCGTTTTGTCCGCTGTCAATTTCGCACAACTTATGCTTCTGCTGTTGCTGCGGCTGTTGCTCCTTTCGCTCCAACCTCTCCGAAGCGTGTGAGATCCTATCTCGATCGTTACGACAACACAAAACCAAGGCGACATCGTTTGGTTAAGTCGTACAGCACCGACGAAAATACAACACAAGCGAATGCAGTGACATTTCGAAACGAGTCACCCGTAGCCGGTCCGATGTGTTCCTCATTGGCGTGGAACTTTTAGATTCATTGCATCGATCTGGTGTTGGTGGAGTTTTGTTTTCGGTTTCAATGAGGTGCAATATGGGCTTATGGTTTTGAGGCACAAAGGTATCGGTGCGGTCCAACGGTGGCCATAGAGTCGGTGTATACGAGAATCGCCATAGACGGAGGTAATAATCGATGCGTATCGGAGTTATTCTGGCCTATCTTTTCCTTGTGTGGAATGTTGGAAGCTACATTAGAGTGTTTTAAGAGGCCAATGGCAGTGCGAGCTTTGCAGCTGTGTTTTAAACATAACAAACGAAGGAAAGGCTGAACAATGTGAACAGTCCCGTGTGAAATGCGTTTGTTTAAAATATTATGATACTTCAGTAGTTAAAGTAAAAACATAATATTAACTACAAAAAATCCGAATTTTCGGCGTGCTTTTTATCAAATCAACGTAAGTTCAAGATCACAAATCACCAACTGTTCGAATTGCAGTAAAGTATTGAATCAATTTAAATATTTTTACCACAGTTTCCTCGATTTCCTCGATAGTGGGACATACAATCGCAAAGTAATTTATTTCACTATCCACACTACTAACAACCAGTGATAAATTGAACCATTCCAGCCTTGTCGGGTTGTTCTTGCATGCAGACAGGTGTTTCTTCCATCTTTCCTTCCAAACTACAAACAGTTTTCCATGTTCAATGCACGATTCGAGAAAGTCATCCCTGCCAGCAAGCCCGGAAAAGATCGTTACGTTCTTCTACTCCCGAAAACTCGGCTTGTTCTCCCACTCCAAAACGATACAAACGAATCCAACTTCACACTAATCGAGTACCGGGCTCGTTATCGGCTAATTTTGATCTTTTATGCTACAAATTCTTGATTGAAATTTCGTGATAATTACAACATTGTTTGCCTAAGACACTGGAACATTGGTGTCTGTGTTCCAGTGTGGTGGCTGGAAACGCTCCTCCGTGTTGGAGTTTGGACATCGTTTTTTGGGGGAAGTTCTGTCACCGTCTTCCGGTGTCCCGTTTCCGATGAGACGAGGGAACATTGTGGGATGATGATGATGTAGTTTGGGGTGATATCGACCCGGTATTCCCAAGAAAACGAGCAAGTGAGAAGGAGACAGTGGGAATTAAGGGAGCACGGGGGTGCTTTTCCGGCATGGCATAGCTTTGGAGTCGTTAGAATACGTTGATAGAACGTGAAGGAAAACGTACGTAAGCGGTGTCACAAAACTCTGTCAAATGAGTCGCCACTGTTGGCACCGTAAGCTATCGCAGTCTTTCGACTGAATCCCTATTCCATTGAGAACGACAGAGAGAAACTCAGTCGATGGAAAAACTGTCGCCTCGTGCCTCTTGCTTTCCACAGCGACACAGTTTGTATGTCTTAATCGAGATTTAATTGTACGACATTCGTCAACGGGTTTAATCGGTTCGGATACCGTGGAAGCGATACACATCGCACGGAGGACGCTTTATTCTACCGAAAATGAAAATGGACAATGATTTTCATAGACTGGAGACTTATTTAAACACGGCGTGGGATTGTTCCAGCGGAAAATGAAGACACTAGCAGAATAGAACACTTCAGGACAAGACACAACTAAACGGTTCACAAATGAAGTGATTAAAATCGTATTATCATGATGATCTGCCGTTGTTTCATAATTATGTGGAGTTGTTCTTCTAGTGAGACAGATTTATGCATTACATGCGAGATGAAAAATGTAGATTACGCTGTGTATTTAAGTAGACCATATTCACGAATTTTGAGGAACAGAATGAAGCAATCAATACCTTCATCCGGAAGGTCAAATAAACAACATGACAAGTTACGAATCCCTGCTGAGCATATAAACCTTTTTTCTGGTACGCTATCTGCCAGACACACAACGAATGAACTTCAAATAGAACATACGCCACAAAGTTACAACCCGCAGAAATTAGCTGATGTGCTCATGATGCTTGCAGGGAGTTTTATTTGCCACCTTCGAAGACTTATCGGCGCCGTCCCGCAGCGACTGGCGCAAACATGCAGGTTACAGTATTTTCCTGCAGGAGTCAAGACCCCTGAGTGTTCCGTGTTCATGTACTCAGCTCGTCACCTTGACCTCAACGTTCGATATGGAAAACGTTGGTGGCGAATTTGTTCAACATTAGCAGGGTCGTAGCTTTGACTGGTCACGCTGTTAGGGCATTCAAAGTTCACCTCGCTTAATGGCTTGCCACAAACACACACGAGCATGAAACAATGCAAAATGGAAATTTAAATACTAATTACTGCGCGTACAAATCGTGAATTTCGGACAACGTGGCTCAACAGAAGGAACAATTGGAACAGTTGTCGAATGAAGCCTCGCCTCTATGTGATTACGGCACGTTTTGCGCCATTACGGATAATTAGTCAAGCGAAACGATCGTGAGAAAAGCTGCGGTTATCGATCGATTGGACTAAAGGACGCCAAATTGTGAGCTTTCGACAATGGCAGCCAGTTTGTTGAAACAATCAAGAGTTATTTGTTTAGGCTACAAATTTCTGTGCTTTTGAAAAGCCCATATTATTTAACATTCATTTTCTGTAAGGTGTTATTTGAACTCGAAATAATTCAAATCTCCATCAAGAATACATTTGTGTTCCGTCTCTCTGCTTCCATTGCCTGTGCTGTTTACATCCTGCTCGCCATTGCTAAGAACTGTTCGATGGAGGAGGACACGTGAGAATTGCATCACGATGTAGATTCGAACGGGGCGATTTCACATGAACTGCTCTCCACCCAGGCTGGAAATGGCGCGAAAACGGTCCGAAACCACACGATCGCTGGCCGCCGATGACCACGAAACCTTGAAGCCACCCGCAGGATCGCTCCGTTTGGCCACGAAAACCCATATAACACTTTCACGGCTCGTTAAGGTTTATTATTTTCGAGGTTCGGCCTTCCTCTGCACGGATGATTACCGGCAGATCAGCTCCACCGACAGAACGGCTGGGACGAAGGAGCCAATATCGCTGGTGGAAGATCGCGTGCGGCAATGGAAAATTCGTTTCGCCTGATGTGCAGAAAAGTGTGCGCGCGCGTTCCAACTTCTGTTCGGTCTTCTGGCCCTGTTCTCCCGTTCAGGCTGTTCAGTTTTACGTGGCCCATTCATCGTAAGTCTTTTTCCTGCTCGTCCTTCTCGTTCGTGATGCAGATTTGATCGCATCACTCGGTTGGCGTTGCATTGGAATTTCCTGCATCTGCAAGCTCTGGCGAATGGTGGTGGTGTCGGTCCGTTGGTTTGAGTTTCTTCAATCACCACTCACTTCGAATCATCTCCAGTTCTAAGATGAAGGTGATCATGTACTGCCTCGTCCAGTATGCCCTTCGTATCGAACAATGTAGCGAAGGGATTGCTGCTGCTGCTGCTGATTGATCTTGTGACGCAGTGAGTGAAGCAAAGAGAGAGTTCGATAATAAATTCAATCCGAAGCACACATAACTTTCGATCGTGGCATCGAATGTCTCAAGATCAGAAATAGTGAGGAAATAAGTTTGATTCGGTGAATAGAATTTTCTCTGATTAACAGTATTTTGGGCAGATGATTTTGCATATAACTCAGTTTTAGTTTCCTGTTTACTTGATCGCTCATCCACGTGTATCAATAATCAGCATGATTGGCTCTCTCGTCCAACAACACTCTTCTCATGTCCTATCACATCTCACCTTTCAACTAAAGGAAAAGCTACAGCGTAGAGAAGGCAAGAGCATTCGTTTGTGTTCTCCGTAAAGCTTAACAAGATAGTCGAAAGCAGATAGTTACCGACGACTACGGCAGCACTCCCGAAAGCAACCCGGGCGAAGGAAAAACACCCACAAACGGGAGATGAAGAAGCGTGAAACTCGAATCAAACCAAACGATCTTTCGTTCACTCGTTGTTTAATGTTGTGTTGTGTGGATTCTCCTCTTAAAGCCATACAGCGGCCACGACGGCGTGTTTTACCTTAGTTTTACACTCGCTACTCCTTGGCCGCTTTGTATTTAACGTCTTTCATCTCAAGATCCGATGTTTCGGCTCGATTCTGGAGCTGTTTTTCAGTGCTTCATTGCTAAAACGTGTGAGGAAGAGTGCGTTCGGTGTTGGCTACGATCGCTCTCATGCTCTATTCGCGTTCCGTGCACTACAGAAAATGAAGATCGGTTGTGCGGAAGCGTTCAATGCGTACTTACACACACCACAGCGCTTCGACATCGTACTTGTTTATCCTGGGAAATGCGTTCCTCCCATAAAGCTCGGCGGAGCTCGATCGATCTGCTTCCTTGCCTCCTAAATAGGATCAGTCTGGTTAATCAGCATCATCTGCATCGCGTTGTTACGGAGGCAAATAAAAGAAAAGAATCAAAAATACCCAGCTACCCACATCCTCGTGCCACCTTACACCCGATGATGATGATGATGATGATGGGGCGATAGTATTGCGCAGGAAATGCGATCGATAAAATTGCTATTCTCTTACGCTGGTAATTTAAAAGTACGCCCGTAGTACCGTAGGCTTTGCTTGCGTGGTGCTCTTGTTGAGTTTGGTAAATATTCGAAACGCACACACCTTGAGAGCGTGATTCGAATCGCGATCGCGAATGAGATCTTTACGTGCGAGGTCGCCGATGGGGGATGGAACCGGCTTTTGCCCGGAGGAGATGGCATCCGTGCGATATGAACGCGTTCAGGTGTTTTGTGTAATAGGAAGGTAATTTTCATTCTTCTTACAAGCATTATGCAGACAAGATGTTTTAAACGAGCTATGGCATCTTGTTCTTCGCTTTTTGATGGTATAATGTGTGTTACTTGCATTTAATGAGTTGTAGAACATTTAATCCCGAATGTTCTTCTCTTCATTCTCATTGTATATAGTAGATTTTTAATGTAAAACACGGTTTTGTTTTCGTTCTAATACGTCCTTCAATTGAAACATGATAATTGGATTGGTTGAATGCAACAAGCATGCATCCAGATGCATCTGTATCGATTTGTATCCAATTTTAACCCATTCTCCGGCATCGACAGAGCGTCTGACCATAACCCATATGTTACCGGCGATGCATCTGAGCTCCAGCTGTAAATCCTCCTCCTTCACTACAATGCATTGTATTTGTATCGTGCGATAGAAATCTCGAAACTCTCTGTGATTCCCGTACGGACTTTTTCATCCTGGAAATGATTATGGATGCCGTACATTTTTACATCGGCGTGCGCAAAGATTTCTCGTTACGATAAGAGCGCGAAGCACCGTGCGTTGTCGGAACGATTCGCGCGTAAAAGAATGCGTTTTCATCGTTGCATCGTTGTACTGTTCTTCCTGCTGTGGTTTTTTGAATTCCAAAAGTGTGCGGAATCGTCGTTTAAAATTTGACCGGATGCATGGTTGGAGGCATTCGTTTAAAAGCAACACTATTACATCGCCCCAACATTTAAGTTAAAAGTTGACGGGACTGAGAACCTTCTTGTTTAGTGTCTAATTTATTGTTGTCTGTCTCCGTATATTTCTATTGTACTACTACATTTACATCATACGCACTTACACTCTATTGCACTACGGCAATGTTCATAACTTTTATATCTCAATTCGGAATTAGAACAACAATTTATTAAAAATTATTTAATGATCATATTTCAGTTTTAACATTCAAATGTTGTATGAAGAATAAATTTAATGAAGATATCGATTGTAAAGAATACCTGTATAACTTTTCTAATATCTTTAAAGACAAAACATTATTTACAGATGTACTCCTTTTCCATTAAAATATTTAGAAATATGTTCGATCAATTGGAGCTTTGGCCGTTGATAAGACAGATGTAAACATCATTGAAACGATCACGAAAATAATATCTTAAAGCATCACTTTTCGCTGGATATCGAGAATTTAAACTCTAATTGTTCCTTGATTCCCAAATTATTGAAAATAACGCTGTTAGTGAGATGGTGCAGATTGTTGAGATGGTTTATGCTTTGCCTAAGAATTTATCATTAGCAAACACTTAGTGCAGCTTGCAGGATTGGATGTTGCCTTGATTTAAACAAGGAATATTTTTTTTATTTCTCTTCAGTTATTGCACAGTATTTGAATTTTCCAACGGAATTTATCGATATTTTAGAAACAAATTAACCGCAGAACAAAACAAAACTCCATTCATGATACGAATCAATGGAAAGAATAACAGAGACAGTGGACAAGGACGTGTTTAAGTTAAAAGTTGACGGGACTGAGAACCTTCTTGTTTAGTGTCTAATTTATTGTTGTCTGTCTCCGTATATTTCTATTGTACTACTACATTTACATCATACGCACTTACACTCTATTGCACTACGGCAATGTTCATAACTTTTATATCTCAATTCGGAATTAGAACAACAATTTATTAAAAATTATTTAATGATCATATTTCAGTTTTAACATTCAAATGTTGTATGAAGAATAAATTTAATGAAGATATCGATTGTAAAGAATACCTGTATAACTTTTCTAATATCTTTAAAGACAAAACATTATTTACAGATGTACTCCTTTTCCATTAAAATATTTAGAAATATGTTCGATCAATTGGAGCTTTGGCCGTTGATAAGACAGATGTAAACATCATTGAAACGATCACGAAAATAATATCTTAAAGCATCACTTTTCGCTGGATATCGAGAATTTAAACTCTAATTGTTCCTTGATTCCCAAATTATTGAAAATAACGCTGTTAGTGAGATGGTGCAGATTGTTGAGATGGTTTATGCTTTGCCTAAGAATTTATCATTAGCAAACACTTAGTGCAGCTTGCAGGATTGGATGTTGCCTTGATTTAAACAAGGAATATTTTTTTTATTTCTCTTCAGTTATTGCACAGTATTTGAATTTTCCAACGGAATTTATCGATATTTTAGAAACAAATTAACCGCAGAACAAAACAAAACTCCATTCATGATACGAATCAATGGAAAGAATAACAGAGACAGTGGACAAGGACGTGCGAGGAGTAATTCCACCTCCAAACCGAGGGTACTGCGAGAGATTCTTGCGAGCAGATAAATCAAGCTTCGGTCAGCAAAATTTCGATCAAGATAACTTCCGCAGAATTGGACCTGAGCAAGCGTTGAATTAAAACAAATCCTTTCGAAGATGCATCGAGGTTCTTGCCATCTCAAATCCGAACCGTGCCAGGAGGTCCCTCACCAGCTCTCCAAAGGATCGGGAATGCGACCAAGCCCGCGTCCACACACAATCGCAATCATGGCACAATCGTGCGCAGCATAAAGCACATAAATAATCCGGCAATCCGGGAATCCGGTCAACCGAATCGAACAGCCCATCAGCTGCAGCTGTCGGTAGAGCGAGTAG
Organism: Anopheles maculatus; assembly: GCA_002091835.1. NCBI lineage: Eukaryota > Metazoa > Arthropoda > Insecta > Diptera > Culicidae > Anopheles > Anopheles maculatus. The sequence goes on along the minus strand of KZ061675.1, from coordinate 119,327 downwards.
TAGGACACATCCCGAAAGGAAACGAGCGAAAGATGCACCGTGAAGGAGGAGATTTGAATCTTCGCTTTTCTCCACCGAACCGAACGCAACGAGCGCGGATCGAGAACCGATTTCGGATGAAGCAAGTCAGTGTGTGTGTCCGAGAGTACAAAAAATTGCACAAAAGCAACGTCCACCGAACCGGAGAACAATCGGTTCCGTAAGATCAGTTTTCGGTTCTGCGTATCGCGCCAGTTGCGGAGCTTTTTTATTGTTCGACGTGCCAGATCGCGAATGAGATCGCATTCGATGGGTTTTCTGTGCGTACCGTGTGGTGGTTGTCTGTCCACGGTATGAGCTGTCCCGGCACACAATTGCGCATGCGAATGCGAATGCAGGGCGAAGGATTCGGGCTTTGCCATCTGATAAGCCGGTTTTCGTTCGGTTCGGTTGCGTTTGTTTCCGCCATCGGAAATAAGCATGCGGCGAGGTCAAAAGTTGTCCGTTTTCGATGCGTAAGCTGAATAATCATTTTAATATCCTGTATTGGAAGGCTTTTTGTCGATACGATCGGGACAGAAAGGCTTGTCTAGCGGCGCGAAATCGATGTGATAGAACGAGACGAGCATTATTTTCTCAGGAAACGAGAAATTCAGCAATACTCAGCATGATTTTAACGGAAAGAGCTTCACAGTACGAAGCGAAAGTGTAAAACCGAATGCACTTTTATCATTATCATCCCCATCTTCGCCTCAAGCCATAATGGTCCACCTCTGTAGGATGGAGAGTGTGCACGAAAACGGACCACTGATGTCTGCCCGGCGCAATCGAATTATTTGATCAATTTTAATTCCGAAATAATAAACCATAATTCATAGCAAAATAATACATTTTTTACAAGGTGTTAATATCAACACATTATTACCGTTGGCCTGGCACGCCGTGATGTCTGCCTTTCTGGCTGGAGTTGTCCGAGCCGAGATTCCCATTCCTGGGGCCGTTCCGTGCGCTGGTCCGATGATCGGATCTGTTTCGCGCGATCCTCATAAACTGCGGCATGTCAGTTCAAAAGGTCAGCATCACGAGAATACGCTTATTTTTGCCCAACACCAACACCAACGTAACATCACGCGCTTTTCTTGCTGGTGAGTTGGTGGATTCTTTGCGTTCTCCGTTCTTTGACGCGAGTGTTGCAGCCTCATATTCCTGTACCGTACAACACGTGTTAAAGTTCAAAGGACGCACCAGCACAAAACTGTGAAAAACAATATCTGTGACGGTAGAGCGCGGGATGCTGCAAGAAGAATAAGTAAGGAAGATCGCATCCAACGCTTCATCTGCTGAAAAGGTGAGAAAATGTAATGCTAGGTGAGAAGAATGGCGATGGAGTCCAGAAGCGAGGAGTAATTTCGGAGGAAAAACTCGTGAAGCACCGAAGGGGAATGAAGACAGAAGATCTGAAGCAGGGCGAGAGAGGAAATAATGAAGCATCGTGATCGAAAGTGCATCACAAGGGGAAGATCCTCGTCATCCGTTGGTGGACTCACGCAGTCAGAAGACGAGAGGACATGCACCCGAGCCGGCCCGAAGGGAATCGAGCGGGCGTGCAAAGATCGTGATTTACACCTTAACACTGCGTTCTGGGCATTCTGTTCGCCAGAGGTTCCTGCTTTTCTGGCACGGACCTCGAACGCTCGATCGAGGCCATCGGCTTGCCAAGCCTTGCTAACGAGCTTAAGAACACCATTGCACCGTACTACTGCCTCAAAACTCACCACAAGATGAGGGTGGATTGATTGAAATCAAAAGACTTGAGCGAAAGCGACGAACCCGACCTTCTGCTCAAGGTGTTGTTGCATGACGCTTGCGTGACGTTGTGCAAACTTAGTATTCGCCGGATGGTGAAATTATTACTGGGAACTGGTACTTCCAAGGGGTTATAAACACTTCAAATATCAAATTAACACATTAACGTACGCTCAAAATGGAAACAAATTGGTGGGCGAAACAGCCGAAATGGAGCTGTGTCGTTTTAAGCGGTGGATGTTAGTGAAGTGATGGTGACTTCCGGCCGGACTCTTCCATCGCGTAACTAGTGCACAACGATTCCCAAACGCTTTCATGAATAACCATCAGCAAAAGCCCTGTTAAACGACTCCGAGCACCGAGTCATTCAACGTCATTGTTCAAATCAAATCATCTGATAGCGAATGGGAAATGGTTGCTCCAAACGGCTTTTATGGCACCTGCAACAACCCCATCAGCGTCATCATTGATAATTATTGAGGAACTCAGACGAGACATCCCGCAAACGTATACGCAACACATTTTACCTGGTTTATTCGCCCTCCTCGTTTTGTCTTGACGGAAACGATCGTTTCGACGGGAAATTATAACCACACACAAGCGATCCGTCCGATCTTCTAGCCTCTTCCTTCAGGTTGCTATTGCCGATTTCAGATAAGCTTTCCACTGTGTTTGTGTGTTTGTATGTGTGAGTGTGGATGCGCATGTGCGAGAGGTGTGTCGCTTAATGGGATGAATAAATTTGATCGTACGATCGCGAGCACACCCGAACGGCGACATTTACTCTCCAGCCAAAGTCATCGCCCAGAGGCACCACATAATTCACACCCCACAGCCCATCGCGATATGCGTTAGAATGGGGCCGTTTGGCTGAAAATGATAAAAACCCGAAAATTATTTCAATGCACGAGTAAGCGAGAAACCCGAACAAGCACATCAAATCTATTTGCGATCCCATTCCCATCCTTCAGAGCCACAATAAACTACAGTGTGCCTACTATTCGCAGTAGATGCTCGATAAATGTTTCCTATCATCGTGTTAGAAGCTCGCCGCGAAATTAATTATTAATACCGATCAAACGACCATCACTCCCATCCTTCAGAGCCACAATAAACTACAGTGTGCCTACTATTCGCAGTAGATGCTCGATAAATGTTTCCTATCATCGTGTTAGAAGCTCGCCGCGAATTTAATTATTAATACCGATCAAACGACCGTAACAGAGCCACGGCAATTCAAACAAAACTGCGACAAACGGCTAGTCCCTGAAAGCCACACGTTAGCGTCCGATTAGTGGCCGGGCACAAGCAATGCGAGAAGAGCCCGAGAAAGCAACGCGTCTTTCCTTGAGCCACGGTAGAACGGTAGGTACATCATGGTAGAAGAAGCGTGTAAATTTATGGTTACAATTTATTAATGAAGATTTAAAAAGCAATAATTTATTTTCCAAATGAAACCACCCAACTTTCTGCCCCTTTGGCCGGCGATGGAAGCGATGGGTGGTGTTGTATCAGCAAGTAATTGAAGCGAGAGGAAGAATTAGGATGAGCTTTTAAGCTGTGCTTCTCCGTCGGCCGATCCTGCAGTTTCGCTTAAAGGCGCGTTTGTCGCGTCGCGGACTTAAGTGAATGGGCGTTGGGGATTTGCAGGTCTCTGTGGCCATGGTGTCGTGGTTTTCGGATTCGCCTTTTTCCGCCTTTTCTTAGCCCGCGGTGACCACGACGCTGGAACGCTTGCCAGGTTTGCCGGTTTGCCGGGGCGTTCGTGCTGCCTGCTTGGGATGATTTCTTACCATATTCATGTGCCGCCGGTCGAGCTCGGTTCCGCTGTTCGGCTTTAGTTTGAGGTTGGTGTTGTTTTCATTGCTTTCGGTTTCCCTTTTCTCACTTATTCTGGCGTTTGGCCAGGAGATGCGCGTGAGTCGCGGTACGGGATGAGGATGATCGTTTTTATTCATCGTTCTGCTGCGGCGAATCGACGATGAACCTCGATGCAGAACAAGACGTTGGTAGACTGTTCCGGGTGAGCCTCGTGCCAGCATGCGAATAAAAGAAACATTTATTCCATCGTTTTACGCTGCCGCCGTCAACCGCAGCCGCCGTTGCGTTCGTTGACAGTTACAAGTTGTTAACAAATTTGAAACCTATACCCGTCGGCTTGATCCGGGCCAGCTGGCCATTTCATGAGGGTTACCGACGTTACACAGCTTGTGTGTGTGTACTTGGGTGTTTGTTTTTCGTTCGCAGATGATTGAAGGTAATAAAGATTCTTTCAATTTCAATTAGAGACGATTAAACGGTTTCAACAATTCAACACGTTCCAGGTTTATTGATTATTATTTATTGTTGAACGTGTTTTGTGGTTGATTTTTTTTCTCAGTCGTTGTTGAGTGTCTATCGTTTGGACTTTGAAAAGGATAGGTCAGACAAACGACTGTTATCTTCTTCAATAACCAATGACCAACGTTCTTCATAGACAATGGTGTCCCTCCGAAATCAAAAAGTGTCAAACAGGACCATCACCACAAAAGCTTGATAAGTACACAATAGCAAGCCAAAAGGAAATACACTGAAAGCAAAAACGACTTCCTGTTTACAGTCACATAGAGTCACGCTTTACTTTTTCAATCTATATATTACAAAGGGCAGTGATGTTTTTTTGGCCACTGATAACGTCTGCACTGTCCCACAGGCTTTTTTGTATTAAACCAGTTTTTATGACCTGAACTGAATAAGAAAATGTAGCTTGAAAATGTACCCAATTAAACTAAACAAAGATAAAAAATATCGGTGAGCGTAACACTACGTAACTTCTTTAACTACCATTGATTAACTTAATTAAGTACTATTGATATAACTTTATTTTACTGATTATTTCATTTTGTTACTGATTCTACCTTTTCTATCTACACCTTGGCGGAAATAATTCAGTTTTATTTTACATCTTAGAACAAAGTTTAACAAATACGCAACGCTAGTCTTTTATTCAAACCATTGAAAATAAAACGTAGTAAAGAATAAGAAAATTATGCTCAACGAAAGAAAAAGATCGTTATCGCTAACGAGATCCTGCGTTCGTTCGTTATTTTGGGCATCGCATGGGTTTGCCAAAACAATGTGATGGACTTCGCCCTTCCCAAACGGATGTAGACCATCCTCCTACAGCCTGTAAGTTTGTGGACTTTGTTCTGCAAATCGGCCAAGTAGAATGCAAAATTCGTTCAACTCACCCGAGGACTCCGATGAAACGGTATTCTGTCCGATACGCGATGGCTATCGGGAACAAATTGAATAATGATTGAATTTATGTTGGCCATACAGCGGACTTGCTTCTTTCTTTCTTATTCTTACATTTGAATTCTGCATTTCAATATTTGCTATTCTCAAATGCGCCACTTGAAAGCCGCACAAAGAAACGTAACGAAAAGGGCAGCTTATTGAGGTCGGCAGTCCCCATTGATCCTCGGACAGGCGCGACACACGATCGCCTCACGTGTTGAATGGGTAGTCAACTTTTTCGTATTTCTTCTTCCCTTATTATTTCCTTTTTGAAGTCAACGAAATTGGTTTTTCGACGGTTTTTTGTTGGTCGATTATTGTACGATTTTTGTGCGTAATTGGTATGCAGGGAACGTGTCAAGAACTTCCAAATAGCTCGAACGACGGAATTAGCAATCAGATGACGATCGATGACGTGTTCGGTTTCGCCATCGTCCAGCTGATGTCAGCAGTGATAGAATAGTGAATAATTTAATGGATCTCCAAGACCTCACAGAACGCTTAAACTGTTGGAATGTTGTGGTTCGAAAAGTGTCATCAGATTTGCATCTTGATTTATTTTGTTTGAAATATTGATGAATACTAAACCCCGTAGATAAACAACCATCAAAAGGTAACTTGACTTTGAAGAAAGGTTCTTTTAATACTCCATCACATCTGAAACGATTCCAATGTCCTTAAAAAACGTAATCATACTTCACTTTGCCACTTCAAACCACACAACGCACAAATAGTACACGCTTCAATGAGTCGTGCGTAATGTAATGCGAACCGGTTAACGCCACCGGGGAACGCTTTTCTACACCGTTGCACAGCCAACTGCAATCGCCTACAACGCAGCAGAATGTGGCCGCATGTTGGTAACGTGATAAATGCAACAGTAGACACCCTTTTCCTGTTTTTTCCACGGTTTTTTGTTGGTCGATTATTGTACGATTTTTGTGCGTAATTGGTATGCAGGGAACGTGCCAAGAACGTCCAAATAGCTGCAACAACGGAATTAGCAATCAGATGACGATCGATGACGTGTTCGGTTTCGCCATCGTCCAGCTGATGTCAGCAGTGATAGAATAGTGAATAATTCAATGGATCTCCAAGACCTCACAGAACGCTTAAACTGTTGGAATGTTGTGGCTCGAAAAGTGTCATCAGATTTGCATCTTGATTTATTTTGTTTGAAATATTGATGAATATTAAACCCCGAAAATAAACAACCACCAAAGGTATCTTGACTTTGAAGAAAGATTCTTTTAATACTCCATCACATCTGAAACGATTCCAATGTCCTTAAAAAACGTAATCATACTTCACTTTGCCACTTCAAACCACACAACGCACAAATGGTACACGCTTCAATGAGTCGTGCGTAATGTAATGCGAACCGGTTAACGCCACCGGGGAACGCTTTTCTACACCGTTGCACAGCCAACTGCAATCGCCTACAACGCAGCAGAATGTGGCCGCATGTTGGTAACGTGATAAATGCAACAGTAGACACCCTTTTCCTGTGTGGTCGCCCTCCGTCGTATGGAAGTCCCCGGATGTCCGGAGGCCGTAAGGGTCAGAGCGAGAGAAGCAGAGCCGAATCGGCGTGTTTGTGAGCGAGTGTTGTGAGTCAGTGTTTACAGGTAAAATCGAACACAATGCAACAAGAGCCAGGTAATAAACTGTTTGCGATGCATTTGCACCATCCTACCGCATATGAGAGCAAATAACTTTGATGCATTAAGTGCAATTGGATGCATCGATGCGTCCGTTGGGCTGAGCATCGACGATTTCCCAGGATGAATGGAAGTGCAATGCGAAGATAGAGCAATAGAATAAAAATAAAACAAATTTCAATTGATGCTTTCAAAAATAAAAGCAAAAAGCAGGGAATTTTTATGAAATCCTCGTTTGTAAGCAGAAATCAAATGACGATTGTGTGTGCGTATGGATAGAAAGGAACAAAACGAATCAAAACCGTTTGGATGCAAAAAGTGAGAATTAAGAGAATCAGTACGAATTAATGCTGTCAGCATATAGACTATTGGAAGTAAGAGAAAAAAAAAGTTTCCTTTGTTCGGAAAGCTAATTGAAATATCGTTAAAAATAGAAACAGCCATTGTATTATTGTTTATGGAAAATGAAACTCACAAAAAAAACGTGCTACAGATAATCATAAAATATAAAAGTATAAATTTGTATAAACAGAAAGCGAAAGGAAGATATTGTTTTGTATATTTGATATCAGTGTTTAGTTATGTTTGCACAAAAATATTACCGTTCGAAGCATTTTGTTTACAGTTCATTCAGTGCAACAAACAGTGCACGACGTAAATATAAAAGTAATATTTATCAACTAAACTCAACTAATATTCAAGGCTATTATTGATTGTCTGACGGTCATTACGATTTTATGCCATTATGCTCTTCTAGGTGTTATGCACTAATAATTTCCAATTGCTAATCATCTATTATTTTCACAAACCGACAAATGTGTGCACTGATTCCGATTGAAACGTACGATTTAACTTTATAAAAATAAATTGAGCCATTATCATATTTATTTATTTATTTATTATCCATTATGACGGCACGACGCCGTATTGTCACCACCGCGTGTGATGATTACAAATAATTCTTAAGATTAACAAGGCATTTCCTCCTTGTTATTTGCCTTATACCGGGCATGCTCGGTTGTCGATGAGTGAGGTTGTTGTCCATGTTTATTGTTGTTGTTGTGATGTGGTTGTAGGGTAGGCATAGTCCGGATCAATAGCTGTTTTTTATTGTTTGTTGTTGTGTGGCTTGTTCTATTTCTGAAATGGAAATGTGCTTCGTCCTTCCGACTTGCGGATCTGGAGTGAGGAAAAAAAATGAAAAAAAAACAAAACATAGAGAAAACAAAACTCTGGACAGGACAAACAATGTTGGCTGCGTACAGGACTCAACAAGCAGCCCAGCAGAGACAGTCCCAGCTCGACCATGTCAGCGTCGAACCCAAAAA
>KZ061675.1:76924-98390 GCA_002091835.1 Anopheles maculatus | reverse complement strand
TCGAACAACTTCACGCCATAGGTTGTCATTAGTATCAACCAACCAATAAGCCTCAGTCGTTAGAAGAAACCCCCAGAAAAGGACGTTAATTATCCAAAACAAAAACAAATCAACTCGAGTGACAATAATCAAACCAAACATGCATCACCAATGAGGGCTTCATTCGATGATTGAACCTTCACCGGCATTAGTACCTTCGAATCCTTCGAAAACGGACGAAAAATCAGGAAAACAAATGGCCTTTATCGAACAACTCGATGCCTATCTGCTGGTCTATCCACCGAATTTAATCGATCGGAGAAATTAATGGTGTTAATTTGATGGACAGCTGCAATGTTCGTGCGTCGGTGGCGGAGCGAGTGACCCAACACACACACTCATTACGCTGTTTACATTATGAATTAGACCGTTCGCCGGGGCATTCTGGCCGACGGTAGTGACCCAGAACGGTGGCGTAATGTTTAGATTGATGAGGCCCGATTACGACGACCGAAAGCCGAGTTGAGCGTTGACAGTTACAACCGTCCCGGTCGACCGTGATCAATATCATCAGCATCGTTGATGAACGTGGCCAATGTTCTGTCGTCATCCGGATGGATTGTTGTTTGGGCCGAGAATTGGTGTAGTCGTGGTGAAAGCCAATTCTGAGAGAATGGGGCACAGGAATTAGGCATTTGACATTCAACATCTATTTCAAGGAATGAAGGATTACGAGGTAGGTATGGTGATTAAGGCCTTCTGGGAGGGACATCACACTGTCACCTTGATGATTCGAATCTTTCAGCTAGTGTTTACGTGAATGCAAAACATCTGAAAATTCATCTTATCACCTCAAAAGCTTTTTCTTTATTGTTCTCATTTTTAATTACGATTTTTACTTAATCGTATTTTGATGATAAACCTTACTCGGTTCAATCTAATTAACGCCCGTAACTTTCATTAAGATCAAATAATCCATTTGTCTTTTAACTGCCTCTAGGCTCACACCAAACATCCAACAATCGTAATCAGGTTAATCGAATAAACACTCACTCACACACATATGCGCTCGTTTGGGAGTAACTTACCATATGATTAAGCTCAACCGCAGTGGCGTGAGTTCACACCATATTCCTTCAGCGTAACTCCTTTCTGGTCCGCATTCGCTGGATAATAGTTGTTTAGTCAAATAATCCGTTAATGGGGTGTAATTTTCGGGTTTTTCCTTTCCAGAACCTTTTACTATCAACGGTCAAGGGGAACACACTGCCCTTTACTTCAATTGGCTGGCTTCGGTTAGCGGGAAACTGTAATTATGTTGTTAATTCCGTCCAGTTGAATGTGCCTTTGACCGACACGGGGCACGATGAACGATGGTGGCTACCTGCTTCATGGCGTTTGTTTTTCCCATTCACACCAGCAACAACACCGCCCTACTGTATAATTTGTCTCATTAATTATGCATCTGCTTGTGGCGCATTACATTATGAGGTGTTCCTGGTGGAATGTGTGCGCGATGTTTGGTGTTTGTTTTGAAGTTTTACTATATCGCTCGATCAATGTTCGATCGGTTAAGGTGTGGGGTTCAGTGCTTACTCGATCGCCCAACTCTTTTGCACACTGTGGTCATGCTCCGGTAGTGTTCTGGCTTTAGTATCCACTTAATAAAACACTGCCGATTGGACTACAGCACAAACGAGGAATAGCTACAAAATGACCAAAGAATCTAGTTCATTACTAGCGAAAGGTGATAATCATCATAATTCATTCGTAGATGTGATTTGTACATGGAAAGGAAACGGATTGCATTATTAAATACTTTATGTTCTGCTTCACTTGAATTTATAGTAAAACAAACCTCAGCAATCTTCACTTACCTGAATCATTCATTTTATTACTCATTACATTGGTCTTGCCGCAGTGCCATTAGAATGATTTATATCGCTTTCTTTTACGACCCAAATCACCTGCAGACAACATTTGTCATTTACTGATTTTCATGGAGAAAAGGTGATGTTATTCCAATCTTTACCAACTCAAACGGTGATTTCACTTGTTTTCCAACCTCACTGTACGATTTCGACATTATTCCATGACTACCAAAAATGACACGCGAAACCCGTTAAAGCCTGTTTCATTGCCTGTTTTCGGCATGTTCCGGGGTCATCTCACCAACAAACCCTTCACAAACCCACGGCGCATGTACTTTCATCCACCTCAGTGTGTCAATTTACTGCAATTTTATTGTTCCGAACTGATACGATCGGGAGAAGATTCGACGGATGCGACCACAACACCCAGAGAGAGAAACACACGCGGAGATCATCGAACCGATCGGCCAATGAGGAGGATGTCCAACGCGATGTAAGTAGCGCGTAATGCTTACGATTCACGCCACACACCGACCGTTAACTGTTAGCAACGGCTGTCAACACAATCGGAATCAGTCCCAACGACAGCCGCCCGTTCCTCCATCATACCGACTGCCTCTCGTCTCGCCAAACTCACCACGTTCGATCACTGTGCCGTGATAAACCTAATGGATCGCAAGCATACGATCTAAAGTGGTTTTATTTATTTTATTTTGTCTTTTCTTCACCGACCTCTCATCGGTTCATCTGGTCCGCTTCTCCCCGATAGGACAGAAACCAACTTCAGCATGCCAAATCTACGATCACCACAGCGAAAAATGGATGTTTTTCGTTGGTTTTTGGGTTCATTTTTTACCCCAACGTCGTCACAGCTTAGATTGGAGCTCACTGATTCGCAGAGGCTTTCGGGTTGCAGACTTACACTTCTGCTTGCCAGCATTATCAGCGACCGGACTGCTTTTCTTTTGGCGAGCTTATCAGATAGTGCGCTTCCCCCGGTTGGTCGTGCTAATGTCAGAGGTCCTTGACTTTAGGAAACGGCGCGATACAAAGCCTGTGATGTGTGATAGCTTAACTAAATGGACCACGATTTTGGGGCATCAGGGAAAAGGCCAAAACCTTTTACTGTTGCCTCTGGCTGACGTTGCTGTGTGGATGTGATAGGATTAGTTCGAGACCGGACTCGTGCTAATTAATAATCCGATTTTAATGAATCATACTCTTCGGTAAGCCAGAAAGATCGCTTGAGGTGCTTCTAATCTAGTGAATGCTTTACTGGAAATGAGCCACAGAGATAACGTGCGTTGCTGTTCTTCTTTGGTCCCTTGGCTATCACAGTGCCTCTATCGGGAATGTACTTTAACATTCTAATGGAATGCACATGATTATTTACCTTCCTGGAGGCACGATTACAAGTTTTCCTTCGAGAAGCAACGTTCCACAGAGTTACTCCAGAAGTGAACCAATTTATCTTCGATAGGCGCCACTACAAATGATCACTGCATGCCTGGTTTAAAGGGAGTTTATGGTGTGGATAAGTTCCAACAGGGCTTCAATATTACGTTGATTTCTTCTCCAAGAAACTCCATCGCTTTCTCAATAAGAAAAAGGGTCACGCAGTCGCCACATAGAACGTCGGAACAGTCGACCCATGGCGCGACAATTTGGTATTTTGCGATATATTGTCGCAATCAGCAATTCTTAAGCCGACGAAAAATGGTTTACATTTGGTCCATATCATCTCTCTCTTCTCTGCTCTCTGTTTCTCTCTTTCTCTCTTTCCATCTCTTCACCCTTTCCCTTTCGTCTCATTCCTTATTCCGGTTTCGGGGAACTAAACTAAAGATCTCAACGACAGCAACAGCAAAGAGCCTACCTACACTGCATCGCCTTCGTTTCCTTCCTGTATCTCCATTTACCGTACCACGTGTTGCGAGTCTGGCGCTGGCGCTTGGTGGAGAAGAATGATATCAGTTTGCTTATCGCCATCCAGCACTTAAAGCAATAAATTACGGAAATTCTTCTACTCCACACGCATCGGCCGACAACCACCTTCGGGATTTATGAAATCTCTCGAGCCTTGTGTCCACCCCAAGCAACCCCCTCTTCAGTACATACAAGCCTTCGCTTTGCATGCGTCGAATGGTGCGTTGAAAGCTTATCAGGGATTTATTTTCCTCGCCGCATTCTCAGCCGGTCCCCCCGGACTTGGTAGATCGCAAATGGCTATCCGATGATAGTTTGTTCTTACGTGATGTGCGAGACGAGAGAAGCAACTAAATGCAGATGTAAATCCCGCCCTCTATTCTTGACTGGATGGTGAAGGTTTCACTGGAAACGGTCTGAGGTTTGGCAGGGCACACCAAACAGAGTGAGATTAAGTCCCGGTCAGCTTTCCAACCGCCTTAAACGAAAACTTTTTGAGCCATCGACATTATTTTCACTAATCTTAAAATATTAGGGAAGGATTGGGCTGGACGGATAGCCGATAGTGTCTCGAGAACATTAAAACATCGTAAGATGTAGCTTTAGGACTTTCAAACATCTTAAGTCATGCGATTTCTATTGATAAAAACGTCAGACTTTTGAACTTTTTACGAACGTCTTATGAGGAACAATTCCAAACTGTGATTCGATTGTCTACGATCATACCTAGAAAACACTCTCTTGTGCATCTCACACAGACTCTCTTTAATTCACACTCTGAGAAAACGAGATTAAGAAGGCGATCATACTCCAGCATACAACTGCACGATGTATGTACAGAGGGATTACAGTGTTGGTAACCAATTGCTCGGACTCCGATTGGCCAACCAGTTCCTCAACATTCCGGTATGTAAACGATCGATTCCAAGCACAGCACGGCAACACCTCAATGAAGCTGCGAAGATAAAGCAAGAGAGCAAAAGCAGTACGCGATTGTGTGCTTGAAAGAAACGAACCTTCAGCCAACTCAAAAGCTGGATGAAAACAGAACTTGCGATAAAAAGTATGGCGAAGTTCTGTGGCGATCACGCAAAACACTTTTTAAACAAGCAAAATAAAAAAGTGTATGCTTATTCGACCGCAACGGCTAGCACCGCCCCAAATCGCAATGCGGCCAACATTGAGTTCCACGCGATCAGGGGTGGGAAAAGAAACACTTCCAAGGTGTCTTTCTTTGTTGGGTTGGTATGAAGAACATGGCCTTTATCAAGCGTGAAGTATCTACAGCGTCGTTGTGGAAAAATCTTAATTCGTTTTAAAGCGTTTAAGGAATAATAATCACAAAACTGAACGATGGAAATAAAATAGTCTTAAAAGCCAACACTAACAACAATCCTCTAGTATTTTATTTAGAATTGTAAAACAGCTCAATGCTTTTGCAACATTCAACCGTTGTTCAATCCTCCATCTCAAAGCAACCTGAAACGATAGACGGCCTTTAAGCCAAACAATTGATACAACCAGTACACGTTTTATCTGCACCTAACAAACGCTGTTTTTACATATTCCAACGTCCTCACGACCGAAGCCGATAAATTATCTCTCCACCAGAGCTAACTCCCAAGCTCCAACCGCGAACGCGATTACAGACGAACCTGCCGAAGGAATCGCTCCACGCAGGTAAACCCGATTTTGATTAGTGTCGTTGACCGAACGCAGTTTTTTGCTATTTCCTAGGCGTCTGAGCGTATGTGAGCGTGTTGATATTACCCGAAAAAGTAAGCAAAACACGTTGACAGCAACCGCCGTCAGCGCGATATCGATGCTGGAACATAAATCTTATGCTTAGACTACTTGCACACCGTCGGACCACTTGGACCTCGGTTGTGTAGTCGTGATTTACATGCCTTCTGATATCGCACCTACACGGTCAACATTCCTGTGGCACGATTGACAGTGCGAAAAATTGGACTTTTCCCCCACGCTGACTGCGGGTAAAGTTCGCCTAGCCAATCGATTCAGTGGGTGACAGTTTACCGCTTTTCCATAATCGAGCGATGGTTTATCGAGTGGGAAGAAGGGTGTGGGTGAAAAGCTGAGGAAAATAGGAAAAAATATTCCTTACGAAGGGATTGTTTGTGGTAAGCGAGCGCTTATCTGTTCTACCACCAGCAGCATTCCAGACGGATAAGGGCTTACTGTTGGAGGTGTGACATGGCTGTGAATGGCGTCTTCTCAAAGAAGGTGTTGGAGAACGTGCAAAGAAAGTAAACAATCCTTTCGTGCAGACCGAAGAAGAAGTTTTTTTGTAAAAGAATTATAAATTCAAACCCGTGATGGCCATCTCGAGAAAGTGTTTGCGTTGATGGACAGCTAAAGTAATTGCATTTTGAAGAATTTCCTACGCAAAAACAAATTTGAGGAAAGAAGCATATCAGTTCTTTTCTAAGAATTCCGCTTGCTCTGATTTGAACAAATCATATTTTTTTAATTATATCTACTCAAATTTCGTAAAATGTATTTTATTGCTTCAAATCACCATCATTTTTGTATTCTTGCAACACGTTCCTACCACAGCTCAAACTCTTATCGGCTTCGAAACGCCAACCCCAGTGCGTTATAACTGCAGGATTTTGATACAACCCATCGTGCCCATTGAACGAAGGCGTTGATGAGGAAAATTCCATATCAGTTTTAAATTAATTACTACCCCTAAAGGTACGCAACAGGCACGGTTGACAATAAAAATCCATCCCAAATGTCCTGACACCTCGATACTGTTTCCCTTATTTGGAATTCAGCTCGGGCTGGTGTTCGAAAACAAAGAGGTATACGGTAAGCGTCTGATTTCAAAATTATCGGAACTGCAGCGCCCACATCCGTTATTTAATGGTCCAGTACACACAACCGTACTCGAACCAATGCATGTGTGAGATGTGGTCATACAAACTTGTTTCTGTAAAGCGTTTATATTTTATTTGTGGGGCTCATTTCCGTGTTTTTTTTTAAATAAAAATCATGTCAATGACTGGCTTGCTAATTTATCGTTGAAGATGAAGGTTAACTGGTCAATATCAAACATTTAATGGGTATAACTGGTTTAGAGTAGATAACTCGCATTTAACTTATTCTACCCAAGTTTGCTTTTGAGTCATTTAATAACGAAAATCAATTAATCACAAGCTGTTATTGTTTTGTAGTATTGTATTGTACCTGAACAAAACTGGCTTAATGTTTGTGGACGAATGTGTCATCATTTGTGAACTTAGTTAAAAAATACATCCTAATGAACAAGTGTATAAAAGTACTACAACTATAACATGTTTGAATGCTTCAAGAAGATGGTGCTAATTATATTAACTACTACACTTATCTACTACACTACACTACCTCAGTTATGAAATCTAAGCGGATTTTTAGATTTTTTTAGAACGGATTTTTAGAAACGGATTAGGGCGGCCCGGTGGTGTATACGATAGCGGCGCCGGTCTTCACACGGCGGGACCGGGGTTCGAAGCCCGGCGGACCGCCTCCCCGTACGCAGGACTCACCATCCAGCTACGGGTATAACTAAGTCACAGAGAGCTAGCAACTGCTAGCAGGCCAAGACCTACAGAGGTTGTAGTGCCAGAGAAGAAGAAGAAGAGAAGAAGAAACGGATTTTTATTTCAGAGTCAAGTAAAAGTGTGTAAGTTCTATTGTATATATAAATAATGGGTTGAAAGTATACAGCAGATACTGCAAAAAATGGAAAATGAAAATTAACGGTTCAAAATCAGAAGCAATATACTTTACACGATGTACATGTTCTCACAGATTTCCCTAACGCAGTTTAACGATTAATGCTACGACCATCCCATGGAAAAACTCAGTAAAATACCTCGGTCTAATATTAGACAAAAGGCTAACTTATAGAAAGCACATTGAAGATACATCCATTAAATCAATTCAAATGATAAAAGTCCTATACCCTTTCATGAACCGAAGGTCGAAATTAAATGAAAAGAATAAACTTCTTCTGTATCGTACGTGTTTCAAGCCAATACTAACTTATGCTTCAACCGTATTTAAAAATTGTCCCACAAATTAAAAAAACTTCAAATCATCCAAAACAAAATGCTAAAAATAATATTGAATTTGCCTATGTGGTACAGCACACGATTACTTCATATACGTACAAATTTCCCTAAGTTAGAGGATCACATAGCTAATATTAGTATGAAATACATTAGTATGTGCCTTACGAGCGATAATCCGATCTTGCAACAATTTAGCACAATTAACTAATTAGTTTCTGTTATGTAGGCGATATGTCTCAACATTGTTAGGTTTAGTATGGTTTTGCCCTAGTGTTCTTCTGCTAGCTTTGATTTGTGTTGTGTATTGCGTATTCATTAGTTTAAGATTTAGATTTAGTTTTTATATAATTAAAAAAATGAAACCTTTTTGGGTTTTTCCTATACAATTTTCCCTTAGATAACATTAGACATTAAATAAAAAATCATAAATTGCTAGCCTGTTAGGAAAATATAAAATCAATGTGGAGAGTATAATAAGCGACCTCTTAAAATGAAATGTAATATAAACAAATTTAATGTAATACACCTCAGCTTATTCCAATAAACTTCTACTACTACTACTCTATTGTATCTAAAGTGAATCAAGTGCAGTCAGTTGTAGTCGACAGAAGCCAGGCATCGCCGCCCGTATATTTCTAGGAAAGTGTTCGCGAACATATGTGTCACTGACCTAGCACGAAAAGTGATCCTAATATCGTATTTTAAACAAACCTCGACCTCGTATACTCACCTGATATTTTTTATAGATGTTGCAAAACGAATTCTTGTCGTTCTGTTGCTCGTTTCCGGATTTGTAACTTTTTTACACCGTTCCGCCAACTGGTTACATTTACACTAAACCACCACAAGATCACCAACGACCTACATGTGACAGTTTGGTTGTTCCTGTTTCCGTTGACGATAAATGGTTCTGTTTACGAGAGAGATCACGTTCCACAGTGCTGCACGATCACAGTAAACACCTGCTAACACTACCTATAAAGCCACACACTTTTTGTCCCAACGCTTCGTAGTAATTCTTCACGATGGTTTCCGCCAGGTTGTGTGTCGCTGCACTAGTGTCTCTAGGGTTAACGGGTGCCTTTGCCTTCAGCGAGCACTGTACGATCGAAAAAAGTTTTGTCCAGGCACAGCATGAGTGTGTTGCGTATCTCAACCTACCGAAGCATCGACTCTACCAATACCTGGTTTACAATTATTCGAACGACGTTAAAACCAAATTAATGATCCGCTGTGTCGGTTTGCTTTTGCGCTGGTGGAACTCGGACGGAGTGCTTAACGAGCATGTGATGGCACAGTACTTCCTGCCGGACTCTGCCGATGCGACGTATTGCGAACGAACGCGTCTGTGTATCGAAAACAAAGCTCCGGAAGGTGATGAACTGTGTAGCCGAGCGTTCGAAACATTCCAGTGCTATCTGCAGCAGTACGGTGAGCTGCTGAACTGTCCCAAAGTAGTTCCACTGAGTGACGAACGGCTTGCCGAAACGATGCATTTTTGTCTGAATGTGTTGAGTCTGCCGCTGTCCTATTTCGAGAACTGTACAGGCTCAGCTGAACTGTTCCTAGCCACAGACGAAGCCCGCTGTTTGCTGAGATGTTTCGTGATTCGGACGGGACTGTATTCAGACCATCACGGACCGTTTGCCGACCGGTTCAGGCTACAGTTTGGTCCACCAAGCTCGGACGCCTACGACAACGATCTAGAAGGAGACTACTGCGTAACTCGACTACGCCGCGAAGGATATGACGAATGTTCGCTGGCCGCACGTTCTCTGTACGAATGTTACTACTTTGCCGATACTTTGCTGCCCGCATTCGAGCGTATACTGCCCATTTTGAAACTCGTCATGTCGGCGGAATCGGACGAAACGGCGATAAACTCAAGTTGTTGCCCTACAAATAAAATAAAAAACAGTGAATAGCGAAACCATTGTATAACTTTGCATCTCTTGTTAAACGTTGTAAATAAAATCGAAATCGAAAAATGGGATGAATCCTTCCGGGAGGAAATAAACATTAAATAGACTTTGCTGCCCGGCGTACTAAACCTCCGAACGAGTGTTCCCCGGATACGGTGATAGATTTCGCTATTTCTGTTCGCAACGCGATGGGGACGATGAAATTTATTGCCGATTTGCCCGAACTGTCCCCGTCTCGAAGGGAAAACAGCTAAAGCTGCTGTCGGTAGAAGTCATCTTTGATAGCAACATCCTTTCGGCAACGACCATCCTTCGTAGCCTGCACCACTGTGTGACCGTGCATAAATTTCGTCATGTTGGACATCCTCGTGGCCATATTGGTGTTTTATGTTTCTTTTCGATATTTATCCCTATTTTCTTTCTTTCTTTCTTTCGTTGCAGGTAAGTTTCCTTATGGGACAAAGCGAGACAGATGCATGATCCTTTGCTTCGTTTACCATTCGAAGATCGATTGTTTCGTTAGTGTGTAAGTGAAAAAATGTTTTTGATTTATAGCACATACCATTGGTTTGTTGATTTAGTCCACTGAGTTAAACGTACGCGATAAAAGACCACCCCAGCCAGCAAAGGAATGTATGCTCGGTAAAGATCATCAAATGTGTGTAATATCCTTTCGGTTACTTCTCATAAAAATCGTCGACCAGGCGTGTGTAGAATGCAGATTACATTGCGGACCGTTCCATTCCGACAGCCATTTATCGTCCATCCAGCTCGGAATAAATGGCAATAATCCGACGCCAACTTTTACCCGATAATGGAGTGTCAAAATCGGTACCTATCGAACGTCTTCATCATTATGCAAACAACCGATCCGACCACCGTTCGATGATATTTTCCAACCAACCAGGCCACACCTCTCCATGGGCTGTGGAGAAAACGAGGAATGGGAAAGCACTCGATCGTAGAACTCTCGATCCTACCGGAAATGGGAAAAGCTGTCGCTTGGTGCATGCTCAACGTCGTGCATTTTTCAATTCCGTTCCCTGCTTCCCGGTTCCCGAAAATCTTTCCGAATATTATTACGACAACGGAAATAAAATGTCGTCGTTTATCGTGTCCTCGGTTGCGGGACGGACGGTGCTGGAACCGAGCGAGAAACGATGTCGGATTAGGTGTCCTTCTTCTTCTTCTTCTTTGTCCTTTTGCTGTTTAGAAACTGCTCCTTGCTGCTTGCTCGTGAGGCAAGAAAATCAGCACCGGCTTCTGGCTTCAAAGTCGCCCAATCTCTGCAATGACACAGCATGAATACCACTACTTCCTGCTTGTCCGCTTGAGCTCCTGTGTCTCCTCGACAAACCGTGGATACAAACTGAGGTACAGAAACTCACAGCACGAATGCATGGCCGTTTTATCGCGTTCGCAGTCGAACAAATCTGGTGCGATGCAGTTTTTGTTATAAATTGTGTGATACGAAATTTTATAAATAATATTTAACGTCACCCAACTGCTGGGACATCTTGGGCCAGAAGCACAGGATTGTGGTCGGACGGTTTGACGCGTTCGGAACCTATCCGGAATCCGATTCCACTGCACGGCAACACAGCGATAGGAAGCCCGAGGATGCAACGATGTTCGGTATCAGTCCGACTGCACAGCCTTTTCTTCACAGACATAGCCAAACCACCAGAAGACTACTCTCGCCTCTTTTTCCTTAAGTGCAAGAGCTACCACACTGTGTTTGCAGATCGTTTCGTTTTTTCTCAGACTCCTTGTTTCCAATTTCCACCTCCCAACGAGTCAACTTTCGTCGAGGAAGCGAGTTCTTTCCAAGTTCTCCCGCTTCGACGCATTCGCAGCATCCAGTGATTTCCTGCCTTTCCATGGCATGGAGCTGTCACTTCGCACTGATAGCCGTTCTCTCCAGCCTCGGATAGCACTCAACACACACACACACAGAGTGCCCGAGTGTAGGATATGCAATCCGTGCAAGAGGATGCAGCAATCGTTCCTCGCCAGCAGCCAACGAATGCATTCCGGAGTGGCTCCAGGGGATCGGGAAACGCCGATGAGGAAATGATGATGAACTTTATGAAGCGTCAAACCGGGCAAAGAACGTTCCGAACGAACGTTGCATCGCCACTGATAACGACTCTAACGAGCGGGCACGACGAGGACGTTCGAGGGATCCTTCAAGACAAGCTCACTTTTGTTCCTTGTACGGAGTGGCAGCATTGAAGCAGCTAAGAAAAAGAATAAATATCGCCTCAGTCGGTTGGCCAAAGGTGGCTGAGTGGGCGAGAAATCAAAACCGGATGAAGCCTGAAACTTTGTTTCGCTAAACGACAGCTCCAGTGAGTTTGATTGGGAAACGGTGGCCAAAGGGTTGCAAGGGAGGATTCTTAAAATCATAGTATCGTCAAGATTTCCTACTTGCAGTGCGCGTGATTCTAAAAGTGGTAAAGAAGCATCCGGTTAAGAAAAGTTTCGAAATCTGCTCAATCATCCTGGTGCATCAGGATCTCGAGTGAATCGTTCTCGCCCGCCTCAGTCAAGAATCGTTCGCTTTCCTCGAGCTTCCTACTGCAGTTCTTTACCTTGCGTATCGTGCTTATCATTTGTTCAAAGACTAGTCTTTTTTTTGGATTGTTCCCTTTTTTCACATCGTTATCCTGAAATCCCCTCCGACTCTCGTTCTCTATCGCCATTGCGGTAAAGTGGCCACCGGGAATGTAGTATTCGCTCGTATCGGCTTCCGGTTGACTGGCAGTTGGCAACCATTGGCCTCGAATGCTAATCGAAAGGTTTTGTGGAAGAGTTCCTACCAGGCAAGTGCACAATCTCCTCTAGGAGTCATCAAAATCACCCGCTGCATCTTGCACTCGTTGTTTTATTTTTACCCTTTAGTTCCCTTTTTTGCGAAACCCTCATGTCGGACGATTCTGCACACACCATATTCCTGTTTCCGTTCTGCTGATGTAAAAATGAATCATTCTCTTTCGTTTTTCTTTATTCCTTGTTCTCTTTCCTCATCATGATTGATCGACTCAAGAGGAAATCGATCCGAGGCAATGATGTTTGCTTTTTCGATCCGGCTTAAACGAAACGATGACGGTTGAATGGAAGAAACTGTGGACCTGCAGCCATTGCTTATCAGTTGTGCATTTTCTCATCAGGATTTCCTTCCTGCATGCTGCAGTTATTTAAAACGAAATTGGCACCATCATGAGCGATTGATTGAAGTTTGTATCCCTGATGCTGGCCGAAGCACTGATAAGAAATGGAAGCAGACATTAGTTGTGATTTACTGGCTTTGTTGATATTAAATGTAATGTCTTACAGTCACTGATTTTTTACGCTATTTATACATCAAATCAGGACAATAGTTTAATTCAATTGCGGATTTTATTGCTCTTAGTTAAACTGGTGAATATTATAAAATCAATATCGAAAGTGTCAACAAATTGGCGCAAATTAAATCCTGGTCATGGCGCCCAGCCGTCCTTCGAGTTACTCATTGGGCAAGTGTAAATATCAATTTAACCACCGCTTAAAACCCTTAAAGCCCCCTTAGCAATTAAACAATAAAACCTTGCAAAATCGGTCCAATTGAATGTAACTCAATACTAAACTAATCACTTCAAACATTCATCAAATTTGCTGTCAAATGCCATTGCATCTTTCCGGAATTGCAGCTTTACTCTAGAAAATCCTACAAAAACCTTTTTGCCCACGAGCTAGAACGATCGTTTCCTAAATGGTGCGTGCATTTGCACAACTTCCAACGGCGAACAACCCAAAGAACCACAGGACACACATCCTTGCGACCGTTGTTTCGAACGTGGTCAATGTTTTTGTCCGGATGACATTCTGCATCCAGTTCGCGGACGATGTTTGAACTTCACTGCATCAACGGTCGATTACAATTGACCCGAAAGCATCCCTTTGCCCTGTGTCATGCGTTTCCCATTTTCTTCCATCCCAAACCGAGAAAAACTGGCGACATTCCACGAAAAACAGTCCCAAGCAGAGAAGCCATTGCTCCGTCATCACCAACAGGAAACTGCAGCAGAAATTCGTGCCGATGGTCCAATGTATTCCCCAACTACGAACCAAGCGCATCGGTTGAGTTAAAAATGAAACCGCGACACCACACAAGAAACGCGTTTTTCCACTGCAAGAGCTCCAAATCGAACGCAACGTCGAATGCAATCACGCACTTCCCATCGGTAACATCCTTTGCCGCGTTTTCCCTGCGACAGAATGTATCGCGTGAAAAGCGAGAGGTATTTTCCCCCCAATTGGAACACCCGGTTCCGTTCGGAAAAGGTGCATTCCGACTGCAGTTTGATTGTAAACGACGATTGTCAACGCTTTCCATCCATGCCCAGTCTGATGGAACTTTCCTAGTAGGAAATGTGTTGTGAGGTAAAATCGAACAGAGCGCCCTTCATTGGCGCGTTGATGGAAGGTTTGATGAATTTGATCCAAACATCGCTAACCGTTCGCATGGGCATTGCCTTGGCAAAGATGTACCAGAGCAGGAAAATTCGTTCCTAATCGAACGCCAAATGAAAGACCACCGCCATCGCCATCATCAACCATCGACGAACAAACACGATGGTCAGAATGCGACGTTTCGACGGATATCAATTGAAACTATTCTTGCCGTAGGCGTACAGTCGAATGCATTTTGAATGCGCCGCGATGCATCGACAACCATTCTTCCGGCACAATGATGTGTTGTGTTCTCTATGTTGGGGTCTGCGTTTTGTTTGGAGGTTTTTCTTCGACGAAGCTTTCTTTTGCAATGTCACCGGTGTGGGTCTCTTTCTCTTGCAACAAGACTCCATCTCACTCACAACAAAGACCAAAAGCACGTCCACCACTGTCGAGGGAATGCCCAAGAAGAGTTCCAACGAATCAACCCGTACACACTGATTTCTAAACACACGTCAACTCAGGCCGTTCTGGTGACTTCCAATAGAATGTCCCACTACTCTTCCCTGTCCTTCTTTACAATACGGCATGTGAGTGCATCAAATCAATGAGCATCCCGGGAAAGGGTTCCGCGAGAAGCATCCTGGATTCCAGCCTTGTAAAGATTACCTCCAAAAAAGAAGCGCCAAAAAACAGGATTCCCCACGTCAAACTCTTTTCGACAGTTGGACTCTATCGGTAACGGGCTTATCGCTATCGAGTGTCACCGCACTTCCTCATCGCGGGTTTCCTTCTCATGTTTTCTCCTGTCCCCGGTGATGACAAACGTAGCCGTAGTTCGCACCAGTTGTCTCGGTTGACGTTTGCGAGATTAGACATCCGGCCAGAATGTGGATGGATGGACATGTTTGTTCCCATGCCGTTTTTTTTTTGTTTTGCTCTTGTGTGACTTTCGTCCTGCCGATTCGTTTTGGTATGGTTTCCCAGGTTTTCCCTGTCAATGCATCGATATCCCATCCTTGCACTGCACAATGCTGGTTGCATTTCTAATCAAATGAAAACTCGTTTTTTTCTGTGTCCTTCCTTTTCCTGAAATCGCCAGTTGTCAGTCAGTCCGTCAGTGCTCGCTTATCCGCATTGTCCAACTGATAACGTCTGCCAATGGCATGAGATCCTTCCCTTCTCTTTCATAATGCCGATGCAGTTTACAATTGTCATACGAAACGACAAACGTCAAACTGCAGCTCCATCGATCACAGGCGGCTAGGCGCCTCCATGGCAAAGAAGTTTTAACTGAGATCGCTTTTTCCTGTTGTTCTTTCTCATTGCCACTCTTCTCGTCTACTGCAGAGTGTTGTGTTGATGCAGTGAAATCTCTTATCTCACTAGGGTTGTGTTTTCCATATCATTCCACTTTCTCATTTTACAGCCGGATTATGATGGAGATTTCGAGATGAGGTTTTTGCTTCAGAACTAAACTTGATGGTGATTCCGGATTAAATAAATACGATCACCAGCATTGATAGCGTATTCCCGAACCTTGCTTATATCCTACAATACTCTCCTAGTCACCGAAAAAGCGTGAATATTCGCCATTTTTCGCGACACTAAACCGTCACGCACTGTCAGCAGTTTGTGTTCGCTTAGTTCGCGTTTGAAGGGCGAAGAGATGTTTTCTCCCCATTTTCCAGTTCCGTTGCAGAATGTATTTCGCATGCCTGTGGGACTGGAAAAGGGTTGATAAAGTTTTTAGTGATTTTTAAAAGCATCTCCATGGGCCATTACATTGTGGGAAACGGGATAAAATCCGGCTTTTAGGGAAGATTTGAGAGATTATGCTGATTCAGTTGGGTTTGAAGCAAAAAGCGTTACATGTTTCAATGACGGTTACCAGTTTTACGGTTGTTGGTAGGGAAAAAGGGATATTTTGTTGGATAAGAAAGCTACTATCAAGTGAACTGGATGTGATAAGCATTAGGTGCCGATCACAAATAGATTGACCCGTCTGAGAGAAGAAGTTTGTCACAAAAACTGGTCTACGAGGATTCACTCCAAGTTGCTATAACTTTTTAACTCATAACTTATATAAAAAACAATTTTATTTCTATAAAACTCCATCACCTTCATTTCAGTCAAGGTAAATAAATTAAATACCTCCAGAATATTTTTATATCCTTAATGGCTCTTAATCCGAAGCGTCCTGCCAACCAAAAAGGTATCATTAAAACAGATTTCACCGATTAGCATGCCAAATGCCGGGGACAATTTGCTTATTTAGATGGGAGCAATCATGACGGGTAAGATTGTGCGTCTTTTAATTCCTTCCTGCCATCAACGCATGCACGTTTTCCCTCTTCCTTTGGTCGCTTATCCTACACTTTTCAGTTCATTTGCTGTCGTGGAGAATTTGGAATTTGTGCCAACTAATGGCGAATGGCGATAATCTTTTGAGAATAAAAAAAACACCACCAACACTGAAGGATACCGGTGTGTACGGCACAAGGTGACCAAATGTTCTTTTTTAATCGCCACTGCACCTCCTAGGATGGAGATGAAACTCCTTTACAAAAAAGAGCTGCCTTTTTAATTTCAAACGCTTCATTGCCACCGTTTATGTTCATTTTCCTCTCACGAACGACAGTCGCGTAGGTCAAACTTTTATTTCCTTTTTTTCTTCTCTACATTTGCCGAAAAAGTGTCTTCAAATTTCCGGCGTTTTATAGCGACACATAAGGGTGACCTCCAAGGACATTAGGAAAAAGGACATTCGCAGTGCAGGACACGGCTTGCAGGAACGGCTTGCTGGAGACGATCATTAAGATGTCGTTTTATTTACCATTTTCACGATTAGTAGTATCTCTCGCCACGGTGTCCAATGTCCGAAAGGTACGATTTTAAAACTCTTATCGCTCGTGCGTCCCTTTCCATCTACCAAACCCATCTCTTGCCTCTGCAAAACAGGAAATGAACGATACCAGCTATGATCCGTCACCCTCCGAACAACGCTCCCCTTTTGTCCTCGATCGCGATTGTGACGGCGATGATGATGCTGATGATGGAAAATGAGAGGATTAAAAAAGGTGCACGATATGATGTAAAATATCATTCGTTTATCATTTTTTATGACCACTCTTCGGCCTGTCCTGTTCTTCTCCCTTCGTTACAACGCCCGGAAAGATGGCGGGAACGCTTTGTCCCCGGCAACGGTGAGCCAAGAATGTGTTTATACTGCTGCACCGTCGCTGTCCTGGTTGATGGGAACCGAGGGTTGAGTTTTAACTGCCAGTCAAACACGGTGTAAGTGAGATAAAACACGCGAATACACTCCCCCAAATACAATGTCACCGACAAAAAAAGGCCGAAGGATGCACGAAGTAAAGTGTTACATGCTCGTGATGAGCTTTATCTACTGCTCAGGTGGTCACATCCTGCAAGGAACCATGAGTCCACGACTCCGAAAAGGCGTCCATTGGAGTGTCCTTTCTCTATCTCAGCGCTTTCGCAAAACATTCCCAAACAATCTACTTCCACCTTCGCTCACCACTCACATCACTCACGAGTCCCGTCCACGTGGGTAAGTGTCTGAGAATGAAACGGAAATTAAATTTGATCCATTTGAGAAGATTATCGCTTCCTTACCACTGCGCCCATTCACTCCATCGTTCATCCGCGATGGCTTCGTCTGTCGTCCTCGAGAGAAAAAGGTAGCCCGATCCGAATGGATTCACCTTGAAAGGGACTCCCAACAACGGTAAGCAACATGCCGGAAGGACGTTTTGTCGTTCGGACAGCTGTGCAGCGATACCTACACAAACACACACATACAGCCAGACAAGCACCAGCACTGGCAAGTCGTGCCTCGTCTGCTAATGGGTGTCGGAAATGGGTTGGAATTCTTTTTACGTCGCGAAGGACACAACGGACAGCGTTTTGTGATGAGCTCTGTACGTCAATGATCCCTTTCGGACGACGAGCTGATCGGTTGGTGTTGATGTTGGTGTTCTGTTCTGGTGTTCTCCGATGGTGTAAAGATAAACGGGTTGGTCTGGCACGTCCTGTGACATCAACTTATTTGTAATCGATGTTTTCTCTCGGCTGAATTTTATTTTTATTCGATTCTATGGAATTAGTAGTTGGTATGACGTTTATGACGGACTGCATACTGTATACAGATAATCAGTTTGTGATGAAAGCAAGCAGCAGGATCAAGTTGCATTAATAATTAATAATTAATTAATTTCAATATCATGGTCCAGATTGTGTTTACCAACTTACGGTTAAACTGCATCCTTTAAAAAGAATATAAAGAAATCTTTTTTTAATCTTTATCAGAACGAATGACAACCGAAAAAACATAGAACCTAATGATATTGAAATCTTAAAGAAGCCATAGCATCTTATTCTTTAAAATCCATGACATAAAACCATCACATTTGCAATCATTTTCTCACAAAACTTATCAGAACTTTATGACTGTTGGAAAAATTAACTAGCTCTCTTAACCATCTCCATCACACCTCGAATCGAATGTGTGAAACTAAGCCACTTGCTAATTAAAATAATTTTGCCATAAATCCTATATTCAACCAGTTTTATGACACCACGCTACCGTTAATGGTCTGTACATGTGCGATACGCCCCACACTACTTCACCATCTCATCCTTATTCCTCTTCCCATGCAAAATCTTATCCCACTGTTTAGCCTCCCTCATGTAGTTTCTTCACCACCTGTACCATCAACACCATGTAACTTGAAAAAGGAAAACTTTTCCAACTTTTCCCTCCACTCACGGTGCAAGACGTTTTCCAACACATGGCCACACGACCGCTTGGAAACCGCTTCCGGAGTTCGTTATCGGTTCCTCGTCGCTCAATCGTCGTCTTTGGGCTCTCGCGTTCCCTTTAAGGACTTGCGGTATTTGGTCGGCTTTTGAAGCGCTTCGAGTGTCATGGCAACGGTAAAGGGTAAGGACATCGCCGGTCGTATGAGTGTATTTGTATGTGGTTTGTTTTGATAGCCTCTTAATAACATTATATCGCTTTTCCGTATCAGCAATCGCACAGCAACAGAAGTGCCGTGTTCAACGGCACGACCAACGCCACATCGCGACCATGTTTTGGTCGAGCTCAACCCATACCGATCCCTTTCTGCCATCCTTCTCATCCTTCATCATTCCAGGCCCATACCATCTTATCTTCCACATGCCAGCTTCATCATTCGACCAATCTATAAAGCGTGTGCATGTGTGCTGTGAAACGGGATTGCTGTTGTCCTTATCAATGTCCTTTCCATCGCTGTGCCGTCGAGTGGATGCTCGCGAGAAGTGTTTGCTCGATCGTATCCTGGTCGCGAGTAAACGTAAACAAACGGCGCCCAGCCCATCCGATGGCGAGAGTCCTTTGCCAACCAAGGATGAGTGTGTTCGTTTCCTCGCTGATAAGCAGTGTTGGACGAGGGAAGGCAAAATCTTAATCCACTGCTCCTTTGCCTCGAATGAGACGGCTGGAATGAAGGAAAATGCCATTCATCAGATTAGGGGCGAATGTTGCTTACCTTACCAGAAGAAATCGTGCCGCTGATGGAAATTCACAACGACACACAAGAGAGGGTCCACAAAGATGCTGTTTTGTTTTGTTGGTGGAAAAGAAGCGATTCTGATCTCAAGCATTCGAACGTGATTGAAAGCGTGCGATAGTCATAAAAACATGGAAGAGCGCCTAAAAACTGTAGCAAATGAAGAATACTCTTGCGATTCATAGTTTTACAAGTTTATGATATTCACAGTTAAAAGTACTGTAATTAAACTAACTGTCTTATAAGGTTATGTGTATGTCCTTTTTTGTTTCAAACCTTTTCTCCTGTGTATAAAAGGTTGAGAAAGGGAAATAAAAACATCCACACTGTCTTTGTTCACATTTTCTGTGACCGACATTACCTCTTGACTTAGCCTTAGTATTACTTTCCCAAAACCCTCGTCCCTTATTTGAAGGTTATTGCTTTTGTTTTTCTAATGTTTCCTGTTTTTGGACTTTTGAATACAATTTTAATGTTTTTATTACTCTAATAATGCTAAAACTGGATTTTTCTATGTTATTTTATTTATATTTATTACATTCCTTCCTTGTAAATTACGATGCAGAATGGTTGCAGATAAGATATTTGACTTTAAGCATATAAAATGTACCCATTAACTGTATTTTAATGAATTTAAAGAACCCGTACATCATATATATTTAGATGCATTAAACAACAGCTAAATTGCAACACAAAGTCATTACAAATTTAATACATTCAACAAACTTAACAACAACCCTTTAAAAAACTTTTAAAATAAATTCGCAAAAGTTCAGAACGTGAAAAAAACGACTCAAAATTTACAACCGAATATTGCTTGATATGCATACAGAACGAAGAATGGGTTTTTATCTCACATTCACCATTCATTCAGCAATCTCCACCTCACATCTACCATCCCGTCCTGCTCATCCTCTCACACTCCATCGCCACCTCTCCGTAAAGGGAGGTCCCGTCCCCACACTATCGTGCAAAATGGTTTCCTTATCTGCCCGCCGAACAGACGGAAATGTATTGAATCGCTCCCAAATGCATCGGCCGGCTTATCTTGCCTCACTTCCGCATCGAAATGCGTGTGCCCTCGGTGTATGTGTGGTTGTGTGAGTGAGTATGTGTCTGTGGCTGGCCGGTTGGTACGTTCGTTCGAAGGATATATCGCTTCGACCACCTTCGTTGGAACGATACGCTTTTGCTTCGCGCCTATCTTCCGTCGACGATCGGCATTCAGTTCGCCGATTTTCACCGAGTCCAGTAAGAAAAAGATGAATGAGGATCATCATGCCAGCGAAGAGTGGTAGCGGGAAAGTGTAGCTTCGAATGGGTGACTACAGGCAATCGATAGGAAGCGATACGGGCGGTGGATGGGTCGGTTTGAAGCAATGGCGACGAGATAGCCCCGATGAGATAGTGCGCGAATCGTGCAGCACTTTGCTAACGATGGCCGAATCGGGGAAGAACGAACCATATCCTTGCGTTCCGTTGCTCAAAGACAGGTAAATATCCTTGCTCAAAAAGGGACGAAAGAGAGAGAGAGAGTGATTGGACGATAGACGAGAGAAGGAGAAAAGATGGAAAGATAACAACCAACGTAGCCTGCTCGATGGTGTAGCTCGAGCGAACGACGAACGTGCGATAAGACTGTGGACAGCGAGGAAAATGGGTTTTCCCAACACCGA